>CM056050.1:160766152-161194865 GCA_029574335.1 Rana kukunoris
CAAAAAATATTAATATAGTCTTCTATAAGAAACATGTCCTGCCACAAAGGAGTCAAAGCTCATAGGCCTCGTACACACGAGTAAATAGATTTGTTCAAAACGGTCTGTCCGACCGATTTGAACAAATCTGTCTGCTGGCATTTTGGTTTGCTCGCGTGTACACACGAGCAAACCAAAATCCCCGCCAGCAGACAGCGCGCTGACGTGGCGGTGACGTTGACGCCGCCACGTCACCGCACCAGGAAGTAAAACAACTTCCGCGCATGCGTCGAAACCATTCGGCGCTTGTGCGAGAAGACATGTCTGCTGGTTAGCGTACTAACCAGCAGACATGTCGGTGGCGGGACGGGTTTGCAGCCGACAGATTTCAAAGCATGCTTTGAAATCTGTCGGGTGGCCAAATCCGCGTCTGTTTGCCCGTACACACCATCGAATCTGTCTGCTGAACCGGCCCGTCAGACGGGTTTCAGCAGACAGATTTGATCGTGTGTACGAGGCCTAACAGTTATGAACTCTTCTCTTACATAGCACACTGTTAAACCTTTCAAAAAGGATAATGCTGCTCAAAGTAGAGAGAGTCAAAAACATGATCTCCTCCCATGCTTGTCTCCAGGACTTTTTCAAAGGTTCTCCCCATCCTCAGGAATTCCCTACCCCAAATCTGTCCGGCTATCTCCTACTCTGTCCATTTTTAGGCGATCCCTGAAAACTCACCTCTTCGCGGAAGCCTACCCTTCCTTCATCTAATACCAAATCTTCTATTTCTCCCATCAGTTCATCCCTCACAGTTTTTACCCTATATTCCACCAGCCCTCCCTATTAGATTGTAAGCTCCCAGGAGCAGGGCCTTCCTAACCCTCTTGAATTGAATTGTATTATTGCTGTACTGTCTCCCTTTATACTGTAAAGAACTGTGCAAACTGTTGGCCCTATATACATCCTGTATTAATAACAATGATCAGGCTTTTCCTGCTGTCCGTCACCCCATAGGGAGATTTACCTTCTGTCCAAAACTGGTCATACAGTATGGTCCCCCCCCCCCCCCCCCCATTTAGCCTGTAGCTATACAGCACAAATAGATGAGTCCCCTGTAGTACCACCATTTTTCACAATTCTGAAACATTGTCTGCATCTGATTGGACGCAGCTGCTGTTTGGTCAACAATTTTCTACCTGGATCCTTCACTTGAAACATTTTGGACATGAGGGGCTGATAGGGCCTCCCATCTAAGTAAATTTCGGCTGGTACATCAGGAACTAGCCAAAATGTGAACAGTGTATAACCAGCTTTAGTTACTGTTGCATCTGGGATAGAAAGCAAATAAAAAATGTCCCATTAATAGGGTTCATAGGCAGCAATAAATAAACTGACAGGTTCTGACCCATCCCTATTATATCCAAAATAAGTAGGCTCCACTTCTACAAAGTAGACTGTAGTGAAAAAAAGACCACTTTCCCTTTTGAGTTAATACAATAAAACAGGCTGCATAGCATTCATTGGCTGCAGAGATTAAAGCTTCATAATCGTATTGTGGCCGATCAGATGTGCACTAGTCGTATAATCGCTTAAAAGGAAGGGTTACAGCTCTGGCAGAGCTATTGACTGGCTTATCCTTCTCCTCAGTAGATATTATGTGACTAATGGGAAAAAGAAAAACAAAAATTACAGCGGGGGGGGGGGGGGGATGGGTATTTTTAAAGCATCTGATTAGAGCCATAGCTCTAATAGACTTAAAAAAAGGTAAACAGTGAGCGCCATGCTTGGCGCTCACAGTTCATCCAGCTGTGCTAGAAAAGCGAATGAACATTCACTTTCCAAACACTGAACCGCCTCTCCGCCAATCAGGTGCTCGGGTCTGAAAACGTCAGGTGCCGCTATTGGATGCCTATCAGGAGGAGAGGATGGGAGATGAGGACGGCAGGAGACGCATGAAAGACCCTGCTCATTGCTGTCACCCGCTGCCCCACCAAGACAGGGTACGTGCCGGGCAGATAGTGAGTGGGCACATTGGCAGCGTTTGATTTATTTTCCTTTTAAATTTTCAGTTTTTTTGCACCCCCAAAAATTTTGGAGCACCAGCCGCCACTGGTGAAGTATGGGGCCACAGCATGTGACCTGTAATTAAAGAATCAAATCCTAGTGTAATGATGCTATGCTGTCCTACAAGGCTGAAACCCTATTGAGAAGATGAAACCAACATATACAACCATACAAGGCCCAAATCCTCCGGGGGTGTGAAGGCTACAGTGTGCAGAATCCACATCCCATGAGACTCCATAGTACAGTTCTGATGAAAGTTGGGGTAAGTTAAAGGGGTTGTAAAGGTAAAAAAAAATAATAGCTTCCTTAACCTTAGTGCAGTCCTCCTTCACTTACCTCATCCTTCCATTTTGCTTTTAAATGTCCTTTTTTCATCTGAGAAATCCTCACTTCCTGTTCTTCTGTCTGTAACTCCACACAGTAATGCAAGGCTTTTTCCCTGCTGTGGAGTGTCGTGCTCGCCCCCCTCCTTTGGACTACAGGAGAGTCAAGACGCCCACTAACACACAGCTCCTTTCTCTATCTGTAACGTAGAGAGCGTCCTGACTCTCCTGTATTCCAAGGGAGGGGGCGAGCATGACACTCCACACCAGGGAGAAAGCCTTGCATTATGGTGTGTAGTTACAGACAGAAGAACAGGAAGTGAGGGTTTCTCAGAAGAAATAAGGACATTTAAAAGCAAAATGAAAAGATGAGGTAAGTGAAGGACTGCACTAAGGTAAAGGAAGCTATTTAGGGGGAAAAATTGTACCTTTACAAACCCTTTAAGAGCTGAAATTAAGAGTTAATGTTTGTATTTTGACCAGCATTTATTCCCGAAAAAATGTATTCAGATGTGGGATTACATCCACCTATACTAAGCAGAAAACATCTGAAAAGTTCATTATGAATTATTGTGGGAAAATACAGTGCATGACTGAATTTGGTAATTTGATAGGAAATCTAAAAATGCATAAAGAGTTGCTTATTATTGCTTATTCAAGGCACATCTTAGAACTACCCAGGTGTAGACACCAAATAATGTGTGAAGTTAATAAGTACTTTCCATTCTGATCCCACTGGAGGAGTTACTGTTTGTGCGTCATGTATTCCAGCTAACACACACAATTGGTATAAATATACGAGGCATCAATGTGCAGTCATGTAGTGATGGGTTTTAAAGCTGGATATCCTCATATTTACAAGGATCTACATGACTGAACTATGTATTCACAAGGCCATGAAATTAATGTTTTCACATAGGAATCAGGAATGGTTTGCGTAGCTTTCAAAATTTGGGGGGGGGGGGGGGTGACAAATTCTGTAGTGTTTGAAGAAAAACTTGGTTTTACATTTTGTTTCATCTCAACAAAATGTATTCCCTAAATACAATAATTCTTACATATGGAAATCCAATATTAACAGTGTAGGGACAGACTTTGGGATCTGCACATATTTACTACCTGGCTCTGATCTATAGCCTAGCCCTATAAGCATATCTTATGCCCTCTGATGCTTTAGTATGGCCAAACCAATCTTGGAGCACATGCTTACAGGTAATCTAGAACCTCTTATAACCAGCACTCTGGTTAAAGGGTCACTAAAGGAAAACATTTTTTTTGCTGAAATGACTGTTTACAGGGTATAGAGACATAAAAGTTAACCGATTCCTTTTAAAAAATGATTAAAAATAGATAAAAATCAATCATATAATCAACCTACAGCTCTAGTTTCGTTGTTGCTGTTATTTCCTGTCTCTCTGATGTACAGAGCCAGAGAGCCAATAGATGGTTTGTCTAAAACCCCTCAGCACCAACCCAGTTTCAGTTTACACACAGTAATCACACCTCCTTGATTAGTGACCACAGTGAGAAAGCTCCCAGTACTGTGGTTATAAGGAAACCGACAACCAGGAAGTGTGGAGATCAGAGCAGAATTACAGCAACATCAAAGCAAAAACGAACAATGAGGACATGAAAACAGCACTGCAGTAAGGTAAAGGAAGCTATTTAGCTAAAAAAAAAAAAATTCCTTTAGTGACCCTTTAAGTTAATATTGCAGCTACTGACACATAGGGCCAGATTCATCCCGGTTCTTGCGCAACACTTGCGCTGGAGTATTTCGATATGCGCCGCGTAACTGTGAAGATGCGCCGTTGTGAAGATGCGCCGTTGTATCTCCGCGGCCGTACCCACCAACCTCGATGCGGCAGAAAACGGGCCATTTCCGACCGGCTTAACTTTCCGACGCCAGAGTATCGTCAGCGCATAGTTTCGCTTGGCGCATCAGTCGCGCCAATTGATTTCCCCTGCAAATATGCAAATGAGGGATTTTTCCCAATTCACGAACGGATTAGCACCATACGCTGGCTACATGCGACGCGCATATGTCGTCCTTCCGTCGCAAAGTTATTTCTACAAATAGCTGCTTTATCTTTACTCCAGACAGCACAGGTCAGCAGGAGAGCAGCTACAGCAGCAGCGTTACCGACGATAAGAGCTAGCTGAGCACCCCCACTTGCAGGACAACACCTCTGTCCCTGCTTGTCTGTCAACTTTTACAGCCATGGAGGAAGACATCATAGGTCTCCATAGCCGAGATGACGGCTGACAGCTCCTGCCCTTTAAAGTTCAGCTTTCTCCTGTGTGTTTGCGGGGAACGGGAGCAGCCATCTCAGAACAAAAGTAACTTCACTGCGGGGAGGGGGAACAGGATATACTTTAGTGCCGGAATGGCGCATCTACGGGCGCATTTAAACGCCCAACGGAACGCATTGCGCTTTCGTTTCCAAGGAAGTGGTGCCGACGGAAGTTGTGAGCATGCGCACTGGGATGCATTGACAGTTGACGCATGCGCAGTACGTTCGCCGCTGGATCGCGCCTAGTTTAAATAATACACGCCCTGTACCCACCCAATTTGAATTCCGCCGGCTCATTTTCGATACGCTGCCGCAACTTTAGGAGCAAGTGCTTCATGAATAACAGCACTTGCTCCTAACATTTCGCCAGAGTAACGTAAATGAGAAACGTTACTCCAGATTAAAGATGCTCCCATCTACCTGAATCTGGCCCATAATGTAGAGGTCAAATGAGAAGTCAGATGCACTCATTGGCCACTGTAGCTTGGGTTCTAAGGCAAAAGAACATTGTTTGTAATGCTGCTCATACATGGGTTATGATTATTATATTATACATGATTTATATAGCGCCAACAGTTTGTGCAGCACAAAATGAGGGCAGACAGTACAGTTACAATACAATACAGGGGCAATTTAGAGAGCCCTGCTCGTTAGAGCTTACAATCTAGGAGGGAGGGTCAAGTGATACAAAATGGTAATAACTGTGGGATAGAAAAAAGCAGTGCAGCGCTACAAAACAAAACCAAAAACGTGAAATATAAAAAAAAAAAAAAAAAAAAAAAAAAAAAAAATTCAGTCCAAACAGGTGATCAATTGGAGTGGTCAAGCAGACTCTTGTGCCTCACTAAGGTGTTCAGATGTAACAACTACAGCAAACTGGTGTCTTCAAATGGTAGTACATGCCGCTCACCTGAACAGATGGACCTGTATGTGAATAGCAGGTCAAAAGCGCAGTCCCTCACAAAAGGAGGATTTGGAGTTCAGCGATGTCTCCTTGGGAGCTCTTAGTGGTAGATGGTCAGCCAGAATATTCTCTCACATGAAAGGTGTCATGAAAAGGTAAAAAATGACACATAGTGCTTTCCGTATAATCACAATGGCATAGAAAATTTATTAAAAAAGAAAAGCACTCACAAATAAAGCACTATGTCCTAGTGCATGGATACGAGTATACAGCAAATAAAAGAACCAGGTAGGTGGCTGTCCTGACATCAAATGAAAAGCCCCCCGCACGCGTATCATCCACAGGTGCAGGGTTTTGTTTTGTAGCGCTGCACTGCTTTTTTCTATGTACTCTATCAAGGATTTCTATTGACCCTTCAGTGTTCAGCTGCTTTGCTAATTATTTGTACCTTTGCGCAGTCTGCTATCTCTCTTGTTTAATAACTGTGGGAGATGATCTAATGGAGAAAGTAATGCTGGCCATACGCTATACGAATAATCGGCCGAACCCATTTTTGAAAAACGAACATTTTAGTGCCATCATGTAATGACTGATAAATCATTCAGTGGACATAAATAAAAAAAAATGGTTTGTTTTTGTTTTTTACATATACCTAGTGCAGACAGTTCGGACGGGAAACACATTACCTTTCAATTTATCGTTCGTTCGGCACAAAATTTCCAAACTTGTCCTTTTCGGCTCAAAAACGTCCAAACGATTATCGATTTTGTGCCCATTAACTGTTCGAAAAACTAACGAACTGTCTAAACGATCAAATTTCGGCCAATTTTTCGTATAGTGTATGGCCAGCATAAAAGTACAGTTTTTAGGTGGGGGCAAGATATGCTTCTCTAAAGAGAAGGGTTTTCACTGATCGTCTAAAAGCAAGCAGAGTAGGAGATAGTCGGACAGATTGGGGTAGGTAGTTTCATAGGATAGGAGAGGCTTGGGAAAAAAGTCTTGGAGGTGACGAGGGAACTAGAGAGCAGGAGGTTATGGGAGGAACTGAGGGAACAAGGAGGTTGGTATTTTGGGACTAGCTTAGTAATGTAGCTAAGGGCTGAGTTATGGGTGGCTTTGTAAGTTGTTGTTAGAATTTTTAATTGAATTTGTTGAGTGAACGCAAGTGGGGGGGATTGACAGAGGGGTAGCAGACACTGAGCGGCTGGTAAGGTGGGTGAGCCTGAAGGTAAAATTGATGATGTACTGAAGGGTGGATAGCCTATGTAAAAATAGTTGCAGTAGTCGAGGCAGGAGATGTCCAGGGAGAGAAGTAGGAGCTTTGTGGTGTCATTGGTTAGGAAGGGGCGTTTTTTGGATATGCTGCAGAGGTAAAGGCAGCAAAATGTGGAAAGTGTTTGGACATGGGGCCGAAAAGATAGTTCAGAGTCCAGGGTTACACCTTGGCAATGAAGGGACAGGCTGATAGTAGTGCTATTGATCTTGACAGGGAAAGGGGAAGAGGCACGTGGGGAGGTAAAACCATGAGCTCAGTTTCGGATAGTTTGAGGAAGTGGTGTGACATCCAGGCTGATATGTTTGTTAGTAAATTAGTGATACGTGAGGAGACTGAAGAAGTGAGCTGAGGAGAAGAGAGATAGATTTGGTTGTCGTCAGCATAGAGATGGTATTGGATGCCATGGAAGGCTATTACCTGATCCAGGGAGGAGGTGTAGATGGAGAATAAGAGAGGTCCAAGAACAGACCCCGACAGAGAAAGGGAGAAGAGAGGAGGAAGTAGAGTTGTAAGTGTCACTAAAGGTGTGGATGGATAAATAGGATAAGAACCAGCATAGAGTACAATCACAGAGACAAAAAGTATTTTTTGAGGAGGATGGGGTGATCCACTGTGTAAAAGGCAGCAGAGAGGTTTAAAAGTATGAATACAGAATAATATCCATTGGATTTAGCTGTTAGCAGATCGTTTTTGACTTTTAGGAGAGCAGTTTCTGTGGAGGGACAAGAGATACGTTTAGAAACCTTGGGCCAGATTCAGACAGAGTATCAAAAATACACTACGCCGCCGTATTTTACCTGGCTCTACGTGGAATCCAGGTAGATTTTGTCCAGTAAACGCCAGCGGCGTAGTGTATTTCTCCCGGCGCAAGCCATCTACGCGAGTAGGGGGCGTGAAGCATTTAAAATAGGCGCGTTCCCGCGGCGATCGAACTGCGCATGCTCCGTTCAGAAATTTCCCGCCGTGCATTGCCCGAAATCACGTCGTTACGTCATTTTTTCTTGAGTAGCGTCGTTTACGGACATTCCTATTCCCGAACGAGTTACGTAAAAAAAAAAAAAATTTTAAATTCGACGCGGGAACGACGGCCATACTTAACATGGGCTATGCACCGTTAGACCAGCAAAAAGCTGGTCTAACAGTACGTAGAAAAAAATAGACGAAAGCGATTGCGAAGACCGCTCGTATCTTTGTGGATCGCCGTAAAAACTCATTTGCATATCCTGACGCTGAAAACGACGCGGACTCCTCCCAGCGGCCGCAAAAATATTGCAGCGTAGATCCGAAGGCTTACGAAGACGTAAGCCTCTCGGATCGAAGCCCGAACCCGCCGTATCATGGTTTGAGGATTCAAACTAGTGATACGGCGCGCGAAATTTGAAATTACTCCTGTCTAACACCAGTTAGACAGGCGTAATTGCTCTGTGAATCTGGGCCCTTGTCTATAGTGGTGGGTTTGAATAAAGGAAGTAATGATTGTACCTGTGAAAATGGGGTGTTAGGTAGAGAAGGCATCTGTACAGTGGAGATCTCCTCAGAAATTGTATCAATGTTATGTTTGAAGTGATTGGCGACCTCCTGGTCAGTGAATAAGTTAGTGGGTGGGTGGAGGCAGTGGAGGACGAAGTAGAGAGTTGAAGGTAGAGAAGAGTTGACAGGGACCGGATGATAAGTTGTTATTAAAAATGATAAAATAGGTCTGCTTGGCAGTGAGGAGGTAGTAATTGTATCTTTGGAGGGCAGATTTATATTGGTTGAAGTCTTTGAGACTTAGGGGGTTATTTACTAAAGGCAAATCCATTTTCCACTGAAAGTGCAGTCACTATAGATCTGAGGGTAACACGCAAGGGAGATAAAAAACATAATTTTAGCCTGCACATGATTGGATGATAAAATCAGCAGAACTCCCACTGAGTTCTACAGCGACTGCACTTCCAAGTGCACTTGTAGTGCAAAGTGGATTTGCCTTTAGTAAATCAACCCCTGATGCCGCGTATACACGATCTGTGAAGTAAAAAACGAAGTTTTTGAAACTTCAATTTTCAAAGACGATGTTGCCTACACACCATCGTTTTTTTCACAATGCTCTAGCAAAGCGAGGTTACGTTCACCACTCTTTTCCATTGAAGCTCCCTTTATAACTAGCTTCTGGGCATGCGCGGGTTGAAAAACGTCGTTTTAAACTACGTTTTTTGCTACACACGGTGACTTTTTGTGAAACAAAAGACGACGTTTTGAAAAACGACACAAAAAATTGAAGCATGCTTCAATTTTTTTTGTCATTTTTTACAAGACATAAAACAACGTTTTCCCCTACACACGGTCAATGAAATTGATGTTTTTAACCACTTCCCGCCCGGCCAATAGCCGATTTACGGCCGGGAAGTGGTTATGAAATCGTGACTAGCCGTTCTCAAACGGCTAAGACCGTTTTAATGCCGCGCGCGCCCGTGCGGGGCGCGCAGCGCGGCGATCGGTGATGCGGGGTGTCAGTCTGACACCCTGCACCTCCGATCTCGGTAACGAGTCTCCGGCGGAGCCTCGTTACCACGTGATCAGCCGTGTCCAATCACGGCTGATCACGATGTAAACAGGAAGAGCCGCCGACGGCTCTTCCTCACTCGCGTCTGACAGACGCAAGTACAGGAGAGCCGATCAGCGGCTCTCCTGACAGGGGGGGTTCGCGCTGATTGTTTATCAGTGCAGCCCCCCCTCGGATCGCCACACGGACCACCAGGGAGTGCCCACACTAGACCACCAGGGAACATAAAAAAAGAAAAAAAAAAAAGGCAAAAAAAAAAAAAGAAATCAGCAAGAAAAAAAAAAAGGGGGCAGTAAAAAAAAGATGCCAATCAGTGCCACCCCTCAGTGATCATCAGTGCCACCCCAGTGTCTGTCAGTGCCACCCCACAGTGCCAATCCATGCCCAGTGCCCACCTATCAGTGCCCACCTGTGCCACCTATCAGTGCCCACCTGTGCCGCCTATGAGTGCCCACCTGTGCCGCCTATGAGTGCCCATCTGTGCCGCCTATGAGTGCCCAGTGCTGCCTATGAGTGCCCATCAGTGCCGCCCATGAGTGCCCATCAGTGCCGCCCATGAGTGCCCATCAGTGCCCCATACCAGCGCCGCCTATCAGTGCCCATCAGTGCTACCTAATCGGTGCCCATCAGAACTACCTCATAGGTGCCCATCAGTGCCACCTCATCGGTGCCCATCAGTGCCACCATATCAGTGCCCGTAATTGAAAGAGAATACTCATTTACAAAAAAATTAACAGAAAAAAATAAAAACTTTATTTTTTTTTCAAAATCTTTGCTCTATTTTTAGTTGTTGCGCAAAAAAAAAAAATCGCAGAGGTGATCAAATACCACCAAAAGAAAGCTCTATTTGTGGGGAAAAAAGGACGCCAATTTTGTTTGGGTGCAGTGTAGCATGACTGCGCAATTGTCATTCAAATTGCGACAGTGCTGAAAGCTGAAAATTGGCTTGGGCGGGAAGGTGCGTAAATGCCTGGTATGGAAGTGGTTAAAAACGTCATTTTTTTTCATCACATAAAGTGATCGTGTGTACACGGCATTAGTCTTACGTCATAGGCGCTCATGAGCACGGCTATGTTTTTTCAGACTTCTAGTGACATCTGTCTGCCAAGGTCATAGTGGGCGTGGCCTGATTCTGTGTGTAGTGAGAAGGGCGAGCTTGTCTAGGGATGACCAATTATCAAGAACAACTGAACACCAAAATTCCCCCTCTAGGTGATCACTGACCACTTTCAGCTTCTGCAATCTCTCCTCTTGAGTCAAAATGTAAACCCGCATTGACTTTTTTTTTTTTCACTCCTGCAAGGGAAAAGGCATAATGAGCTAATATGCACCGCATATTAGCTCATTATGAAATACTTACCTCGAAACGAGGTGAGAGCAACTTACCTGGTCCACGCCGAGCGAGATGTCATCTTGACTCGGCGTGTCTTCCTGGTATCGCCACTCCAGCGCTGTGATTGGCTGGAGCGGCGATGACGTTACTCTCCCGCGCACGCGAGATTTAAAATCGGCAAGGTCCGGCGGCTGCCGGTCCTTAGCCGAGAATCCCCCCCTGCGCATGTGCCGCTGCAATCAGCGGCGCATTGCGAGGGGAATATCTCCTAAACCGTACAGGTTTAGGAGGTATTCTCCTTACCTACAGTTAAGCCTTATTATAGGCTTACCTGTAGGTAAAAGTAAAAAAAAGTGGGTTTACAACCACTTTAATTAGGTACTCTACTGTTTTTCGCTTTTTTACTTCAGTCTGAATTAATATTTCTCACAGAAAAGAAGTGATTGAAGTTGGTTCACTGTATTCATTATTATTTTGCTATTTTTGTACAGATATACTGTAGATGACAGCTGAGTGAGTCTCTCCACTCTCTCCAGATCACGATTTTCTAACGATTAATTGTGCAGCTCTAGACGAAAACCAGTTTTATGTTCATGGATACAGGTCAAACTACGTTCATTGCTTGCCTCTTTGAACTGACCACATTCAGAAAGCCCCTAAACACCCACCTAAAGTCATTTTTTGGGGGTGTTTTACTGCTTATGGAATGACAATAATAAGTATGTAGGTATTCTGACGGCAAAACTGACCCCAATACTAAAGAGGTGGTTTGCCGATAGAGATGGAGTGTTCCAACAAGACCTAGCTCCCTTCCACAATTCCAAGTTAACTAAGGACTTTTTTTCCCAACAAAAAAGGTATCGGAACAGCCAGGAAATTCACCTGACTTAAACCTGATAGAAAACCTGTGGGCCATTGTGAAAGCTTGCATAATAAAGGTAGCATTGTAGAACAATTACAATTATAAAGTTTCTGTTCCAAGTATGGTTTAGGAACCCGGAAGTGAAGGATTCAAGTGAAAAAATTAGGGTAAGGGAGGTAATTAAAGCTATCAATTACTGACAGATAGTAAAAAAAGAAAATAGTTTTGTAAACCTGAAATTGTCTCATTGTAATATCCTGTTTGTCCCAACTAGGGATGAGCTTCGCGTTCAAAACGTTGTTCGACTCAAACATCGTCCGTTCGATCGGTCGTCGAATTTCGAACAAAAACGATCGTTCGCGGGAAATTCGAGTGAAACGAAACGACCGTTTTTAAAACTTTTTTTTTCCATTGATACTACTATCAATGGAAAAAAAAAGTTTTAAAAACGGTTGTTTTTTCAGGAGTCCTGCTCCTGAAAATACGACCTTTTTTAAAACTTTTTTCCATTGATACATGTTCCCTGGGGCAAAACCCGGGTTCTGAAAGATGTTTTCCAACAATAACTTGAATATTGGTCTTTAAAATTATCGTTTTTGAATTCGAACGTTCGAGTCCCATAGACTTCAATGGGGTTCGAAATGTTCGCGTGAACGATCGGACTGTTCGACGGTTCTGGTGCGAACCGAACGCGGGGGTGTTCAGCTCATCCCTAGTCCCAACTAATTAGCACAGTACTGTAATCATACAGATTATAGTGGAAAGAGACTAAGGCTGCATTCACACCTGAGCGTAGGCGGGAGCCGGCGTATTGCGGTGACATGAAATCAGATTTTTGTCCCCGCGATTTGCGGCGACAAGTCGCTCCTTGTTTTTCGCTGGAGGGGTGATTTTAACATTGTCGGCTAATACGCCTGAAAAAAAGGGCCCGAGACTTGTTTCAAGCGTCAGGCGTACGTCGTTTCGGCGTTCGGCGTAGAGATGTGAACCATCTCCATAGCCGACAATGTTAATTCGCCCCTCCAGCGTATCTCAGGCTGCTACAGCGTCGGGCCTAGGGGGCGACAAAACGCCTAGGTGTGAATGCAGCCTTAAGCTTAGTACACAATATCAGGTTGAACAACAAAGAAAATTGACAGCTTAGGTCGGAGCTGCTGTATGAACAATCCAACATTAGTACAGCGGATCTCACCTGCTGAGCTGTTGTGTTCTGACAGGGGGACACCCCTCCCACCAGAACACTCCACTCCACACGCCATTGGCTGAGATTGCTGTTTGGGAGTCGGTCTTCTGGTTTTCCAGCATGCTCATCCAACATAAGCTGGGCATCAGACCAACTGCCATATGCATGGGGCGAATGTGGGCCGTGTTTTTTTTTTTTAACTCACCGATGTTGCCCGACATTTGGAACAAGCGTGCTAGGCTTAAGGCCCCTTTTACACTGGGGCATTTTTCAAGTGTTATTCGAGTGAAGCCTCATCTGCAATCCCAATATGCTGGTAAAGCACTGCTAAGACCCTAAAATTTTAGGGCGTTTTTGCAGTGCCCCAGTGTGAAAGGGTAAGAGCGTTTTTTTTAGGGCCCAAAAGCTGCTCTAAAGATGGTGCTTGCAAGACTTTTCTCAACTCCCCGCCAGTGCAACGCCTCAGTGTGAAAGGGTAAGGCGTTTTTACAGCGCTTTCAATTCATTTCAATGGAGAGGGGCATTTTCGGAGCGTTTTTTTTAGCGCCCAAAAGCTGCTCCAAAAATGCTGCTTGCAGGACTCAGTGTAAAATGGTCCATGTAGATGTATTTGTGCGGCAGTGTTTTAAACGCAACTTTTTGGGAAAAATTTACTTTAATGAATTTAAAAAAAATGAAAAAGTAAAGTTAGCCCAATTTTTTTGCATAATGTGAAAGATGAAGTTGCGCCGAGTAAATAGATACCAAGCATGTCACGCTTTATAATTGCACGCACTCGTGGAATGGCGTCAAACTACGGTACCTAAAAATCTCCATAGGCGACGCTTTAAATTTTTTTTACAGTTACCAGGTTATCGGAACAGAGGAGGTCTAGTGCTAGAATTATTGCTCTCGCTCTCGCGATCGCGGCGATACCTCACATGTGTGATTTGAACACCGTTTTCATACGCGGGCGCGACTTCCGTATGCGTTTTCTTTGTTGCGCAAGCTCGCGGGGAGGGGGGCGCTTTAAAAAATGTTTTTTTTTTTTTTCTTATTTATTTTATTTATCTTTATAATATTAAATTGTGTTTTTTTTTTTATTTACATTTTGATTACTTTTATTGCTGTCACAAGGAATGTAAACATCCCTTGTGACAGTAATAGGTGGTGACAGGTACTCTTTATGGAGAGATCGGGAGTCTAAAAGACCCCCGGTCCCTCCTTTACACTTCAAAGTATTCAGATCGCCGAAAACGGCGATTCTGAATACTGTTTACTTTTTTAAATCCGGCGCCGTTGACAGCCGAGAAACCCGGAAGTGACGTCATGACGTCGCTTCCGAGTTTACACATTGCAGGCTGAATCAAAGCCGCGTACGGCTTTCATTCAGTCTGCGCCCGGACACAGGACATGTCGGATCGAGGATCGGGTCTCCCGGTGGGACGGGAGGCCCGGTCAGAGCGGCGAGAGGCGACGGGAGGGGGGGGATGTCCCCTCCCACTCCTCCGGCATAACAACCGAGCGGCTTTTAGCTGCATCGGTTGTTATGTTTGGAAAGCCAATCGCCGGCTCTAAACAACGGTACCGGGATGATGCCTGCAGCTGCGGGCATCATCCCGGTATAACCCCTAAAACCCGAGCACGCATATCTGCGTCCTGTCGGCGTGAAAGGGTTAATAGCGCTATTTTTAATGCTAAAACGCTGTAAAAACGCTTCAGTGTGAAAGGGGTCTAAAGGAATAACCAAAAAATAAAAAGTATTTTTTTCTCATTTCAACACAGTGGGCAGAGCCATGTAAATAATTCTTACACCACAAGGGTCAGATGCATAACCATCATTTTAATGGTTATGACTTGTATTTATCAACCTTCTATGACCACCATTATTAACCTGGTTATACACACACAGTTTTGAGGCTTTTCTCCACTTTCAACTAGTGTTGGATTTAGAAACTACGGGCCAGATTCAGGAACAGTTAGGCTGGCGGATCCAGTGATCCGCCAGCCTAACTGTCACTTTGAGCCGGCGTTTTTGTTTTCTGTAACCAGAAAACAAGAAACGCCGGGTTGAAGCTCCGATGCGATCAGCGTAACTGAGTTTCGCCATTGCATCGTTACTTCAACTTAAAAATGGCGCCGGGGGCGTTCCCGCCGATTTCCGCTCAAAAAATATGTTAATGAGCGGAAATCGGCAATTCACGAGCGAATTCCGGCGCGACGCAATGACGGTACGACGTTTCCGGAAGCGATACGCGGCGCGAAGATATACCTACATGGGGTTGGAGTATCCTATGTTAGGTATAGGCGTCGTCATCGCGTCGGGAAAAAAAAAAATCACGTCGCTTGCGTAAAAAGATCATGAATGGGAATGTGACGTCATTGACGTTCATTCACAGAATTTGGAGCATGCGCACGGGGATGCTTTGACACTCGACGCATGCGCAGTACGTTCGCGGCGGGATCGCGCTTAGTTTAAATACTACACGCCCCCGTACCCGCCCAATTTGAATTCCGCCGGCTCATTTTCGTTACGCTGCCGCAACTTTAGGAGCAAGTGCTTCGTGAATGACAGCACTTGCTGCTAAAAATTCGGCAGAGTAACGTAAATGAGAAGCGTTACTCTGGAGCAAAGATGCTCCCATCTACCTGAATCTGGCCCTACAGATTAATTAAATCAACCTCCTCCCAAGTATCCACAGCCTGAAGCTAGTGTTATTATAGAGAGTGATAATCTGTGTGCTAATCTTTGCAAATTGACTTTACATTGATTTATCTGTAAAATAACATTAGTTGTAGTAAAACACAACTACTTACACAGTAGGCTAAATAAAGCATGCTATAGTCCTTTGTGAATTGAGCTCTTAGAGATATGAGCTATAAAAGGTGCAGGATTTAGAAAATAACAGCTGAATAAGAGGAAAACAATTTCTTCTTACCACTTCTTCTAGAGCAGTGGTTCTCAACCGTTCTAGTGCCGTGACCCCTTGATAAAATTTTCCTGACCCCTAGTCAATATAGGAACCCCACCCCCCCCCATCCCTTAATCTAGCCGTCTTTCTTGCTCTTTCTCTTAAGCTTTCTTTCCCTTTTTATTTGTTGTTCCCCCTCTTTTCCTTTTCACGTATTCTCAGAGCCATGTTGTGAACTGAATGGGCGGCTGCAAAGAGGCTGAATGGGCGGCTGCAAAGAGGCTGAATGGGCGGCTGTGGGCTCCAGGGACAGCCCTGCTGGGTGGCTGCAAAAGAGGTGCGGGCTTCAGGAACAGCCCAGGATTTGGTGACCCCTAAAAAATCATAATTTGACCCCTGAGAGGGTCCCGACCCCCAGGTTGAGAACCACTGTTCTAGAGTCCCCTGGCAAGGTACATTCCCTGGGCTGGTATGGATCAGGAGGGGGTGCACTGTCTTAAGAATTTGGGGAATCCCCAAATTTTTTTTGTAGGTTTTCCTCTAAACTTTCTACCAGTTCGTTATCCAGGATAAGGGTCTGGTATGGATTTTGGGGGGTAAGGGGGGCTCCATGTGTTTTTTTTTTTTTTTTTTAGTTTTAGTTTTAGGGGCATGTGGCCTGGTATAGTTCATAATGGCATGGAGTCCTACAAAAAAAAAAAAAAAGCAGGGTCCTCTTACAATCCATACCAGACCCTTGCTTTTGTGGGGGGCTGAGTCTTATGGGAATCTGGGGGCCCCATTAAACATAAGGGCAAAACTGAAAACGCACAATAAAATTGCAAAGGTGTGAACCAGGCCTAACTTTACATTTAGTTATATACTGATCCTGTGACACCACTGTAAAGAAAGCTTGTCCTAGAAGAAATCTCTAAGGTGCCACTGTCTTTAATTTGTAAATGCTAGTTGCTTTTTCAAGTCATTGATCTACAATAAACATGCAACAATTGACATTGCATTGAAGCTGAAAATTCATGCTCTATGCTTTTCGTTAAGGCCAATGACTCGGAGTACTTAAAGTGGTAGTAAGGTCATGTCTGACATTTTTACATACAGGTAACCTTATAATAAAGCTTACCTATAGGTATAAATAATATCCGCTAAACCTGCACCATTTAGGAGATATTCCACGGAGCTGCAGCCCATGCGCTCTGAAGGAAAGGGAGATTCATTCAGAGGTTTTTGCCGTAAACTGACTCCTGTGCGCATGCGCGGAAGTGATATCATCACGGCTTGCCCAGTCAGACAGCCAGAGCCCATGAACCCGGAAGGAAGACCAGGTGAAGATGAAAGCCCTGTCAACAGTGACAGTGCACCGCTGGAGGGCTTTATTTTAAGGCAAGTCTCTCATAATGAGCTAGTATTTATTATCATTTTTACTAGAAGCCTGCAAAGCATTGCATTTGCCATTAGCAAATCGTGGGTGCCATGCAGGACTCCTGCAGATTGTCAATGTAACTGTCTGCTTGTACATCATAAGATACACACTGGAAAGAAGAAACTATGAACTACCTAGAGCACTCAACAGTGCCCTGGTAGTTCATTAAAGGAGTTGTAAAGGAAATTTTTTTTTTTGCTGAAATGACTGTTTACAGGGTATAGAGACATAATAGTTAACTGATTCCTTTTAAAAATGATTAAAAATAGATAAAAATCAATCATACAATGTACCTGTAGTTTCAGTTTCATTTTTGCATGCTTTTTAATGCTTCTGTGATGTACAGAGACACAGAGCCAATAGAGGGCAGTGATGGTTTGAAAAACGAAAGTGATTGGTTCTGAGGGGTTTTAGACACACAGTAATCACACCTCCTTGATTAGTGACCACAGAGAGAAAGCTCCAATAACTTTTTTCATCAGGAAACAGACAACCAGGAAGTGTCCAGAACAGAGAAGGATTACAGCAACATCATAGCAAAAACCAACAATGAGGACATGAAAACAGGACTGCAGTAAGGTAAAGGAAGCTATTTAGCTAAAAAAACATTTAGTGACCCTTTAAGAACTACAAGCCAACAGCTGCAAAGGGTGTCAGTACTTGTAGTTCTCCCATTCACAGAACTCTGTGAATAAATCATGCGAACAGGTGGGCGGAGTGAGCGCAAAATCGGGGAGAAGATCCTGGCTCACTGTCACTAAATTTAGGGTTGCAGCACTGGAGCATGTTACATGTTCCATCCTAAAAAGGGTGGAACATGTTCCCAAAGGTGAACTTATCCTTTACATCGTTGGATCACCATGATAGCCAAACAGCTGGCATTTTCAGAAAGATCAGCAATGGCAGACTTAAGTAGAACTTCATTCGCTCTATCCACTTCTCTCCTCTCCCTCCAGTGCTTTTTTTGGGTGACATCTCCTGGTGCTTCCACTTCCAGTCTTGCCTAGGTGAGAGTGAGATCCCCCTCACCCACAGCCTCCTGGGAAACCCATTCTACAGATTTCCGAAATTGCTGTACTTCACATGGGCCAGCTGGCTTTTCCCGATGTTTGCAGCCACCACACACATCATCAGCAGGAACCTGGAAGCCCCCAGGATGCCCCCCCCCCCCCATGGCATAGATGAAGATGACAGTATGGGCTTGATGGACAGTTTGCAACAAGGTAATACTTAATTCACAGCCTTGTAAGTATGTATTCTAAGGGCCAGCTAACTCCATAGAAACGCAGTCCGGATGCTTTTCTGAATGCGTGTTTTTGATGTGTTCTGCTGCATTTTTTCCTCCTCTTTTTCTTCACCTTAACCACTTGCTTACTGGGCACATACACCCCCCTCCTGCCCAGTTGAAATTTCAGCTTCCAGCACTGCGTCGCTTTAACTGACAATTGCGCAGTCGTGCGACGTGGCTCCCAAACAAAATTGACGTCCTTTTTTCCCCCACAAATAGAGCTTTCTTTTGGTGGTATTTGATCACCTCTGCGGTTTTTATTTTTTGCGCTATAAACAAAAAAAGAGCAACACTTTTGAAAAAAAAATCAATATTTTTTACTTGTTGCTATAATAAATAGCCCAATTGAAAAAAAAAAAAAAAACATTTTATTTTTCCTCAGTCTAGGCCGATACATATTATACATATTTTTGGTAAAAAAAAAAAAAAAATGCAATAAGCGACTGGTTTGCGCAAAAGTTATAGCGCCTACAAAATAGGGGACAGAATTATTATTATTATTTTTTTACTAGTAATGGCAGCGATCTGCGATTTTTATTGGGACTGTGGCATTATGACGGACACATGACACTTTTGACACATTTTTGGTACCATTCACATTTATACTGTATAAATGTCACTGGCATTGAAGGGGTTAACGCTAGGGGGTGAGGAAGGGGTAAAATGTGTACCCTGCATAGTGTTCTAACTGTGGGGGGAAGGGGACTGACTTGCGGAGGTGACCGATCTGTGTCCCTATGTACAAGGGACACAGATTGGTCTCCTCTCCCTGACAGGACGTGGATCTCTGTGTTTACACACAGAGATCCACGTCCTTGTCTGTGTAACCGCCGATCGCGGGGTGTCTGGCGGACATTGCGGCCGCCAGGCACTCAGTGATGCGGCGGACACACGCGCGCCCCCCAGTGGCTGGAGGCCGGAAGCCGTATATAGACAGCCTCCCCGGCAGTTGGGATTCACACTGTGGCCGTACAAAGTCGTACGGCCGGCAGCAAGGGGTTAAATAAGGATATTTGGGTTCCAGTGCATTTTTTATGCATTTTACCATCTTCCAGTACAGCCCAGTGCAGAAAAATGCAGCATGTTGTACTTTTTTTTCCCCCTGGAACTGACCACACTATACCAATGAAAACCATGTACCCTCCTATGCATATGTTTTTGATGCAGAAAAAAAATGCACTTGACTGCATGTGGTGTGCACTGGCCCTGAAGCCTAGCCGCCACATATATGGGTCACTGTCTGTTTCTGGGGCTCACTCGATCAGTGATCTTAGAACTATGACCAATCTGTGCCAGACAGTTCACATGTAGGACAGGCTCCCGATGGCATTAGCATGGTGAAGCCCATCACAGTACCGCAAGACTGGGACCCCCTACCATCTGTCTCGGGCATCAGATCCTAGCACAGGCTGGTGTAAATAGATCGATGTGTTCCATCTGTATAGAATATCTTTAAATTAGAGATGCACCGAAATCTCAGCTGTGGAAACATTTTGTTTCAAAAATTGTGTTATCGGCATTGAAAACGCACTGCAATTTTACCATGAAAGTGCAGCGATTTTACCATGAATTTGCGAATTTTGGCCGATTCTACCATGACTTCCTGTGCTTATGGTGTGTTTTTCATAGGTCACGTGACTCAAAAAACGCATCAAAAACATAACACGGGTGTGTCAATGATGCGTTCTTGCTGCGTTTTCAGTACATTTGAACTGAGGTGCGTGTTTTTTTTTTAACCGACCAAAAATGCACCACTACAATGGAAGCCCAACAGACCAGTGTGAAGACATACATAGAATTTAAAGGGATAAATATATATATATATATATATTTATTTATATTTAGCTTTTCTTGTGCTTAAGGCGCCAATAATGGCTGGCGATAAATTCATATTTATTTAAAGTGAAGTTCCACCCTGAAAAAAAAAAATAATAGGAAAATGCTGCAAAAAAATAAAAAAATAGAGTAGCCGCCCATTCACAAAGCGGCGCGAGCCTCGCGCATGCGCAGTAGGAAGCGGCACAGGACCTGCAATCGGGGGGGGGGGCCCATCATCGCGGGCGCCTAGGACAGGTAAGTGTCCTTATTAAAAGTCTGATATAAAAAAAATAAAAAAAATTGCGGATGGAATCTCGCTTTAAAATTGATGATATTAATTAAAAAGTTGAATACAATTATATATAATATATATATATATATATATATATATATTTAAAAAAAAAACTGTCATTTTTGGTTTTGGCACCAAAATTTCCATTCGGTGCACCTCTACTTTAAATTATTGCTTGATGCATTTCCCGCTTTTGGTGACACACACAAACATATATATATATATATATTTTACAGTGCAAAAGTACAGCCTAGATATATAGATATACTACACTGGGATGAAGCACCCCATGCATTGTCTGATGTAGTTGGAGAAGGCAGATGCAGAGTAGTAGCACTACAAATCCCAGCATGCCTTGTCTTTATACACCTGGAGATTGTGATGCTGTATGATGACAGAGCACCTATATAATGACATGTGCAGTAGCTGGATCCTGGTTGCTATGGGTGACAGCAGACGCTCCTGGCACTGCACAGGGACATGGGTGACACACTGCATACAAAGATGTTCCCTGTTAGATGGCATGGCAGGCGTCCCTCCCCCCCCTCTCCTCCTCACCAGGGTCTTGGCCACGTTGCCTCTCTGAGTGATGTTCTTACTATGCTTCTCGTTAGCCATCCGGATCCTCTGCTTGGCCACCATGGTCGGGCGGAGAGGCTCTCCAGTGCGGGCACACAGCGGATCCTCGGTACACTAACCAACCACCATCAACCGCTCACACAGCCGGCTGTCAAGAGGCGTCATGACGTCACCAGCACCTGTGTCTGCTGTCCCTCCATCCCTCCTTAGTACATGCTGGAGGGCAGCACAGACAGGGGGAAGTGACGTGTAGAGGAGGGAGGCGGGAGGACCCCTCACTGTCTGCTTTAGCAGGGGGCTTCTTCTTATTACACGGCTCCACACCTGTCATATGAGAACACGCATCCCCTGCATCCCTCTATAAGTGTGGGCTTGTTCACTCCATTCTACACATCAGAAGAACACCTAGGAGGGGTGAAGGCACATCTTCAGCTTTGGGGGGTTCATGCTGGAACCTGTAGTGAAGTGAAGGACTACAAGTCCCAGCATGAACTCCTAATATCTAAGGCTATTGACCCCCCAAAAAAGTGATGGGCTAAAAGTCTCATCATAAACCTCTGATATCTAAGAATGTGCCCCCCCCCCCCAAAGTGATGAAATGCAAGTCCTAGCATGAATCCCTGATTACTAAGGATTTGACTCCCCCCAAAAAAGATGGGCTACAAGTCCATCATAAACCTCTGATATCTAAGAATGTGACCCTCTCCTCCCAAAAGTGATGAAATACAAGTCCCAACATGAACCCTTTAGATCTAAGGATGTGACTCCCCCCCCCCCAAAAGTGATGGACTACAAGTCCCAGCATGAACCATGAACACCTAATATCTAAGGATATGGACACCAAAAAAGTGATGGACTACAAGTCCCAGCATGAATCCCTGATATCTAAGGATTTGTCTCCCCCAAAAATGATGGGTTACAAGTCCTATCATGAACCTCTGAGATCTAAGGATGTGACTCCTCCTCAAAGAGTGATGAAATACAAGTCCCAACATGAACCCCTGAGATCTAAGGAAATGGACCCCCAAAAAAGTGATGGACTACAAGTCCCAGCATGAACCGTGAACCCCTAATATCTAAGGATATGGACCCCCAAAAAAGTGATGGACTACAAGTCCCAGCATGAATCCCTGATATCTAAGGATTTGGCTCCCCCAAAAATGATGGGTTACAAGTCCCATCATGAACCTCTGAGATCTAAGGATGTGACTCCTCCCCAAAAAGTGATGAACTACAAGTCCCAGCATGAACCATTAACCCCTAATATCTAAGGATATGGACCCCCAAAAAAGTGATGGACTACAAGTCCCAGCACGAATCCCTGATATCAAAGGATTTGACTCCCCCAAAAATTATGGGTTACAAGTCCCATCATGAACCTCTGAGATCTAAGGATGTGACTCCCCCCAAAAAAGTGATGAACTACAAGTCCCAGCATGAACCCCTAAGATCTAAGGATATGGACCCCCAAAAAAGTGATGGACTACAAGTCCCAGCACGAACCCCTGATATCTAAGGATTTGACTCCCCCAAAAATTATGGTCTACAAGTCCCATCATGAACCCTTGAGATCTAAGAATGTGACTCCACCTTAGACACTCTAAGCTGCCCATCTCAATGCCAGGACCCCTGGGTCAACAAAGGGCCAAATAATACTTTCCCATAAAGGGTAAATATCCAGAGGCGTGGTCAGAATATTCTCCCAGATGCAGACCTTGTAAGAACGCCAGATGGATTCATGCATGGTTAAAAAATCCCCAATTTCCTGACATAAAGATAAATTAAAAATAATCTAGTGCCCTCTGCTATCAAATTTGAATAAAGTAATACAAGAATAGCACTTACAAAAGGAGCACTTCAATAAGTGCCAGCATACAAGCGATTGTACACAAAACTACACACGGGTGACGTCAGACGTAGCTCCAGTGGAAGTTGGAGCTCAAAAATGATTGGGGGGGGGGGGGGGGGGCGCAAACAAACAAGAAAAAAACATCAACTGCAGCCTCACTGTGCCCATTAATTGTTGCCACTGTGCCATCACATGCAGCCACTGCCATCAATTGTCGCCACTGTGTCCATCAAAAAGCAGCCATTGTGCCCATCAAAAAGCAGCCATTGTGCCCATCAAAAAGCAGCCACTGTGCCATCAATTGTTGCCACTGTGCCATCAAACGCAGCCACTGTGCCATTAATTGTCGCCACTGTGCCATCAAACGCAGCTACTGTGCCATCAAACGTCGCCACTGTGCCATCAAATGCAGCCACTGTGCCATCAATTATCGTTAGTGTTCCATCAAATGCAGCCACTGTGCCATGCAGTATCGGTTCGTCCATAGAGGGCACCAGAGCGCCGCCCCCTCTGGCTCTTGCACCGCCACTGAAATACATAGATTCATGCATTGCATGAATCTATGTATTTTCGCCGCTGCCACGACTATTCAGATCGCCAGATGATGAGCGACGGCCACCTGAATAACGGCAGCTGGTTGGCTGTGTGGAAGTGCCTATCAAAGCCAGCGGCTAGGCTTTCCGAGTACAGCCCTCAGGCTGTAGTCGGCTTCCGCATGCTTATCCTCGGGACGTACGGGGGGTGCGTTCCTTAAATAAGACTGACAGGTGTCTCAGCCAATCAGGTTCACCGTTCTGGTTATCGGTAACATGATTGGCTGAAGCGTCATCGAGGGTGGGAGAAGACATCGAGGGACTTGGAAGGAGGTAGGCTGACACCCAAAAAGGTAAGTGCCGGGGCGGAGAGGGGCATTTTACATGGCACAGCGGTGACAATGGGCACAGTGGCGACAATGGGCACAGTGGCGACGACAATGGGCACAGTGGCGACAATGGGCACAGTGGCGACAATTAAAGGGCACAGTGGCGACAATTAGAGGGCACAGTGGTGACAATTAAAGGGCACAGTGGGCGACAATTGGCACAGTGGTGACAATTGATGGGCACAGTGGCTGCGTTTGATGGCATGGCACAGTGGTGACAATTGATGGCACAGTGGCTGTGTTTGATGACATGGCACAGTGGCTGCGTTTGATGGCATGGCACAGTGGTGACAATTGATGGCACAGTGGCTGCGTTTGATGGCATGGCACAGTGGTGACAATTGATGGCACAGTGGCCACATTTGATGGCATGGCACAGTGGCTGCGTTTGATGGCATGACACAGTGGTGACAATTCATGGCACAGTGGCTGCGTTTGATGGCATGGCACAGTCGCTGCGTTTGATGGCATGGCACAGTGGTGACAATTCATGGCACAGTGGCTGCATTTGATGCCCCCCAAAAATTTTGAGCACCAGCTGCTATCAATTGTCGCCACTGTGTCATCAATTGTCGCCACTGTGCCCATCAATTGTCGCCACTGTGCCCATCAATTGGCTCTGATATACACTTCCAAAACACACCCACCGATGTTATTCAGATGGCCGGCGCTCAACAGGGGGCTGGCCACCTGAATAGTGGGCGGCAGCGGTGACAATACATAGATTCATGCAATGCGTGAATCTATGTATTATTGAGTGACGGAGAGAGGGGGCAGGTGCTCCTGCACCCACTATGGACGCACCGCCACTGCGTAGCTCCTCTCCTTCCGTACGCGTTACGTCGCGGGGGGGGCGGGACTTCATCAGTGGGGATTTATTTTATTGCTGTGAGACATTGGGGGAGATTTACTAATACTGGTGCACTCAGAATCTGGTGCAGTTGTGCATGGTAGCCAATCAGCTTCTAACTTCAGCATGTTCAGTTAAGCTTTGATAATAAAACCTGGAAACTGATTGGTTTCTATGCAAAGCTGTACCAGATTTTGCACACCCCAGTGTTAGTAAATAACCCCCATTGTGTGTCTGCTGCAATAAACAACCTGCCTGCTCACAGTTCAGTTCTGCTTTAAGCTAATACCAGGAGTTTGGCTTTATTGATGTCAGACTCTTATGCCGCGTACACACGATCACCTTTTGTGATGTAAAAAAACGTCGTTTTATCTCACAAAACAAAACTACGTTTTTCAAACTTCATTTTAAAAAACGACGTTGGCGACACACCATCGTTTTCTGAAAATGCTCTTGCAAAGCGCAGACAGACACTGACACTTGTAGCCTGGGAATGCGTGCCTTGATTATGAATCTCTAGGATTCAAGGCATGCAGGTAAGTCATTCAAGTCTATAGGGTAGGGTGACCAGACATCCCCAGTTTCAGGGGACAGTCCCCTGATTGAGGACACTGTCCCCGGACCAAGTCTGTCCCTGGTTTTGTCCCCAGATTGGATTTAATAGGGGGCAGGGGCAATTTCAAAGACAGTCAGTGCAGAATTAAAATAAAAAAAAATAGAATTACACCCCCTCTCCGGCATGGCTACTAGCATAGGGGGGTTGTATTTTTCCATTATCTGTGCCCCTTTCTGATGATCATGTGCTGGTCGGAGTGGAGAGAATATTTCCTCAGTTTCGGGCGCATTCCCATTCAGCTTCGCTCGCATGTTCTTCTGCCTTGGCTCAAATCCTGGCCAGACACCTGCTTATCTCCTTGTCTTCCCTGGCGGAGTGATTTCCCTCCGCTCCCCATCCAGTAGTAGCCGGGGGCCCGAAGAGTAAGACTTGAGAGGCTGTGAGGCGGGGGGCAACGGGCAGGGGAGTTGCTGATTGTTGCCATTACTAGTAAAGAAAAAATATGTCCCCGGATTTCATTTTAAAAATCTGGTCACCTTACTATAGGGACACAGCAGCTTCACAGACACAATCACTCATCCCAGCGAGTGAGCATTCCCAAAGCACATGCTCTGTAATCCCGCTTTAATCAGTTAGCGGACAACATGGATTGCTCATTAGGGACCAGTTCTAAGTATGCTCATCTAAAGGGATGCTGGGATGCCCATTCTCTTGTAGCTCCATCTTTCTCTGCCTTTTCTTGCAGCCCAGCAGTAGACTTCTTACCCTGGGGTCTTTCGGGGGGCTGAATGTGGTAGGACATTTGGTGACGGAGAAGCTATTTTTGGGGCAATGATATCCAAGCATAAGTAAATGCTTGCAAATGGAAAACAAGCTATTGGTTTCCATAGCAATGGTACTCACTGGGAAGCACGCAATAAATGATAGATATGTGGGGTTCTGTGATTGGATGGTGCATGTCATCAGGGATGCTGTAATAGGTGGGTTGGATTTGTGCTGGTCGTCACTCTGGAACTAAAGGGACTTTTTTTTTTTTTTTAAGTGTCTAGTAGCATGCTGCCTTTATCTGGCATTAGTAGCTGTTAACAAATCAGAACATGCTTGTAAGCTTCTAGCAATTTCAAGGCTAATAATAAATTCAAATGTACTTAACTGCTTGGGCAAGTTTAAAAATTGTCATACAACTAGTTTTGGGGTCGCCACTAACATGGGAATCCTGCAGGCTCGAGATCAGTGGTCCTGGTGAATTTAGGTGCAGTTTGCCGGGAGAATTTCTTTCCACCCATAATGCACTGCATTGCCTTAGCACCATGGTTAGCAGACTTAGAAGGAACAATAAGTGGGCTTTTCATTAAGCCAGCCACCTCTGTATAAAAAGGGGGGGACAGGACAGCCAATACGGCACAGTGCACAGTCTATTTGCCTTTAGTAAATCACCCCAATATATAAGTGTACTGGAATATGTTGCAGGGAAAGATAACAAGCTGCATAGGAAGAGATTATAAACTGGAATTCTGATTGCTGTTGTAGGTTAAAGACTTGGTTCACCTTTGGGACCATGTTTCATGTTTAACCCATATTGTGACACAAAACATGATCACATTCCCCAACCCCCACTTTTTTTTTCCAAATAAATTTTTATTGTAATTTTCAAAAGGAAAAGTGCTCAGCCCCCACCTTTAAACTGCTCCCCCTTCTCCACTTATCTGAGTCATGGGGGGCTTCTCTTTGCAGCATCCCCTTTTTTTAAATATAGCACAGCTGCGTGTGACTACAGGGGAAGACTACAAATACCATCTGCCACCATTGTGCCCATAGCTCCCAACTGTCTGTGATTTCAAGTGCCCGATCTGACCTACAGCCATACAAGTTTTAATTTCACCAAAATTTCAGGAAAAGTCAGGAGATTTTGGCAAACGTTTTGCCTTTTCGGAAACTGCATTGGAGTCCATGGGGAAGGTGAAATAACATTGTTGTTATGTTTTTAATGGTCTTTAACCTCCCTGGCGGTATGATTCTTTCAAGCCCCATACACACTATCAGTTTTCCTGACGGTTTTCTCTTCAGGTTTACCAAAACCATCTAATATGAGGTCAAACCTCCAGAGTTTCAATTTGTATACAATCAGGCAGGCCCTTGTACTCCATGGTTTTGGTAAACCTGATGAGAAAACCATCAGGAAAACTGATAGTGTGTATGGGGCTTCAGATTTTAGGTGCTAAAAGCGGTACCATTATTTGCAAGGGAATTTGGCGTTTTATACTGTAGGCTTGTAATTCTTAGTAATAACTCACTGAAATCTATCCAAACAAGAGTCTAATAGGCATCCCGGGTATGATTTTTTTAATTTTTTTTATTAAAAATTATAATATAATAAATAATTATAAAAAATGATAACAAATAATAATATAATTATAGTAAAAATTATTCAATAATGTAATCAAATCAAAATCACTGAAATTTGCTCAGTTGCAGAATTTTTGCTGTCATTATTTTTTTTTTTTTATGACGAATTTCCCCACAAATCGCTATCGCTAAATTCTGCAAGTGATTCTGATTTATTATCGCTGTTTTTTAGCTGCTCTAAAACAATTTTTGCCATAAAGGGACACTTTTGGTTGCTATGGGCAATCTACAGTTTGCAGGGAGAAAGAACAGTTTTTATTATATAAAATTACATGTAGTGTACAGGGCAGACCACTAGGGACATGGGGGGTGTGTATTTTTTACATACAGTACTGTAATCTATAAGATTACAGTGTACTGTATGTATAGTGTTTGTTTACATTTTTGAATTTGGCGCCGTTCCCCCCCCTACGTCGCGACGCTCGCAGGGAAGGGAATCGGCGGTACACACAGCATCAGGCGGACATCCGGCCGCCGTGTACTGCGGAGATTTATCGCTGGATCGCAGAGAAAAGGTAAGAAAACGTTTTTTCTGCATCCAGCGAGGCAAGTCCGTGTGTGGCACGGGGTTACCGATCGTAGCTTAAAAATCTCACCCCGTGCCACACACAGGAAGACCGCCAGGGAGGTTAAATAGCTTCTGAAAATCATGGAAACTCCTTTTAAGTAGCCTGGATCTGTTCCCATGCTAAAAAAATAACCCTTCTTTGGCCTCATTATTTGAGTATTTTTTTTTTTTTCAAAGAAAAAGTGAAGTGAAGTTGCGCTTTCAACTGTGCTACAATAATCCCAAGTAACTAATCAATAAGAGTAGTCCATCTGTAAATAGATGGAAGAAATGGTTCCTCGTGGTATAGGCCACAAAAGTAGCATGTAGGTACTAATGTCACAAGCTCCAAATGTATGCGATTGGGTTGCATCGATGCCGAGTATTTTCACGATTACTAGTACTCTTGAAAATGCTCCAATACCCGAAACCTATATCTTTGTGGAGGAAATTGAGCCCATACAAAATTAATGGGCTTAAATCTCACTCTAAATAATTGCATGCGATTTAAACAGGAATACAGTGGAATTCCTGTCCGAATCGCATGCTGTTTCCTGCACTGCTCTGCTCCTGTGTGAACCCAGGATTGCCATAGTGATTTCAGCCTGGGTTCACACGGGAGCAGTGCGGAAAATCGCATGAGATTCTGACAGGAACACCACCGCATTCTTGTTAAATGATAAATTGGCAATGAGGTTCCTTAAAGTATAATCACAGAGCAGGGGCCATGTTGAGGGAGGTTATAGTTGTTAGTGTAGTGAGCAATGAGTTAAGAGGATAGTAAAACTATGAAAAAGAGAAAAAAAGCAAGATGAAGACAGGGAAGGCATTGATAGGGAAATAGGGTATCAGGGTAAGGCGTGGAGAGGTGGGTCAAGGGAATAAATCCTTGCCAGCAGGCAGTATACAGATCATGAAAGAGACATGATTGGCAGGATCAATTCATGATTTACTGTATGTGTGAGTAAATCACAAATTGATCCTGCCAATCATGTCTCTTTGATGATCTGTATTATCAGCCTTGAATCTCTTGTACCAACCATGCCCATTGATTATTTGTGTAGCGCCCCCTTTACTTTGAGTGCAGCACTAGTCTAAATTTAGCAAGAATGGGATAGTTACCTTGCTCCCATTCACACAATTGCTTTCCTTCCAGTGTCGTCCTGGTCCTTCAGAAGAGGTGGTTCTTTAGTTTTTTCCTAAAAGCCAGATGGTTTTCTTCCAAGCGGATGGTCGTGGGTAGAGCATTCCAGAGTCGAGGTCCTTGGACTGCAAATCTGCGTTCTCCCTTAGATTTGTAGCGGGATTTAGGGATTTGGAGAAGGTTTTGGTTGGTTGACTGGAGCACGCGGTTGGTGACGTAGGGTTTTATTTTCTCACTTAAGTATTGTGGAGCGTTTCCTTGTGTACATTTGTGAGTTAGGAAGAGTGTCTTGAAAGTCACCCGGTCCTGTACGTGGAGGGCCCTCAAGGCAGGGTTTTTTTCCCTGCTACCATCTGGCTGCCGATTGATTCCCACGTGAAAACCAGCGAGACCTTTTTCCAGCGAGGACCTCCCCTGCTCGGCGACCAGTCTGGCTCTCTATTTCCTGCCGTATCCCGACGGGCGGGTCTCGACGGCCGGGAGGACGACTTGTAGGTTCTCTGCCGTGACGTGAGATCTGGTATTTTGGTAGTCCTAAGTAGAGGGAGTTTGCGTAGTCGAGTCGTGAGTTGATGATTGTTCCTACCACTACTGCTGTGTCTTCTTCCGGGATGAAGGGGACGAGTCTACGTAGCATGCGGAGCAAATGATGAGCCCCGCTGACGACTGATCCTATTTGTGCATCCATCGTCATGTCTGAGTCAAAGATGACTCCGAGACTTTTGGCTTTGTTGCTTGGCGCGATGGTTTGTCCAAGGATGGCGGGTGGTGTCCATGTGGTCCTAGAATTGGAATTCCGATTTGCGTGAAGGATGAGTAGTTCTGTTTTGGATCCGTTGAGTTTGAGGGAGCTTTCGGTCATCCAATTGTCGATCAGTGTGAGGCATTTTCCTAGTTCCTGATATTGGTCTTTTTTGTTGGTGATTCGAAGGTAAAGCTGTGTGTCGTCGGCATAGGAGTGGTAACGCAGGTCCTGTTTTCTGATGATTTTGAGGAGCGGGCGGATGTAGATGTTGAAGAGTACAGGTGAAAGGGGTGATCCTTGCGGGACTCCGCATGTAAAGCGTCACCCACCTGACCAAATCCACAGGCTATGCTGGACCTCAACCGGAGGTCAAAGGGGACCCCAGTACTCTACTGGGTTCCCATTTCTTTTGAGGAGATCCCAGGCTGGGTGCTGTGCGATTGGGGAGTCGGCTTGAGGAGAACCCGGAGGCAGGTTGTCCAACAGGGCCTGGACGAACCGATCAGGGATCTGGTGACCGGGATGCTGATAGGTGCATTTTGCTGTCACCCGGCAACCTATGCTAAAGGAGATTTACTGGCAGGATTCGCTCCGTTCACCCATCCAACTTACTAAAGAAATTGGCCGGTTACAAGGGCCTTAGAGCCAGATCTGAGACAGAGAGATCTGTTCCTCGCATCGATCCGAAGTGACACCTCGGCTGCCAGGTTAGTGTGGGGAACTTGCCCGTGGGCACTTTACACACTCCACTCGGGAGTGGAAACGAGTTCAACTATTGCTATTGTCGAGGGCAGGCCTGCCCTGTTCACAACCAGGCCTGATACTGCAAGGTTCTCTTATCCTTCCTTCATCAGCTTTCCTTTCCTTAAACTGAAGATGATGTTTGCCTTGTTGGCTGCAAAATAAAAGGGGCATTGAAGGAAACTTTGTTGACTGTCTGGACGTTCGCTCATTGCTCCGCCACTGGTATTTTTACCCCTAGACATCACCAGGGTAGCTTGGTGTGCCAATCCCAGTATTTAACCAGCGGCTCTTTCGGGGGTAGCGCTACACCTGGGGGCTCGTAGTCTGGGATTTGGCCGTTACCTCTCGCAACCAGAAAGGAGAGTCCATTTATTGAAAGAGCAAAGAGTGTCCAGTGTGTGTATTGAACTGTCCGGCGGAGAGGGAGTTAAACCTCATATCGTTGAGCTGGGGCGTACGTGCATCACAGCATATGCCTGCAACGTGTCCGGACAAGTTCTTCCAGGTGGGAGGAGCCACCCTCCCCTGCGTGAGACCTGCATTGAGGATTTTGCGCCAAGCGAGCAAAGTCATGCCCATCTGCGCACCAAAGAGCCAGACGTTATTCCCGTATGGCCGGAACCCTCCCTGTCGGTGCTGATCGTGGAATCAGAAGTCCGGGACCCGGAGGTAATTTCCTTATCGTCCACTTTAACCCTACCGTCGGCTACCTCGCCACCTTCCTCATTGGAGGTAAGCCCTGGAGATAACCCGGACTTAGAAAGTGTCCTGTCCAGTGTGTCAAGTTCATCAGACATGACAACCTCTCAGGGCGAAAACCCCTATCGGAGAAGAATCTACCCCAGCCCTTCACGGCTGTGGTCAAGGCCCTCCTGCTCAGAGTTCTTTATCGGCAGAGGAGTGGCACCTAACGGACTTTAATCCACTGTCAGATGACCCTACAATGCATGATTGTGATCCTCCCTCGGAACCAAGGGACACCAGGGAGTTCGATACCTCGGATGACATTCGGGGAAAGAAAGAATGCTCCGCCCGGAGCACACCGAATGGGCCCGACCGGCCACCCTACGCCTGACCTGGGGAGCGGGTGAGTCAAGCTTTGTGTCAGCCACTGCCCCCTCGTCCTTGTTGGTTCCTGTCCTGAGAAGGGCACCGGACGCTTTGGTAATGCCGGCCCGCGGGGACCCGAAAACCCTGCCCAGACAGGCCCGTCTGCAACAAGTGGTGACCCGGAGAGTCGCCACTGAATACGGGTATGGGTACCCCTATGTGCCTCCCTATCTTCTTTGCCAAGTTGATCAGGAGCGGGAGGCTTGGTGCCAAGAGGCTATTTTGTCATACCTGCGGGCACCCCACGTCCTAGTGAGTGCCGATTCAAAGGTACCTCAGCTGAAAGTCGAACTTGAGGAATGCCGTCGAGATTGGAGCTGGGGCTGTCACCTTTACCGGGACAGAATCGTGTTAAGGTGCCCCGGAAAGAGGGACAAAGTCTTTAAAGTACGGCTTCCCACACCGAGGGGAGACATTGTTTGGTTGCCTGACCCTCGGTTTTATCAGAGAAGAGAATTTACCTGCCACAAGTACTCATTGCAAGGGAAGTAACGGACAAGAATGCCCCATTCTGTGTGAACTGTGTTTTTTTTTCTCTCTCCCAGTTTTCCCTTTTCCCCCCTTTCTCCTCCAGAACCGCATGAACTGTTGTGCAGAACTCTGGGAGGGGTTTGGGTTTCAGTCAGTTAGAATGGGGACCCTGCACAAAAGTTGCTGCAATCTGGGAGACATTGAGGAAGATTGGAGGAGGACTGCGGTTTTTCCCCCTGCTGTTTGTTGCTACTTCCGCACTTGATTTTTTTTTCTTCTCTCTTCCTACCTCGGAACTGCTGCAGTACCAGCGCACTGGCCACCAGGGCAGTGCTCTGCAGTGTTATTCTATAAGAAAAGAAAATGTGTGTTGAACTTGACTGTTTGAATTTTGTGCACATTTGCTAACAGTATTTCTCCTATAGCACTTGTATGCCATAGTCGCTCCTCGGGAGAGAAGGAGATTTCGCATTCGGATACGAGCGTGCAGTCTCAATCCTAATTTAGGAGGTTGTACATATATAAGAAAATTAATAGACATCAGGATGTATATTTTTAATGCTCTTATGTTTACAGTTTTTTTTTCTGGACCCACCTATCATCGACACTGCCGAGAATGGGCAGTTAGATAGATAGGGATGTGTATGTAGTGTGTCATTTGAATATTACAGTTTAATGTGTGAATTCTGTCCTTTCTTCTTTTCTCTCTTTCTATCTGGTAATTGGTGTCAGGCCAGCGTTCATGTTGAATGCTTTTGGGACACTGAGGACTCTAATAGAATGTATCAAATAACTGACTCCATTTTAAGTAGAAATTAGCTTTTCTATATGTTTTGACATAATTAGCTTAGCTAACAGTTTGCATAGAGTCACACCCTGCTACTGTTAAGTCATTGTGATTAAGCATGAAGCAGCCTGATTGTATAGCAAAGTCATCTTTTAGCCATTGTTAAAACTAAATTCAGCTGGTTTAAATCTTGATAAGAATATACTGAGTTTTGTGTAAAACTTACAGACATATGCAATAATATGCAGCCCCTCCTATCTTTCATCTGTATATAAGTCTGTTGAGAGAATACAGTTTTAGAGATCTTATGAACAGCACATCTATCTCTGTGTCATTTTGTCTCTCCGGATCCGTGGGTCATTGAAGCTCTTCTTTCATTAACTGAAATACACCTGGGTGGCAGTACCTGTTTACCTCTACAGAATGGTGGCAGCGGTGGGATGAGATAATCATCTTTGGTAAGTAGAAACTTATTTGTCTTTTAGACAGACTGTTTTCTCTTGCCTTAGCTCTGATTTAAATTTCATCTTAAACTAAATTTATGTAGAAGAGGTGTATGATCCACGCCTTGGTGTATAGGGGATTTTTTGGGGAAATCCGCCTTTGAAAGTACCTTTTGAGAAGGTCTTAATTGAAAAATACAGTACTGTACAGTCCTTTTTGGGGAAGGAGCTGAAATAGTTAATGAGGATTATGCTTCAGTGACCCAACCTACTTTCGCTTTTCTTTCTTTCGCATAAAGTATAAGAAATATTTGTTTGTGTGGGAGGAGGTCTGTAAGGTAAGACAGACAGATTCTCACTTTCACTATTTTGATATGGGTCAAGAACATAGTAAAAAAACTCCCTCATATCCTAATCCCAGAGAAAATTGTAAAGATTATGTAGCCAGGGTTTGTAGTACAGATTATGAATTTATAAATCCTTGGGTTTGTAAAGTATACACCAGTTTACCTAAGGAGGAAATACACTTCCAGGCTGGACATTATGCTGTACAACAAAGAACCCAAACCCCACCTGCACAGGTAGGAGGAGTATCTGTAGGCGGAGCGCCCACATCAGGTGCACCGCCTCATAGAGCTTCTGTGGTCACCCAAGTAGATCTTGTATCACAAAATCCTGTTTTGGGAACTCCTGGAGGCTCACCTCAAGGTGGGGATTCAGGAGGTTCTGATTCCCCTGTTTCTCCATCAAAAACATCTCCACCTGGGAACGAACAAGGTTCTGGTCAGGAGGAACAAGTAGATAGTTCCGTAAGATAAATGTTTCTCAGAGGATTAACAATTATAGGATCTGATACCATGAATACCCCACTCGTACGCCCACAGGGTAGCCAAATGGAATTAAGAAATCTACCAAATAGACAGAGGAGACTAGATGATGATGAGATAGAGGGAACGCAAAACTATCCTTTACTGACAGGAAACGACATGTTAAACAAGGTGATTGATATTAAAAATATCAACCGCATTGTTAAAAATTGTCCAAAACCAACTGAGTCTGCCTCTGCAACCTTGTCCTATTTAAAAAAGGCTTGTAAAGGGAGAAATTATACACAGGAAGATATGCGATTGATTGTGGATGGTGTCATTGGACACACATCCGCATTTGATTGGACTAAAGTAGCATCCATAAATGATATTGAAGATCCAAAAACAGTAAAGGCTGATACATACAAATTAAATACTGAAGGAGGGAGAACTACCATGTGGGGCCAACTCGAAGCAGAATTAAACAGTACTTTTAAAAATAAAACTTCTCTCCCTACTGCCATAGCCTGTAAACAAAAATCAGGAGATAGTGTATTAGATTTTTGGAAGAAGTTTATGGATGTGTGGACACAGGAAGCTGGATTATCAATACTACCAGATATGCATAGTTTGATGATTCAGACTTTCATTAGTAACCTAAAACCACAACATGGTTTAATGGTTAAACAAATGATTTCTGATTGGCCTACAAAGACCATACCAGACTTTCAGAAAGCAGTAACAGAGAAAGATGCGGCAGGATGTTTTGAGATACCAAAAAGTTCAGGTATAAATTTCCAGCAAGGACTGCCACAACAGCAGCAGTCCCACCTGGGGAGTGGTACACAGCAGAATAGAGGTAGAGGCAGAGGGAGAGGAAGAGGTCAAGGCCGTGGTTTCCCCAGGACACAGCCCTCACAAAGAGGTTGTTTTAACTGTGGGGACTTGGGTCATTGGAGAAACCAATGTCCATATGGCATACCTGAACAAAATATCACACAAGTCATACAACCCCCCACAAACCCAACAACATCAAGGGCCAAAATACCCAATCCAATGGAAGCAACCCCAACCCCAATGAAGATGCCCGGAAGGTAGTATCCCAGCATTTCCCCTGGTTTCATCCTCCTATTCAGAGCAACCAATTATCATGTTGCATGTGAATGGAATGGAAGTACCATTTCTCCTCGATACAGGTGCTACAAGGAGCACCCTGAGTGAGGATTTTTATAGAGGTGAAACCACAAATGCTGAGCCTTCAATGGGAATTAATGGGATACTTACCAAAACCTGGAAAACACCCAACCTTATTGTCATAAACCCATCATATGGTGACCAACCAGTACTTAAACACTCTTTCAGAATTATCCCAAATTGCCCTGTTAATCTTTTGGGAAGAGACCTTTTGGGCAGACTTGGAATAGTTATGAAAATGACAGAGGAAGGAGGAATCATAGTGCACTCTAAAAAGGTTTCCATTCAAAGGCAATTTTTATTTTCAGAACCTGATGATGGTGACCTACCTGGTCCCAATCATAAAGTCTGGTCTATAAATAGCCTAGATGTTGGTCTCATCTCATGCACCCCCGTATAAAGCCACACTGAAACCTGGAGCCCAACCTATTTATCATAAACAATATCCTCTTTCTAAAGAAAAGGAAGAGGGGATTGTTCCTATGATTGAACATTTCCTGAAACATGGCATAGTGAGAGAAATCACTGGAAACAAATGGAATACACCAATTAACCCTGTAAAGAAGCCTGATGGTTCTTATAGATTTGTGCAAGATCTTAGAGCTGTAAATAATTTAATTGTCCCTATAGCTCCTATAGTGCCTGATGTGCCATGCCTTCTTACTTCTATACCATCCGATGCAGAATATTTTTCTTTTATTGACCTTACAAATTTTTTTCCGTCCTTGTGGACGAAGAGACACAGCCTATTCTTGCATTCTGTTTTCGAAACCGCCAAATGACATGGTGTAGAATGCCTCAGGGCTATGTGGACTCCCCTGTAGTCTACTCAGTTGTGCTCCAGGCCACCTTGCGGTCCTGGACTCCCCATCATGGTTCTGTCCTACTCCAATATGTTGATGACTTGTTGTTATGCAGTCCAAGCCAGGTAGCCTGCAAGGCGGATGGTTTAGATCTGCTACATTGGTTGGCAGATAATGGTCATAAAGTTTCCAAAAAGAAACTTCAGTGGTGTCAAGAAACTGTTAAATACCTTGGTTTTACACTCACAAAAGGTGAAAGGAAAGTCAGTCACAAGAGAGCTGCGGCTCTCGTGGGTCTAGCCCCCCCACAGACCAAGAAGGATCTGCTGTCCTTCCTTGGCATGATTGGTTACTGTCGCCAATGAATACCTGACTGTTCCTACTATGATAACATTTTGAGACAAACCACAGGTACCGACATGTCAGATTGTATAAAATGAAATGTACAATGCTTTTGTATACCTTAAAGCTTCTATGGTAACAGATCCTGGTCTTGGCCTATACGAGTATAGCAAAGGGTTTCACCTATTTGCTAGGGACAACTGTAAAACCATGGTGGGAGTCCTAGCGCAAGAACATGGGGGCAAACTGCGGCCTATCGTTTTTTTCTCAAGAGTAGTGCCTATGCCGGTTCAGGGTATGTCGGTGTGTCTAATAGCTCTTGCATCCTGTGCTATGGTTGTGGAAATGGCCACATCTTTCACTTTAGGTCACCCCAACATATGTCCGCATAGCGACATAGTGGGTGTGATGTAATTTTTGCTCTCAAATCCTAATTTGGAAATAAAATATGCCTCCTCACCTCAGGCCCAGCCCTATTCCTAAATGCTTTCTTGGGATTAAAATAAATAAAAAATAAAATAAATGAGTAACATTAATGTATTTAAGCTATACAGAAGGACACCTCACTCAAGGAGGATATGTGCTCAAGTTCAATCTCGGGAGCTCAAAATGTGTTTGAGATGGGTCTTGCTCAAGACTTTCTCAAGACCAGATGACCAGATGACCATACTTGATGTATGCTGGATATGCTATGGTCCAGCTCCCTGACATTGTATTTGAGGCAAATCCAGTCCCATTTTAATCTGCACAAGCAGCTTCCAAACAAAAGACCACTATTTAGATGCCTTCTCTAGCCCCTGAAATACCTTTACTTGATCAAACACTCTTAGATTTACAAACATATGCCACTGAAACTGACATAAAACAATGGAACATTGCAGGTGTGCAGAAAAGTCCAGAGTCTGGGCTTATCTGCAAAGAGGGGGAACCATGTATACCTATAGCTAGTGCCCCATTGTTTATCTCTCAGTATCATGGGGTGGGACACAGAGGCTGGCAGATGACATGTGAATTACTGGATAAAGATTTTTTCATCCCAGGTCTTCCCTCTCTTGTAAAATCATATGTCTCTAGATGCATCACATGCATCCGGAACAACCCAAGAAATCCACACAAAGCAAAACATGAACACTTGATATATCCATCCTCACCATTCACTCATTTACAGATTGATTTCACCCACATGCCCAAATTAGGCAAACGACAGGAATATCTACTTGTAATAGTAGACATGTTCTCAAGATGGGTAGAAACATTTGTAACTACAAAAGAAGATGCTCAAACAGTGGTAAAAATCCTCACGCAAGAAATCATCCCTAGATGGGGATGCCCGCTCCAAATAAATTCTGACAATGGTCCTGCCTTTATTTCAAAAGTGTGCCAAGATTTAGTGAAGAAAAAAGAAAAAAACAGAGGGCGCCTCCAGGTTAAGCGTTGCAAAGCTTTATTACAATACAGATGACAGTGTAGACTTACATTAAAAACAAGTGGAATACAACATGTAGATTCGATCGGGAAGTTCTTGAATGGGGGGAGATGTGGCGTCTTTCCAGGCTAGATGTATTGCTGATCGCGCTGCCGGGTGAAAACTCCTAAGTCTCACCGTCCATAGAGCAGGTTTAGTGAAAGCACTTAAAATTGACTGGAAGTTTCACATTACTTACCATCCTCAAAGTTCAGGAATTGTAGAAAGAATAAGATCAGGAAGGCTACAGGTGGAACTTTTACCAACTGGAAAAGGGTGCTGCCGGCAATTCTAGCAGAGGTAAGAATGACCCCAAATAATAAGACAGGTTATTCTCCCTTTGAAATTCTTATGGGCAGACCATTTCCCACTCCCTGGGCCAGGGAACCCTTAATGTTAGAAAGAGGAGATCTTGATCTTATTCAGGAAGAATATGTAAGAAAATTAATTGAAACGTTGGACAAAGTTGAAAGAAATGTCGCTCGCACCTCTCCTTCTTCTTCACAGGAACCAACACACCCCTTTAAAGGTCGGTGACCTCGTAGTGGTCCAGCAGCTGAACCGAACAAAAAAGCAGGAATATCCTTTTGGACCTCCAACCACCGTGATCGCAGTAACCAGGACAGCCATCCTCGTGGAAGGACAACAGTCTTGGATCCATGCCAGTCGGGTAAAGAAGGTCAACCAGGACCCTAAGAGGCAAGGCAAAGATAAAGACAAAGGAGGTGAAGAAAGTAGTGAAAATCCTCGAATACTGAGTGAAGAAAGTGGTCAAGTCTCTGAAAAAGATGACCTCGCTTATTTCACCACAGACTTCTGGGAAGGCATTTTGTCTCCTGTTCCTAATCTCTCTGATAGTGTTCCTACCTACGTGGATCATAACTCACTGTATTTATCATCCTGAGGACATGGGAGCCCTTAAAGTCATATGTGGGTCACGCAATAACACCATCAATAATACACATATCAGACACAAGAGAGATACACAATCACATAATGAAGGAGTTAAAACAGATAGTTTTACAAACATGTTGCTACTGAAATTTAAATATAGCTATGCCCAGAAGTCTGGATATGAAAAATGTTGGATATGTAGTAAACTCCATCCTAGCACTGCTAGGATCCCCCTAATGGCATTACCTCTAAACTTCACCCCCCTCCTAAATGGTACACCTTCTGTCGTCCTTACAAATGTCACAAAAACGCTTTCAAATAATACCCTTATTTTCCAAAATATTGGTAGAAGTCATTCCCCAGACTGGTGTTTTAGTTTGGGAAACTTCACAAAGGGAGCTGAAGTGTGTCAACAATCTAAAATTAACTTTTCAATGACTTCAATTGAAAACCCTTTCTTCCACACTTCAGAACCTGCCCTAAATACTACTCTAATAAACTTTCTCATCTCCAGTTCCACTTCCACAGTAGGAAAATTATTGTCAAGTTTAACCTTTTCCAGTCTTTCTGATGAAATGATGACAATATTCAAATAACGATCCTTAGCTCTAGGAAACAGTATTTATATTTGTTGTGGAAAAATCTGTCACTGCCCCTCCCCCTTTGTATTCCATGGACAATTGCTATGAAGCTGATATTACCTGCTTATTGTTCTATAGTTTTATATGCTTAGGATAATGATACATTTATGGGAAAGTAGCCCAGGTGAATGTAGGGGGTTTCAGGGTTTGTGATTATCACCTTCGTGATAAAAGAGGGGATTCTAATAGAATGTATCAAATAACTGACTCCATTTTAAGTAGAAATTAGCTTTTCTATATGTTTTGACATAATTAGCTTAGCTAACAGTTTGCATAGAGTCACACCCTGCTACTGTTAAGTCATTGTGATTAAGCATGAAGCAGCCTGATTGTATAGCAAAGTCATCTTTTAGCCATTGTTAAAACTAAATTCAGCTGGTTTAAATCTTGATAAGAATATACTGAGTTTTGTGTAAAACTTACAGACATATGCAATAATATGCAGCCCCTCCTATCTTTCATCTGTATATAAGTCTGTTGAGAGAATACAGTTTTAGAGATCTTATGAACAGCACATCTATCTCTGTGTCATTTTGTCTCTCCGGATCCGTGGGTCATTGAAGCTCTTCTTTCATTAACTGAAATACACCTGGGTGGCAGTACCTGTTTACCTCTACAAGGACAGTGTCCATTCGGGAGGGGGAAGTGTGTAGCGCCCCCTTTACTTTCAGTGCGGGCACTAGTCTAAATTTAGCACGAATGGGAGAGTTACCTTGCTCCCATTCACACAATTGTTAAGATGGTGACCCCTGTTATTTCGGAAGTGTCCTCTGGGTCAGTCTGCACTTTAGGGATGTGTCGTCATCCCTGGTCAGCAGTTGACGGCAGAGGGGGTTCTGACAGAGCAAGATTTCCCCAGCAGCCAATTGGAGGAGTTTTCCCTCGCGGGGAATGCTGGGGAGGGATATATCTGTGACAGGTGTCATGTGCTCAAGGCAGTTCTGCGGGGTCCCGGTTTCAGGTGCGGCATCCACCTTCAGGGTGCGCGCATCCATGGACCCCGCCAGCGGGGCCCACCTGGCCAAATCCACAGGCTATGCTGGACCTCAACCAGAGGTCAAAGGGGACCCCAGTACTCTACTGGATTCCCAGTTCTTTTGAGGAGATCCCAGGCTGGGTGCCGTGCGATTGGGGAGTTGGTTTGAGGAGAACCCGGAGCTGGGTTGTCCAACAGGGCCTGGACAAACCGATCTGGGATCTGGTGACCGGGATGCTGACAGGTGCACTTTGCTGTCAACCGGTAACCTATGCTAAAGGAGATTTACTGGGAGGATTCGCTCCGTTCACCCATCCAACTTACTAAAGAAATTGGCTGGTTACAAGGGCCTTAGAGCCAGATCTGAGACAGAGAGATCTGTTCCTCCCAGCGATCCGAAGTGACACTTCGGCTGCCAGGCTAGTGTCGGGAACCTGCCCGTGGGCACATTACACACTCCACTCGGGAGTGGAAACAAATTCAACTATTGCTATTGTCGAGAGCAGGCCTGCCCTGTTCACATCCAGGCCTGATACCACTTATCCTTCCTTCATCAGCTTTCCTTTCCTTAAACTGAAGATGATGTTTGCCTTGTTGGCTGCAAAATAAAAGGGGCATTGAAGGAAACTTTGTTGACTGTCTGGACGTTCGCTCATTGCTCCGCCACTGGTATTTCACCCCTAGACATCACCAGGGTAGCTTGGCGTGCCAATCCCAGTATTTAACCAGCGGCTCCTTCGGGAGTAGCGCTACATTTGTATTAAATACTTTATCACTATTACATTTGATATGTTAATCTTATTTGATTATATTATTATTATAATTATTATTATTATTATTATTATTATGATTTATTGATATATTATGTTTCTTAAAATTATGGATTATTGTATGTTATGTGACTGTGATTATGACATCAAATTATATTAATCTCATATTCTAATATACACATTTAAAGACGTGCTTCATGTAAAGTCCCACCACCTTTCCTCTTTTCTGCATTAAGCAGTTTGTAGGTGGATTCTATGGTCAATGCATTTATGGAGCAGTGGGCTATGGTCTGCAATATCTGTTTCCAGTCCTCCTGGATCATACTACTTCATAAGTCTCTTTTCCATATAGCTATATAAGGAAGATGGTTGGATGCCTGACCTTCCAAGATTGAGACATAGATATTTGAGATGGTTTCTTTGGATGTGGGCTCATGTAAGCATATACACTTAAACTATGTCAATGTCTGGAGGGGTTGGAAGGGTATTGCCTCATAGAAGGGTTTAGCAATTAGGGGTAAGTACCATCATCCTATGAATAGACAATAAGGAAAGGGGGAGGAATTGTCAAGGGCTACTCCATATAATTGCCCTATGACACCAACCAGGTTCAGACGTGGTCCTTAACATGTTTTGCGACAAATGTCGCTTCTTCAGGAGGAGTCAACCATAAACATCTATAAAAAGATACAGTACTCATAGTTACAGTGTCAAAGAAACCATTAGGCCTCGTACACAAGGGCAAGAATCTCGTCAGGAAAAACATTTTGTTTTTCCCGATGAGATTCTTGGCAAAATCTCTTGCCGCCCAAGTGTACACACTGATCTTTCAAAAGAACCTCGGTTCTCTTTAAAGGCAAGAACGCGGTGATGCCGTCGCTGCCATCTTGCTTCACCCTACCTATGCCGTGGAAGCTACCATGCACGCGTCAAAGTCATTTCGAGCATGCGCGGGTTTCCACAGCGACAGGTAAAAATACACACTCTCGGGTTTCTCGTCGGGAAACAGGCCGACAAGAATCGCAGGTTCTCTATTTTTCTCATCGAGATTCTAGCCAGATTTCCAGACGAGAAACCTGAAAGCCTCTTACAAACGAACAGTTTTCTCGGCAAAAAAGCTCTGCCAGCATTTTTCTTGCTGTTTTTTGCTGAGAAAATCGAATGTGTGCATGAGGCCTCAAAGACAATAATATAGCAATGCTATCCTTATACAGTAACATTGAGTTTTGGAGTGTTAGTAGACCAGTGCGACTCACCAAATGCTTGAGGACCATGTCTGAAACTCTGAACCTGCATCTCTGTGTCCCTACACACCAGTGGGGCTCTTCATCTTCTAAATGAAAATGCAACGGAAGTTACAACAACTATACTATTGTTTTGTTGTTAATGTGTTTTACATGTAATTTTCTGGGTACCACGATAGTCCTTAAAAAAAATTGGTGTCATAGGGCAATTATATGGAGTAGCCCTTGACAATTCCTCCCCCTTTCCTTAATGTCTGGAGGGAAGAAGATTGGCCTGGGCGACAACATTTTTGATCTGAAGGTACCTGCAAAATTTCCATTGCTGGTGCTTTAGATTGATTTTGTATGGATGGGATGCTAAGAACTCCTGTGAAATAGACTTTTTAACCTTTTTAATTTTACGGATGTTAAAAAAAAAAAATTGGCACTGGCAAGAAAGACTTTATTCTACCCAATTTTCTTTAATCTGTAAGATCTGTATTTCCCATAGGAAACAATTAAATCCTGTGTACATTCTCTCAGTATAGGTAATAGGAGAGTAAAAACTCTGACTGGTTGCTATGGGTAATACAGACTGCCTGAGGCAGGTCGTTTTAACATGTAGAGTCTAGTATTTTCTTGTTTAACTTGCTAAAATAGGTAATGTGTTTATTGTTCAGTATTATAATTAATATCTAGTGGAGATATTTACGGTATTTCCTTATCATTCTGTAATATACTGTATATGTTTATAACACCATAAAAAACTGCAAAAAAAGAAATGGAATCTTGTCCTGTCTGTTCACACACTGTGAGAACAGACTTCTGTTGATGTCCTTTTTGATTTATGGAACTTCTGCCTCAAGATCTGGATCACTGTTAACGTTCGTTGTGTTACCTAAGTATCATTCTTTTCAATAGATTACAAAACTACTTTGTGGGGAACCATTGTCTTCTCGGAAGTGGGACAGATACATTTCTCATGCCGACCTTCAGTGTGAAAGAGAACTAGAAAAGTGGCACTATCCATTTACAGAGTTAAAGGCGCAAAACCTGACTCTTGAATCATTGATAAGGCAGGTTTCTTAGCAACCGCATTCGGCTAACAGTGATAATGGCAATATAAACTCAGCCACTTAGCCTGACTGTTCTGTGAAAACCTTGGCAGACCATAGTACTTGAATATTTTATATCTCTTGTTGTTGTCAGAACTACTTTCAGATTATAAATATGGTGATGTTTGATCCACTTAATGAAAAATGAATTGTTGTTCATTTCTGAAACTATATACTGTATAATAAAAGTGAATATTTCCCAGGAAATACATGAACAACTAAAAAAAATAAAAATTATTTAAATTCATATTTTGATAAATAAATTGTTTAATGAAGAGGTTTTGGGTGGATTCCTTTCCTTGACCTATGTTAGCTCTTCTGAAACGGGTATACCAACAAATAAACTTTGTCATCTTGGTTCCTGTGTACTCACTCATTATGACAACCATCTCACAATGGTGTTATGCATAGTGAAAGTGCAGTGAGCATGGCTTCAGATAGGTGCAAAAAACATGATGGGTAAATGTATCACAAGAGGTATCTGATAGGGCTGCAAAAGAGGGTGTATGCAAATTCACCAGCAATAACTCTTTCTCTACTGCCATGGGTTTGTAAGGCCCTCCACTGTTACAGCTCCAGTCTCTCATAGATGCCAAGCCCAGGTTTGCTGGGACAGTCCCGCATCTTGGTCCTATGTCCTGATTATACCCTGTCCTGGAATCAGAGTAACACCTTTATTAGAAAATTGTATTAACCAAGGTAAGCATGACTGCGAGTAAACGGCCCCCATATTTGTAGGGGTAGGGACGACAAGAAAGTGGGCATGGTCTGGTTGTGACTGCAAGGAAGGTGGCCATGTTAAAGGAGTTGTAAAGGAAAATATTTTTTTTGCTGAAATGACTGTTTACAGGGTATAGAGACATAATAGTTAACTGATTCCTTTTAAAAATGATTAAAAATAGATAAAAAATAATCATATAATGTGCCTGCACTTTCAGTTTCATTGTTGCTGTTTTTTCCTGTCTCTCTGATGTACAGAGCCAGAGAGCCAATAGAGGGCAGTGATGGATTGTAAAACCAAACTGGATTGGTGCTGAGGGATTTTACACACACCTCCTTGATTAGTGATCACAGTGAGAAATCTCCCAGTACTGTGGTTATCAGGAAACAGACAATCAGGAAGTGTGGAGATCAGAGAGGAATTACAGCAACATCAAAGCAAAAACAAACAATGAAGACATGAAAACATCACTGCATTAAGGTAAAGGAAGCTATTTAGCTAAGATTTTTTTTTCCTTTAGTGACCCTTTAAGTGTGAACCTGTAACGGACCATGAACCAGGCAGAGACAGAAAATGCAGTTAAAATGATTTATTTGTAATAGTGAAATAATACAAATCAGGAACATAGTCAAAACAGAAGCCAGGTTTAGGAAGCCAAAACAGGTAATTAGATGACCCAGAATCAGGGAGCCTGGAATCAGCATTGTCAGAAGTCAAAGATCAAGATCAATAACCAGAAGAAACATCAGCCAGGCAAAGTCAAACAGAAACACAGCAGAGAGACACACTGAATATGTTGACCAAGGTGAAGGCAACGAAGGTATGAGCAAGGCAGTTTAAATAGCCAAAAGGGTCTGGCTGTAGGCTGGACTAATGAAGCAGGTAATGGTAACCATGTGAGTCACTGTGGAAACAATCAGTGTCTGGTATTTAACTGACAGCTGAGCAGCCTGGATTACTTGGAAAGTGGGCATGGTCTAGACAGGACTGTGTAAATGTCAAGTATGGGCCCTTCACAAGGGTGAAAGTGTCCCAGGGGCTGAGACTAATGTGTTAGTAAGTATGGTTTGTGTTCATTTTTCTTCCAGATTCTTATCATTGGCACAATACATACACTCTTAGTCACATGTCATTACACTGTAAGAGGGAATCCAAATCACGTTCTGACTAAAACAGCTTGCTACTAGCTATCAAGAACCCACCCACAGGTGACATAAATTTGTCACAATGGCTTCTCTGTGATGTCAAGGCCCCAGGGCAAACAGTAGAACAAAGTGCTTCTGAAAATGTCCACCTGCATTTCCTTACAAATGTCTTTCCACTCTACATCCTCATTTGAGTTGGTTCTGATGTAATAGGGTTTAGAGTTGAGCGAACACCTGACTGTTCGGGTTCGACAGGTTCAGCCAAACTTCGGAAAAAAGTCCGGGTTCGGAACCCGAACTTGACCCCAAACCAAAACCCCATTGAAGTCAATAGGGACCCGAATTTTTCAGTATTAAAATGTCTCTAAAAAACTAATGGAAAGGGTTAAAGGGCTGCAAATGGCAGCAACATGTTGGTAAGAGCATGGCAAGTACTCTGTAAACAAATGTGGATAGGGAAATAACATAAAATACATAAAAAAATAAATAAATAATAATCTTGACCTAGGAGGACGAGGTCCATATGGAGTAGGAGGTTGAGGTGGCAGTGGATGTGGCGGTGGAGGAGGACAAGGTAGCCAACACAGGTTTGGCAGGTCGGCTCTCCTGGGCGAGAGCCCGTAGCTCTACGTCGGCACTTTCGACGGCCACTAGGGGGCGCGTGCGCACCGCCGGAAGCCCGCGCGCGCGCCCCCGAGTCCTGTGGGCGTGCCCGGCGGGCACGATCGCCGCTGGGCACACAAGTCCATCCAGTTCAACCATAAAAAAATTAAAATAAACAAACAAAATAAAACACAGTACATCCCATACACCCAACTCCATACCCACAGTTGATCCAGAGGAAGGCAAAAAACCCCAGCAGAGCGATGATCCAATTTGCTACCGGAGGGGAAAAAATTCCTTCCTGATCCCCCAAGAGGCAATCGGATTTAACTCGGATCAACTTTACCTACAGAACTTAGTACTCGGTTATATTATGTGTATTTAGAAAATAATCCAGGCCCTTCTTAAAGCAATCTACTGAGCTGGCCAGAACCACCTCTGGAGGGAGTCTGTTCCACATTTTCACAGCTCTTACTGTGAAGAAACCTTTCCGTATTTGGAGGTGAAATCTCTTTTCCTCCAGACGTAAAGAGTGCCCCCTTGTCCTCAGCGTTGACCTTAAAGTGAATAACTCAACACCAAGTTCACTATATGGACCTCTTATACTGTATATTTGTACATGTTGATCATATCCCCCCTTATTCTCCTCTTCTCAAGAGTGAATAAATTCAGTTTTTCTAATCTTTCCTCATAGCTGAGCTCCTCCATGCCTCTTATCAGTTTAGTTGCCCTTCTCTGCACTTTCTCCAGTTCTCCGATATCCTTTTTGAGAACTGGTGCCCAAAACTGGACTGCATATTCCAGATGAGGTCTTACTAATGATTTGTACAGGGGCAAAATTATATCTCTCTCTCTGGAGTCCATACCTCTCTTAATACAAGAAAGGACTTTGCTTGCTTTGGAAACCGCAGCTTGGCATTGCATGCCATTATTGAGCTTATGATCAACTAAAACCCCCAGATCCTTCTCCACTACAGATCCCCCCAGTTGAACTCCCCCTAGCATGTATGATGCATGCATATTCTTAGCCCCCAAGTGCATAACTTTACATTATATCAACATTAAACCTCATCTGCCACATAGTCGCCCAATTAGACAGAGCATTGAGGTCGGCTTGTAAATTGGAGACATCCTGCAAGGACGTTATTCCACTGCATAGCTTGGTGTCATCTGCAAAAACAGAAATGTTACTTTGGATCTCAGACCCAATATCATTATAAATATATTGAAAAGTAAGGGACCCAACACTGAACCTTGGGGTACACCGCTGATAACCTTGGACCATTCAGAGTAAGAATCATTAACCACAACTCTCTGAATTCTGTCTTTCAGCCAGTTTTCTATCCATTTACAAACTGATATATCTAATCCTGTAGACCTTACCTTACACATGAGCCGTGTGTGGGGAACTGTATCGAACGCTTTTGCAAAATCCAAGTATACCACGTCCACTGCTACGCCTCTGTCCAGGGTTTTACTTACAGATAAAACCTTATATACACACAAATGTACATAAACAACGCGCTGCTAGAAAATTACAAAGATTAGCTGCCAGCACCACAAAACTAGATCAATTTTGCAAAATAGAATAAAAACAAATAAGGTGCGGCGCTACAAATAGTGATAGACTCAATAACTTAATGTCTATATTAATTAAGAAAAATCAATCAACACAAGAAGAACAAAGTCCATAAAAAAACTTCTGTCCACCCAGTGAAAGGAAAAACATCAGTGATTGATAGAAGCTCCGTCACCAGAAATATGTAGTTGAGCTTACCAAAAGGTGAGACCTAACTGAGTGTATACTCATCAGGTCATTCAGGCTTAAAGAAATCACAAATCAATGTGACATCCAATGGTCAGAAACTTGTATGTCCCGCAGGGCAGCTTGATGCAGTCTTCACATAGGACCCACAGATTTTCATACACCAGTATCAATTGTGCCAAAGAAAAATAAAATGCACATAGAGTGATACTGTATACAAATTATGATAATTTATTAAAAGAATATATTTACACTCACATGACAGTAGAGTAAATGAAGCGCTTAATATAAAACAGGCAGTAAAGTCAGCGTGTTCTCCCGACGCGTTTCGTTCCAGTGAACATCGTCAGGGTTTTACTTACCTCTTCATAAAAATAAATCAGGTTTGTCTGACAACTTCTGTCTTTCATGAATCCATGCTGTCTGCTGCTTAAATAGTTTGTTTCCAGCAAAAACTCATCCATGTGGTCTTTTATTAACCACTTGCTTACTGGGCACATAAACCCCCTTCGTGCCCAGGCGAAATTTCAGCTTCCGGCACTGCGTCGCTTTAACTGACAATTGCGCGGTAGTGCGACGTGGCACCCAAACAAAATTGGCGTCCCTTTTTTCCCCACAAATAGAGCTTTCTTTTGGTGGTATTTGATCGCCCGTGCGGTTTTTATTTTTTGCGTTATAATGAAAAAAAGAGCGACAATTTAAAAATATATATATATTTTTTACTTGTTGCTATAATAAATATCCCATTTTTTTTTTTTTTTTTTTATATTTTTTTTTCTCAGTTAAGGTCGATACGTATTCTTCTACGTATTTTTGTAAAAAAAAAAAAAAAAAAATCACAATAAGTGACTGCTTTGCGCAAAAGTTATAGCGCCTACAAAATAGGGGACATAATTATGATTTTTTTTTTTATATATTTTTTTTTTACTAGTAATGGCGGCGATCTGCGATTTTTATTGGGACTGCGATATTGCGACGGACACATCGGACACTTTTGACACATTTTTGGCGCCATTCACATTTATACAGCGACCAGTGCTATAAAAATGCACTAATTACTGTATAAATGTGACTGGCATTGAAGGGGTTAACACTAGGGGGTGAGGAAGGGGTTAAATGTATTGCCTGGGTGTGTTCTAACTGTATGGGGGGAGGGGGGTGACTGGGGGAGGTGACCGATGCTGTCTCCCTATGTACAAGAGAAACAGCATCTGTCACCTCACTGACAGGACGTGAAGCTCTGTGTTTACACTCAGAGCTCCACGTCCCTGCTGTCTCACCGACGATCGCGTGTACCTGACGGACATCGCGGCCGCCGGGTACACGCATCGGATCCTCGGTGATGCGTCGGGACTGTTTTTCCCCGCCGCGCGCCACCCTGTGGCGCGCGCGGGGAATTACAAGCAAATCACGTCCAAAGACGTCAACCCGGCGCCTCAGGTTTGCGCTGTTCACGTCTTTGGACGTGAAGGAGGATTGAAGTGGTTAAACGTTCCAGTATCTTCCCAACTATAGAAGTTAAACTAACAGGTCTATAGTTACTTGGTAAAGACTTTGTTCCCTTTTTAAATATAGGCACCACATTGGCTCTAGGCCAATCCAGTGGAACTATTCCTGTCATTAATGAGTCCCTAAATATTAGATACAGTGGCTTTGAAATTTCAGAGCTCAATTCTTTTAGGATCCGTGGGTGGATGCCATCTGGTCCAGGTGCTTTATCCACCTTTATTCTGTCTAAATATTTCTGGACCATATCACTTTTGAGCCATTGTGGATTTGGGGCTGTGTCACTCCCACCCCCATTATGGACATGAGCTCCCCCATACTCCATTGTATACACAGAGCTGAAGAAAACATTTAATACATTTGCCTTCTCTATGTCCTCAGTCACCCACTCTAGATTATTTTGTAAAGGGCCTACATGCTCAGACTTGACCTTTTTACTATTAATATATTTAAATAATTTTTTGGGGTTTGTCCTACTATCTTTTGCAATCTGTCACTCATTTTGAATTTTTGCATCCTTGATTTCCTTTTTACATATTCTATTATATTCTTTGTACCATTTAAACGACACTAGTGTTCCTTCATTTTTATATTTTTTAAAAGCTATTTTCTTATTGTTTATAGCTTTTTTAACTTTGACCGTGAGCCACATAGGTTTTATCTTTAGCCTTTTAAACTTATTGCCCATGGGAATATACTTTGCAGTGAGGTTCCAAAGAGTCTTTTTGAAGAATTCCCATTTCTGTTCTGTGTTCATCTGTGCCAATATTCCCTCCCAGTCCAAGCCCTGGAGAGCAGTCCTCATGCTTTGAAAATTTGCTCTCTTGAAATTAAGTGTTTTTATCTTTCCTGTATGTATTTCTTGCTTATAGTTAATATTAAATGAAATCATGTTATGATCACTGCTACCCAGGTGTTCCTTTATCTGAACATTAGTAATAAGCTCTGCATGGTTTGAGATTACCAAGTCCAACAGAGCATCATTCCTAGTTGGGGCCTCAATAAACTGAACCATAAAATTGTCCTGCAATAGGTTTTTAAATTTTTGTCCTTTAACTGTCCCAGAAATTCCATTATTCCAGTCAATTTCTGGGTAGTTAAAATCCCCCATTATTATCACCGTCACAGCCCTTGTTGCCCTTTCAATCTGTGCAAGGAGCCGAGTCTCCACCTCCTCATTAACATTGGGTGGTCTATAACAAACTCCAATGATTAACTTTGAACTACGCACATCTGTATGCAGTTCCACCCATAATGCTTCAACTTCATCACACTCTCCATCAACCAGGTCCTCTTTCATGTTTGCTTTGAGGTCACTTCTCACATAGAGACAGACACCTCCACCTTTCCTTTTTACCCTGTCTTTCCGAAAGAGAGCATAGCCAGGAATATTAATAGCCCAGTCATGTGAGGATTGAAGCCAAGTTTCAGCAATACCGATTACATCATAGCTCTCCTCATGCACCAGAGCTTCAAACTCACCTGTTTTGCTTGGAAGGCTTCTGGCATTGGTGAACAAACACTTAAATGTATTGTTACATTTTTCGCTGGTGTTTTTCATATAATTTTTAGTAGTGCAAATGGCACTATAATTTCCAATGGCTGTTTGCAACATGGGAACTTTCTTGTCACCTGCCATAACCCCACCTCCATCTATCCCCATTCCACTCTCCATTAATGTCTGACCCCTAACTGACCTGTGTGCCCGATGTAATTCTAGTTCACCCTCCCCCCTCAAGTCTAGTTTAAATACTCCTCCAGCATACCCCTAAACCTCTCCCCCAGCACAGCAGACCCCCTTCCATTCAAGTGCAAACCATCTTTAGCATATAGGTTGCACCCCAATGAAAAGTCATCCCAGTACTCTAGAAACCCAAATCCCTCCTTCCTACACCAGGTCTTTAGCCATGCATTCAGCTTTCTAATCTCCCCCTGCCTTTCCTGTGTTGCGCATGGCACAGGCAATATTTCAGAGAATATCACCTTGGAGGTACTTCCCTTCATCTTGCAGCCTAGTTCTTTAAATTGGTTCTTAAGGAGCCTCCACCTTCCATGCATACTGTCATTGGTTCCAACACGGACCAAGACAGCTGGGTCATGCCCAGCCCCTCCCAGTAATTTATCCACCCGGTCCACCACATGCCGAACCCTGGCACCAGGGAGACAGCAAACCATTCGGTTGAGGCGATCCTGGCGACAAATTATTCTATCAGTCCTTCTGATTATAGAATCCCCTATTACCACCAACTGTCTAGGCCTACCTGCACTCCCCTCACCACTTCTACTAGATGGGTTGCTCTCCTGGCTGTTAGGGGTAGCAGTAACATCTAGTGCTGCCACCTCTGTGTTAGCCACCTCCACATCTTCACCCAACTTGGCAAATTTGTTTTGATGCACAAATACAGGATTGGCCTTCCTTGTCTGCAAGCCCCTTCCACTCCCTCTAACTACATTAACCCATCTTCCTATCTGATAATCCTGACTTGCCCCTCCACCCTCCACATCAACCCTACTGACCACCTGCTCAGCAAGCAGAGGACCCCTTTCAAGGTTGTCCTTTCTGCCCAGTGTTGCAACTTGCTCCTCCAGATCTCTAATGCGAGCTTCCAGAAGGGCAACCTGCTCACATCTGTCACAGCGGTATCCATCCTGGAGCTGTTGCACCAATTTTGCATACATGTGACACACTGTGCACTGAGCAAAACCTTCAACCCTGCTAGCACACATTTCCCAGTTACAATATAATTACTTGTAGGAAGTTTAAGATGTTACTTACAGTTTAGAAGACTCCTGTCTTAACTTCTGTTTTCAACTCCTGGTTTTTAACTCTTCCCACTTGTGTTTAAAAATCACACTTCTGTTTAGAAAATCACATGTATGCCAGCACCATTAACTGGGAGCCAGCTCCTTATGGGAGCTTGACAGAGATTTTATACTCACCTGCTCACAATAAAACACTCCCCTTGATTAGCAGAGAAAAAAAAATTACCTGTTCACCTGATCACAATTAAACACTCCCCTTAGCAGAGAGAAATAAACACCTGTTTAAATAGTGTCAGAAACAATTGACACTTGCAAGCAGAAACAGTTAAAAAGCAAACTCCTGTTTTTTAACTCTTCCCACTTGTGTTTAAAAATCACACTTCTGTTTAGAAAAATCACATGTATGCCAGCACCATTAACTGGGAGCCAGCTCCTTATGGGAGCTTGACAGAGATTTTATACTCACCTGCTCACAATAAAACACTCCCCTTGATTAGCAGAGACAAAAAAATACCTGTTCACCTGATCACAATTAAACACTCCCCTTAGCAGAGAGAAATAAACACCTGTTTAAATAGTGTCAGAAACAATTGACACTTGCAAGCAGAAACAGTTAAAAGCAAACTCCTGTTTTTTAACTCTTCCCACTTGTGTTTAAAAATCACACTTCTGTTTAGAAAATCACATGTATGCCAGCACCATTAACTGGGAGCCAGCTCCTTATGGGAGCTTGACAGATATTTTATACTCACCTGCTCACAATAAAACACTCCCCTTGATTAGCAGAGAAAAAAAAATTACCTGTTCACCTGATCACAATTAAACACTCCCCTTAGCAGAGAGAAATAAACACCTGTTAAATAGTGTCAGAAACAATTGACACTTGCAAGCAGAAACAGTTAAAAGCAAACTCCTGTTTTTTAACTCTTCCCACTTGTGTTTAAAAATCACACTTCTGTTTAGAAAATCACATGTATGCCAGCACCATTAACTGGGAGCCACGCGTGATCGCTCGTTACAGAGCGGGGAATGGGAGCTATGTGATTATTGTGATTTTTTTTTTTACCAAAGACATGTAGCATATTAAATTTTGGCCTAATACATTTTGGAAATGTTTTATAACAGAAAGTAGAAAATATCAGTTTAATTTGTACAATTTTTATTTTTATTTCCGTTTATATAGCAAAATACCCCCAAAAGAAATCTCTATTTCCTGACAGACTAAATGGCAGCATATGTATGGGTTAGCCCCATCCACTCCTCCCCTATAGGACCCCAGTTCCATAAATCTTTGCTAAGGAGGCCAACATTTACAGTTCTAACTTGTATCCATTAGACTTGGGAAACAGTTGAATCCTGAGTTGACTGGCAGCAGTCCCTCCTTCTAGGAATATCTCAGATATTATGATGTTATATCTACAAACCTACAAACCTACAACTTCTTTCAGGCTTCAGAACGCCTGTTCATTCTTTTGCCAGAAAGGACAGAGGAACGTGCTTCATCTAGTATGATTGTGCTTAGTTCCCATCAAGGAAAGCATGTTTTGTACATAAAGACACGTTCTAGTGGGATTACAATCCAGGGGTGGAGGCACCATACCAATGGCTTGGGTTTACATTGCTTTCCAAAAACAAGATAAAAGAAAAATACTTATTACACCTCTTCATAGTATTATGATCGGTGGCGGCTGGTGTTTTTTTTCTTTTGGGGGGGCGGCAAACAGCCACCCCTCAGTTGGTTGTTTGATGGTAAGCCCCCCCCCCTGGAGGACAGTCGGGACATCAAAGTCCCATCTAGGAAGCGGGCGGACAGCGTGTCTGTTGGCTTTCTTCCTCCTCCTGTGGTATGGATAGAGGGGTGCACCTTCCTCTGTGCACCCCTCTACTCATAGGCATCCAATAGGATCGCCTGACCTTTCAGCCAATCTGGAAATGGATTTCAGGGAAATGGGTTTCGCGCTTACTGATTGGCAGATAAGTGATTCAGTGTTAGAAAATTGAATATTCATTTTCTTTTCTAACACACCTGGGTGGGCTTCGAGCGCAATGCTCTGCACCTTGAATCCACCCTGATTTGAAGTCTATTAGAGTCTACGGCACTCCCGCTGCTGTAATTTAATGCTCCCAGCAACATGAAAGGAGCTGGACTCATGAATCTATCTATTTACCATATAGGGGGTGGCGTGGATAGATGGGGCGCCCTTAATGGACAGGCCACCCCTGATTATAATAATCATTTTGAAAAAAAATGAAAAAAAAAAATGAAGAGGAGAGATGTCTTAGAAAGTGTGGTATATAGAGCAGGGTGGGGGAGACATCAAATGGAGCAAATATGTTGCAGTTTGGGGTTTAATAAGTTGAAGACTTTTATTGTTAGAAAAATCATCAAGCTATATAATGAAAAACGCATATATAATTGCCTTATAATTGATGTTAACTCGAAGGATAAGGGACATTTCAAACAGCAATTTCTGAATGCTTTCTCCCCCTTCTCCTCTGTCCACCACTGTTTACTCACACAAGTCTGGTCCACAGTACTTTGCTGCATTGTTACCAGTAACCTATGCATCTTCCATTTCCCACGTGATGTGAAAGCTAACGCTCTGCACATGCTGTATTCACCTAGTGTTGGGACTAAGGCTCAATTACATGTGAGTGCAACCTGTTTTTACTTAATTTTAACCATCAATAAATATTCTACACTTTGAAGTCCTTTTAATGATGTCTCCTCTGGAGTCAATTTACTTATTCGAGCCATACCCTGAGGGAATATTGGAGTGGAGTGGTGTAAGCTGTGTAACCTGTGGTGTAATCTGGTTTTCTTAAGGAGTTTTTTGTCCTTCCTGTAAAAAGGGGTCAAACACTTCATGGAGAGATACACTCAATCCCCCAGTCTGTATTTCCCAATGTGAAAAAGATTTGGGCGGGCCACCAGAGCCAAAGCAATGGACCCAAATATGGTATACAATCAGGCCCCGTACACACGACCGAGAATCTCGACGGGCGAAAACCATCGTTTTCCCCGTCGAGTTCCTTGTTCGACTGTAAAAAAACTAGTCGAACCAAATTTTCCCATTGCCCGTCGAGGAAATAGAGAACATGCTCTCTTTTTGGCTCGACGAGTTCCTCGACAGTTTTCTTGGCGAAAAGTGTACACACGACCAGTTTTCTCGGCAGAATACGTCTCCCATCGAGTTTCTTGCTGAATTCTGCCGAGAAAACCGGTCGTGTGTACACTTTTCGCCTCACTCATGGCTCACTAAATTCGTAATTTTTGGAGGTCAACTATAAGCTTCTCCTGAGGTGGAACATGGTATCCTTTAGAGTAGTCAGGGTTGCCCAGGGCGCATAAGACTGCCATGTGTTTGTTCAGAATGCCTGAGAATTAAAAGATTTTGGAGATGGTATACTAATTTGTTTACACAGTTTTGGGGGACAGCAACCCTAAAAATTCCTACGAATTAAACCTAAAACCCACCTCATGTACCTCTAACCAGTTAAAAATGCGTGTCTTTCATCGTCACAGCTGCTAAAAAAAAAACATAGTGAGAGTATGGAAATCTGGAACTCCCACTGTGACGCAGATGAAACAAAAAATGTAATGGTATTTCTTAATGAAATTTGGATGCTATCCTACACAACAAATTTTAAAAACGTTAAAACGATATGGAACCGGGAATATCCAATTACTTTGGGGGACATTTTAATGAAATGCTATGTCAATCTAACATTTTAAAGTTGACCAATCAGTGGTTCGCCCTGCACATAGGGACCTGTGCTGTTCGAACTTCAACATTATACCCTGCTTTATTTTCCTGCTGCTTGCTTCTTTGCTTTCTTTAATTCTCAAAAATATATCTTTGCACTAATTTACCTGCTCTGAGTCTTTCATCTTTGTTGCACATATTTGTATCTTTTATTGTCTTTATAATAATTGGACGAATGTCCCTGCCCTGGTATAGAGGCTGACCCCATAATTTTATCCAAAAATGTTGGGGGGAACAGGTTATTCTACTATTTGTTGGTTCTTCGTATTACCTTTATACCAAAAGAGCCCCACCTATCAGGAATGTACAGTTCATATGAGGTACTTGGGGCTAGCAGATAATTGTTTTGTTATGACTGTATAATATATTCACATCTGTAACTCCTCTCTATATCATACGTCAAAATATGTACATCTGCATGATCAAAGAAATGTTGAGTATTTGTATTTGGGCAATATACTACGTATTTAATAAAAATGTATTGAAGCAGAATGTGTTTTGTTACGTCTGTAAAAAATATGCCTGTTGATCCTGCCAGAAATCCAGTGAACTCCTATCTTCCTGTGCTCTGTGCCTCTGCTGTACTGAAATCTCAAGTAGTGTTATCAGTCCCTGCCCAGTTTGTCTCTGTGGATCACCAAACACCTATCAATCATTGACGCTGAGAAATGGAAAGGGGGGTCCTGACACACTTCCTGTCCTGGGGAGAAAACTCCTCCATAGATACAGTACTATTCAATATTTATCTCTGCCCCCTCCTCGAAATCATCAGTAACCAGAATTTACTCTACCATTCCTACGCGGATGACACCCAACTCTATTTCTGTATCAGTAACAAAAAGAACTAGAGAAATGCCTTACTCTGATAGAGAATTGGATGACGGAGAGTTACCTTAAACTCAATGGCTCAAAAACTGAACTTCATCTGTTCCACGCCAACTGAAAAAGACTCGCTACGACAACATGGATGCCCCCGCCCATTTTGGGACAAACCATCACCCCTAGCACCAAAGTCACTTTTGACTCCGACATGACAATGGATGCACAAATAAGTTCAGTAGTCAGTGGATCCCACCATCTGCTGCGTCTGCTACGTAGACTCATTCCGTTATCCCAAAATAAGACATAGCAGTTGTGGTGGGAACGATAATCAACTCCAGACTCGACTATGCAAACACCCTTTACCTCGGACTCCCAAAATACCAAATTGCTCGTCTACAAGTCGTCCAGAATATGGCGGCATGACTTGTAAAAGGTAAAAAAAACGTGGGAAACAATCTCTCCCTCCCTGAGGTCCCTTCACTGGCTGCCAGTAAAAGATCGAATCACGTTTAAGGCACTCTTCCTGACGCACAAATGTGTACCAATCAGTGCACCCCAATATCTATGCGAAAAATTTAAATGTCACAACCCAAACCGCGTTCTTCGATCTACCAACCAAAATCTACTCCAAATACCCAAGGCCCGATACGAAGATTCGCAGTCCAAGGACCTCAACTATAGAACGCTTTACCAACCAGCATCCGAACGGAAGGGAATCATCAGGCCTTCAGAAAAAACTCAAAACCCATCTATTCTGAAGGCAAAAAAATAGTAGGAAATGGATAGCAAGCGCCTTGAGGCGATTCAGTTCTCATATGTAGCGCTAAACAAGTTTCTCACTCACTCACTCACTCACTCACTCACTCAGTCAGTGCAGTGCAGTGGGTGAATCTTGTCACCTTAGAACAGAAAATGTTAATTTTAGACTGATGCCGCGTACACACGGTCGTTTTTCTTGCAATGAAAAAAACACGTTGTTTTTTAAAACGTCATTTAAATTGATCGTGTGTGGGCAAAACTTCGTTTTTTGTCTTAAAAAAAACGACTAAAAAAAATTCCAACATGCTTGAATTTTTTGTGTCGTTTTTCAAAACGTAGTTTTTTGTTTCACAAAAAGTCACCGTGTATAGCAAAAACTTTGTTTAAAATGACGTTTTTCAACCTGCGCATGCCCAGAAGCTAGTTATGAAGCGAGCTTCAATGGAAAAGAGTGGTGAACGTAACCTCGCTTTTTGTGAAAAAAACGATGGTGTGTATGCAACATCGTCTTTGAAAAGTGACGTTTCAAAAATGTCGTTTTTTTCATCACAAAAAATGATCGTGTGTACGCGGCATCATTCTTCCTGTTGCATATTTCAATTCTACTGTAAGTTAATGAAAGGATTGAATGATGAATAAGATTTAGGGGCAAAGCTGGGCTGGGAACTTTAAAGTAGTCAATCACAACATTCTCCTGGATTTTGTCCAGTCAAGGGGTGTTGATGAGAAAAGTTGTTTTGGGGTCTCAAGGAGCATCCTGGCTGATGGCCACTTTAGGATGAGGGAGTCACAAAGCCTGGGCATTCTCAACACAACACAATTAGAAAGATACTCCTGGCCCTTGTCCAGTCAAGGGGTGTTTATGAAGAGGAGGGTATTGGGGTGCCCGGGAGCATTCTGGCTGATGGCTACATTAGGATGAGGGAGTCGCAAAGCCTTGGCATTCGCAACACAACAGCCTGTGTCTCCCCACGGCTGACAGGACAGTACAGCAGGGAGAGGAGAGAGAAGACCTTTGACTGGCAGTACTGGCAAGGAGGATGTACCAGGGACAGTGTAGGACACGAGAGGCAATAATCAGGACCCATAGCAGGGAAAGAGAAAGGTACTAGGAGCCTACAAGGCTTCTCTGGGTCTCTTTGTCATTTATTGTCACTGCTGCTGACATCTGAAGTGTTGTTACTGCTTATACAAGCTATTGCACTATTTGGGTACAAAGGCCATGGCATCTGTTACTGTGTACACAGTGAGAAGGCTCAAGTCTAAGCCCCTCCCACTGTACAATTATGCCACACCTACAATTTTCTGCGGCACACACAGATTTATTGTTCTTCTCTGTTTGCCCAAGGTTAAACTGCCACAGGAAAAAAAAATGGGTGCCTGCCAGAGACAAAATGGTTTTATAAAGTATTTCTATATGTGTGTCGATGGAATACTTAAACACAAGCGCATCCTCTACGTAGATCATCAGTGCTTTATTAAGTCGTGATACTAATAGGTCTGACTCCTGAAACAGGTATAGGGCTACCAAATGTTTGACATGTGTGAGCAGCCTTCTGGATTCTCTCAGTCCCTATAAAGGACATCTGGAAATAGCAGGTGCACAAAAAAGTTCTTGGTAGTCTAATAGAAGCTGCACAAAGTTCTTGTAATTTCAAAGGGGAACCTGTTACAGCGTAGTATAAGGGGTTGCAGGGGTTACAATCCTAACCCCACCCCTAACCCCAACCTCCCTGTCATATTTTCATATCGTCCGCAAAGTTCATCTCCGATCTGCATTAGGGCCCCACAGCCACACTCCAGTACTGGGCTTCCATTATGCCTTCACAGTCAACATCCCTCTGTTCTCATTGGCTGGGAATGGAGAGGAGCATGGGGTGAGAACAGCCCAGGATGGGGAAGTGTTTGTGCTGTGTGCTGGAAACATGGAATGGTAACCAAGTTCAGCGAGTTAAGAAGACCCCTACCCCCCCCCCCCCAGGATGGTATGCCCGGCTGCTGAGCTCCTTTACCATTACAGCACTCTATACTGCTCCTCCTCCGCAAGGCTGAAATCACATTCCTTTACAACACAGCAAATCAGCCACGATATGCATAGGGTATATCTGCCTACTGCGACTACACTGCCATTTCGAACAGAGGATTTCACAGGTCAGAATGGCAAAAAATAAAAAAACAGATACACCCTGTGATGGCTGACAGACTGTGTGTGTAGCGCCCCCTTACTTTCTGTAGGGGCGTTACGCTAAAGTTAGTGGGGAATGGGAGAGTTATGTGGCTCCCATTCACAATTTGTCAAATTTAGGCTGCTGTCATTCCCAGAACTGTCCTGTGGGTCGGTCTGCGCTCCAGGGGTGTGTTTCCACCCCTGGGCGGCAGCTGGCGCTAGAAGGGTTTTGGCGGACTCGCTTTCCTCAGCAGCCAATCAGAGGGGTTGGTTCCTCACTAGGGCATGCTGAGGGTGGCTATATCTGGGGCAGCCGCCTTGGCCTGAGGGCCGCTTTTGCTTTCTGTGGGGTCCGAGTTCCAGGTGCGGCACCCACCTTCAGGATGCGCGCATCCATGGACCCCGCCTACCTGGCCAGAGTTGCGCACCATGCGGAGCTCTACCCTGACATAGAGAGGGAACCCAGTAGCTGCTGGGTCCCAAACCTTTTCTAAAAGGATCCCAGGCTGGGAGCTGTATGGTGGGGGATCGGCTTGAGGAGAACCCCGAGGCAGGTGATCCAATAGGGCTTGAACAAACCATCGGGGATCCAGTGACTCTAACTAAATCTATTGGGAGGACTCGCTCATTTCAATTTCACGCTTACTCAAGTTCTAGGTCTGTGGCAAAGGCCTGGTCCTCCCAACAATTGCAAGTGATGTTCCGGCTGCCAGGCCTGTGGCAGGGGTCTGTCCGGGGGCACTTTACCCATTCGGACTGGAGTGGCGACGAACTGAGTTTATCATTGCTCCCTTCTTCTTCATTTCCAAGGCCTGATACTCAAGCTCTCTCTCTCTGCTCATCAACATTTCCTGCCATGTACCATGTTGATGAAGGCCATGTTGGGCCTTGAAATAAAGCATTGAAGAAAACCCAACTAAAAACTGGACATTCGCTCTCTTCCTCAACTCACAAGTATCACCCCTAGACACAGGGCCGGATTTGCTCTACCAGCCGCCCCGAGGCCAGGTTCCGCGCAATGCACCCCCTCCCCTCCCCGCCAACCGAACCACCCCCCCCCCCAAATCAACAGAGAATGGCAACCGGATGGTGGATTTTTAGTTCAAATATAATTTTTTTCTTTTTACTTTTTTTTATCGCTTTTTTTTTGTAGCTTGTTGTTAACTTTTTTTTTATAATTTTCTTATTATTTTTAATATTTTTTTTTTATTCTTTACTTTTTAATAACTTTTTTTATTTTAATAATTTAATTATTATTTCTTATTTATTTTTATAAAAAAAATTCATGCCGCCCCACTGCACCCTGCCGCCCCGAGGCCCGGCCTTGGTGGCCTTGTGGGAAATCCAGGCCTGCCTAGACACCTGCCAAGTAACACAACACGCCGATCCCAATTATACTCAGTGGCTCCTGAATGGGGTAGCGCTACACGTGTGAAGGAATGTGATTTCAGCTCTGTGTAGTGTGGGGAGGAGCTGTATACAGTGCTGGGATGGGAAAGGAGCTCTGCCAAGTGACCTGCCAGGGGTGATCCCATCCTCTGATTCTCCAGTGGTGATCCCTGTCCTCTGATTCTCCAGCTGTAAACCCGTCCTCTGATTCTCCAGCTGTAAACCCGTCCTCTGATTTTTCAGCGGTGAACCCTGTCCTCTGATCTAAGGAGGAACTCTGGGAGCTCAAAACTCTTAAGCCACTTTGAGTATCTTGGTGTGCGGTGGGTGTATCTACACTCACGGTGGAAGTGATAAGTGGTAGTGGGCGAGGGCCCAGGTCAACTTTTGTATCAGGGCCCACAAGCTTCAAGCTACGCCTCTGGCAGGAGGGGTTCAGTATAAGAAGCATTGGCAGGAAAGTGTGACTGGGGAAACACACTGATTTGTCTTCCTGCATAGCAGAAAGACAGGATCTGTGTGATCTCCCTTGTCAGAATGGAGATCTGCCCTGTTCTGTGGGAACCCGCTGATTGGCTCCCCGCTGGCCAATGGGAGTTCTCGTGCCTCCACAAAAGCGAGTTCCCGCACTGACGTACACCTACAGCGATTTGCAGGAATGAGCCACCTTGCTGCAGTATAATAATGGCGGCTAGTCGGGAAGCGGTTGAATCAAGATCTTGTTTATTTAAAATACTGTTTATTATTGTATTTATATACACCACAGCTTTATGCACAGGCAAAGGTGGGTGCATTAGGATACTTAGCTAATTTCACCTTTGTAAATGTAAAGTGTATGCAAAGCCACAATCTTCCCAATAGGACACAACCAGCAAAAAAAAAAAAAAGAAGTGAAAACCTGAAAGGGTTTTTTTTAACCATTCCCCATCCAAGTATCTTGGGTGGGAAATGAGCGCAGTACTTGTTTGTGGTATTTAGCATGAATAGAAGCTCTTAGGCGGGATCCAAAAGGGGTGATTGTTAGTTAGCAGGATCATGTAATTTCATGTATGCGCAGCTATATGCAATTCATAAGCAATTGAAAGTTGTGTGTATGCTGTTCTTGCTGTAAGAAATGTAAGTATTCTACAGAAAGCATGCTGAGGCTGTTATTGCTGTCTTTGTGTTCTGCAAAGCCCTAAGCAATTGAAGGTCAGGTCAAAAAAAGTCTTAGAAAACCATTTGATTATAGTTTTTAATAATTACATTCTCTCATTGAAATCAATGAGCGTAAAATAAGAAGAAGCAGTACAAGGATCTAATTAGTTGATGTGCTGACAAGTAGCGTGCTGACATCATCACTGTACTGCTTATGCTGTCCAATCACAGGCTGGGGGCTGGTCCATGATATCCTAGCTTTAGAGGAAATGGGTTGAATTATGCTGGCCTTCAAACTGGCAGACTGAAGACATCTAGTGCTAGAAAATAAGTACTACAGTGGGCAGCTCCAGACAAAAGGTGAGTATTGCAGCAACACAGCTGTTTTAGTCTATCTTTTAATGGGCTTTTTTTCTGGGATTTTTTGCTTTTATGTTGGCACTGACATTAGAGTTCTGGTTTACTATAATGACTCCCTAAAAAAATGTAAACCACAAATGCCATGGGCACAAGCCCTTATACTTGCTGAAATTTCCACACATTTTGTTGCAAGCAGTTAAAATAATGTTAGCAAAAGAACTCATTTTGTTACGCCTAAGAATTCTTTTACTTCTAAGGTATCTGTTTAAATTGATTGCCCCTGAGAATAAAAAAGGCATTCCGAAGGTGTGAGCATTTAATTCACATCAAAGCAAGCATGCATGCAAAGGTACACGCTTAGCATCTTAATGTTTATCTTCCTTTGCAACCTGTTCATACCAGAGAAAGTAAGCTGTCTGCACTTCCACTACATCACAAGGAAGAATTATTTTAATCCTGGATATTATGTCATGACTTTGACAGCCAATTTTAGCACTTCCATCTCTTGCCTTGCTGCAGTACATACAGGGAAGTGAGCTCAGGATTACTCTACAAGTTAAGCCACTTAGAATATATTTACATTCAAACATTTACTTGAATTTCATTCATGTTCCTGCTAGAAAAGAGCGGAGGTCCAAGTGTCCTGTTGGTGATCTAACTCAGATACTTTACATCTCAGTTTACCGTGCACGTCACAGCCCCCCCCTCCTCTTTTAGGGCCCAAACATCCTGGCTCTTATGATAAAATACATGGTTCTACTGTGTGGGCACCCAGGGCCGATCCTCCCTATAGGCTCACTATGCAAGCCGCTTAGGGCCCCACAAAGCTGTGAAGGGCCCCCCCAAATTACTAGAGGCCCCACCTGGTGAGAAGTCATTTTCGCCCCCTCAACCCGCTTCTAAACTCACTGGCTGAGTCATTTCCGACAGCAGAACACCCCCTCCCCCCGCTTCTCAACTTTCTTTAATGTGACATGTCACTGTCGTCAGCGCCCCCGCTTCTCATTTTTAATGTGCCATGTCATTTTGCTTAGGGCCCCAGGGAGGTCAGGATCGGCACTGTGGGCACCTGTTAGTGTGAGGTCCAGGAGCTGAAACATTTTGTCCCCCATCACAGACCTCTCATCACAGATTCCCAATCTCAGACCCCCATCACAGACACCCTGCATCACAGATACCCCCCATCACAGACCTCGCATCACAGACCACTATATCATAAATTCCACATCACAGACCCCCCCAATCATAGACCCTCCTCATCAAAGATCCCCCTAAGCACAGACCCCTCATCACAGATCCAACCATAACAGATCTATTATCACAAATAGCCCCCATCACAGACCACCCAAGTCACAGACCACCATATCACAGATCCCCCATCACAAACCCCCCAAATCAAAGATCCCTAAGCACAGACCCCTCATCACAGATCCCCCATCACAGATCCCCCCATCACAGACCCCCATATCACAGATCCCCCCCATCACAGACCCCACTCATCAAAGATCCCCAAACACAGATCCCCCATCACAGACACCCCACTTCACAGACCCCCCAAATCACAGACCCTTATATCACAGATACCCCCATCACAGACTCTACAAGATCCAAGCAGGGATCCCAAGCACAGATCCCTTATCACAGATCTCTCATCACAAATCCCCCCATCACAGACACTCCACATCACAGACAACCCTGTATCACAAATCCCCCCCATTACAGACCCCCCAATCAAAGACACCCTCATCAAAGATCCCCAAAGCACAGACCCCTCATCACAGATCTCTCATCAAAGACACCCCTCATCACAGACCTGCCATGCTCCCTTGTTGTGCCTTTCCTTGAGGATGATAGCAGCAGGCAGGCGAGTTGGCGGGAAAGACAGGACACTCAAGAAATTATTTGGTGAGGCTGCAGTCCGGATGGGACTGTTACTGGGTCCAGATTTGGACCACGGTCTTCCATTTAGTGATACCTGTTCTATGGAAAGTATATATATTCCCAGCACACCAAGGATCTACAATCACCGTCCAAAAGTTTTCATTGCAGAGAGATCACATCACATAGATAAGTGCAACGTTTCATAGTCACGCAGGACCCCTTTGTCAGGCACATCAGAAGCCTGATGAAGGGGTCCTGTGTGACTCTGAAACATTACACTTATCTTTTTGTGATGTTATCTCTCTGCATTAAAACCTCTGGCAGTGAATGTAGATTCTTGGTATATACACTTTCTTGTTGTCTCCAGATCCAGCTGGTAATTGCTACAGCACCCACCATTGATGAGCCTTGTTTTCCAGGAACGTGTTCGATAAGAATATAGACAAGACTGTTCTATGAGAAGGCCAGATCTGTAGCGCATAAGGGACACTGGCCCAGTGACGTTCACATTTGGCCCTTGGTAACCTCAAAAACATTTAAAAGGACATTAAAGACTTGAGTCATGGAAAACTCACCTTGATACAAAGGAAGAATATATTTCATATTTATTTTTTGTTGATATAAAATGTAGTTCTTTAACAATAATGCCCTGTACACACGATCAGTTTTTCAGACCGGAAAACTGTGTTTTTTTTTCAGCAGGAAAACAACTCAAACTTGTCTTGCATACATACAGTCACGCAAATCTTGTCTGAAATTCCGAATGTCAAGAACGCGGTGACATACAACACGTACGACAAGCCGAGATCAATGAAGTTCAATAGGCAGTTCGGCCTTTTCTGCTTGATTGTGAGCATGCGCGTTTTTTTTGCGTCGTAATTGAATACAGATGACTGCGATTCCCGATAGGAATTTTTCCTGTCACGAAAATGTTGATCCTGCTCTCAATCTTTTCTTGGCAGGAATTCTTACAGAAAAAGTGTGATAGAGCATTCACATGGTCGGAATTCCTGACAAAAAGCTCACATCACACTTTTCTTGTCAGGAAAACTGATCATGTGTACGAGGCATAAGGCTCGGTTCACACTTCAGTGATGCGGGAACCCTGCAAATCCAGTACAGGTTCCCTCATCACATGTCTCCCGCAGGCAGTTCACACTGCCCTATGTGAACTGCTGGAAGTGTCAATACAAAGTTAATGATTTGCATATCGTAGTGCAAACTCTCAATTCGGACACAATCCAGATCACATGGGTGTCCGATTCTGGTGGGGACCAAAAAAAGGTTTGGTCCAAACGTGATGCAAATTCAGCCACACTGGGCCAGATTCTCAAAAGAATTACGCCGGTGTATCTACAGATACACCGGCGTAATTCGAAAATCCTGTCCGCGTATCATTGTTTTGTATTCACAAAACAAGATACGCCGGAATTACGCTAGGATCCGACTGGCGTAAGTCACTTACACCGTCGGATCCTAAATGCAATAATACGCCGGCCGCTAGGTGGCGTTTACGTTGTTTTCTGTGCCGAATATGCAAATGAGCCGATAAGCCGATTCCAGAACGTTTTAGCGCCGCGTCGACGTAGGTTGCGTACGCGTAAGTTTACCCCTGCGATATGAGGGGTAACCTTGCGTAGGTCCGCAGTAAGCCATGTTAAGTATGGCCGTCTGGACAGCGTTGTGTTTTTCCGTTGTTTACGTTGTTTGCGTAATTCGTCGCGAATAGGCCTATACGTTAATTACGTTGCCGTCGTAATCGCTGTATTTGTGGCGTACGACGGAGCATGCACAGTGGCCTAAGTTTAAGGCCGGCGCATGCGCAGTTCGTTCGGCACGGGGGCACGCTTAATTTAAATACAGCACGCCCCCTCCTTCCCTATTTGAATTACGAGGCCTTACGCGTCCCCTTTACGCTACGCCGACGCAAATTACGGAGCAATCGCTTTAAGAATACAGCACTTGCCCGTAAAAACTGCATAGGCGTAGCGTAAATGGGATATGCTATGTGGGAAATACTCGTTTTTTTAAGAATCTGGCCCACTATCTGTATGGCGTGCCAGCGTAATTTTTCCGTAAAACGTTCGCGAATAGGGCTTTGCGTAAGTGGCGTTCACATCATTTTCATTGACTATTTCCGACGTGATTTGGAGCATGCCCACTGGGCTACGTTCAGGCCCGGCGCATGCGCAGTTCGTTCGGCACGGGGACGCGCTTCATTTAAATGAAACACGCCACCTACCCGCCGAATTTGAATTAGGCCGGGCCATTTACGCTACGCCACCGCAACTTTACAGGCAAGTGCTTTGTGAATACAGCACTTGCCCGTAAAAGTTGCGGAGGCGTAGCGTAAATGGGATACGCTACGCCCGCACATTTTTACGCGCCCGTACCTGAATCTAGCCCATAGCATGTGATTTGCACAGCAGTGCGGTGCAAATCACATGCAATGTCTGACATCGCAGTAGTGGGAACCGGCCCTAAGGGGCAATTGACTGTGACTTTAACAAAACATTTCTTGGTGGTGAATCAATCACTGTCATTTAAAACACATATACCAGGAAGATTCACCTGCACTAATTTAACAAATAACAGATTCAGTGCTTTACAAAAAAAATACCCCTTATGTCTTATCTAGAATTACACATAATTGGCTCCTAAATATGATATTTATCAAAGTTTTAATATCAAAGAAATACAATCATTTAAAAAAACAAAAAAAACAATATATTACACTAATACCTCTTTTTTTGAGCAATTAAAAAAATAAGGGTTACTGTTTAACGGATAAAGTATGTGACAGGACTTATTCTCACAATGGATTTAAAGCTGGTGAAAGTTGAATCAAGATTCAGCTGGTTCAGCAGGGACTTTTGTTGATCAGTGTCTGCAGCCCATTGGAAAGTCATGCTTTCAGAATACAATGTCCCAGGGAAAAGACAGCCACTCCATTTGTGTGAATGGAAGAGCTTATTATTATTATAATTATTATACACAATTTATATAGCGCCAACAGTTTACGCAGCGCTTTACAATGTATAGGGGGGACAACACAATTACAGTACAGTTCAATGCAAAAGTTACTGGAGGGCCCTGCTCATAGAGCTTACATTCTAAAGGGAGGGGGTGGTAGGTTAAAGGGAGCTTAAGAAATGTACCAAATCCAGGACCTGCATTCACTGGTCTCCCACAGAACATGGAAATGCAATTATTTTCGTAAATATAAACTGTTAAATACCTTTTCTCATCAGCAGTTATAGCAAACTTGTGACTTCTATCAATGTCTGGTTAAAACTTGTAGGAGAAGTTTTTATTCTCATCTGACTGTTCTATGAGGCTGCAGGACCCCTGACCCTCTGTCTGGACAGTGCTGATTGGCCCTATTCTGATCACATGCACCCTCACAAGAAAAAAAAATCCTTTAGCAAGACACACCAAACTGCGCATGTGCTGAGTGCCCCCAAGGCTCTGTACTACCAGCAGATGAATTGGAGACAGTGGAAGAAGGGCAGGATCAGAGGAGTCAGGATAAACAGCCTTTTTTCACAATGCAGATGATCAACCCCTTACATTCTACAGTGAGTATAACAAGCATGCTTTACTGCATTTAGAGACTGAATTTACTGTTGTGGGTTTAGTAACATGTTACGTGTGTTATCCACTTCCAATATGCCTGTAAATTTGTGGCCAGTGTAGTTATTTGATAATAGTTCAATAATACTGAATGCAAAAGAGCCCCTAAATAAAGGGTCAGTCCAGCCACAAATAATATAATTATTATAGATTGATCCTGGTATGTTGATTCAACATTTGGCTTTTTGTGTCTTGGATATTTCTATTCACCTGGGACTTTCCATGTTCCCACCTGCTTTTGTGTCTTCCAGAACTTATATTTTTCTATTTTTAAAGAATCCAACAGACAGAGTGGAAACTACTCTTAATGAACACAGCAGATGTGCAGACCTGACACTTAGGAGGAGGTTTTTGACCCATACGGTGTCAGGTCAATGTCAAGTTGTTTAACTCTACAGCATCTACCAAAAGCCAAAAAATCTGTTGCCGGTGAAATGATCCTTTAAAAACTTAGCAGCACTAAAGTTTTTGTTGCTTCAGGCGATCTTCCTAAAGATTATTTTGCATACAATATTTAAAGAATTCACTGCAGCAAAGCTGCCACTTTATTAACACCACAGGGCGTTTTGCTAAAAATAACAGTTAATCTTCATTTGCATGGTGATTAGCAGGGTGATTTAGATTGCCGTCTACTTGTTGAATCTCATTGTAATAATCCTACATGAGTTGACAGTTTAACAGATGAAACAGGAGTAGAGGGTTCAGAAAGGATCAACCACTTTAAACAGAATTAAACTAAAGAGGATTTTATTATACTTCGGAGAAGAGGTTTAAAATGTTATCTATTTCTAATTTTATCTCATTTATTGTCTTTGCATTGCCAATGACGATAGACATAATCTAAAATATACTTATCCTGGTCAAACACATGTGAAGTATTACAGTATGCAGAGTTTAATATAAATGGACTTATGACAGGGCTTAAAGTACGTCACTGATGTCAACAATGCCTACAATGCTAGGTGTTTCACTACTGTGTTTATCTATTTCTTTTAAGGTTTGAATGTAGACTGTATAATGATTTACCACTCCTATAGCAAAGGCCACCAAAGACATGGTTGTACATGTAAACATAATCAAACTGCCTTAAAGTGTCTATGCTGGCTACTGGGTCATTAAAAATGGTTGCATCTTGCGACTACTCTTGTTTAGGCTATTAGGGTAGTATGCAGTTTGCTTCCCATTTTGGGAATATATACATTTTAGTTGTTACAATTTACAACCACCTCTAGAGCTGTGAAATCATCACTATGCTTAAAAAATGTAATGTAGAGGCAGCTGATGAAAATTCTTATTGATGTAGGCATGCCACCAGAACTACATCTACCAAGAGCCCTTTCCCTAAACACAAGGGCCCTGATTCACAAAGGAGTTACGTCGGCGTATCTCCAGATACGCCGCCGTAATTTTAAATGTGCGCCGTCGCATCTTTACGCCGATTCACAAAGCGAGATATGCCGAAAAACATGGCTTCAGCCGTCCGACGTAACTTGCCTACGCCGGTGTATCGTGGGCGCATAGTTACGATGGACGCATTCGGCGTTCCCATTATAAATATGTAAATGAGCAAGATACGCCACTTCACAAACGTAGATGTGCTTGGCCGCTTCATATATGCGCTCTGCGTAAGGCTTACGTCCGGCGTAAAGTTACCCCTGCTATATGAGGCACAGCTAATGCTAAGGTATGGGCCAGGGAACGTCGCCGTCGAATTTTACGCCGTTTACGTAGTACGTGAATAGGGCTTGGCGTACGTTACGTTCACACGTCGTAGGCATTGAGCGCCGACGTCACTTAGGCATTCTATCCAACGTGATTCTGAGCATGCGCACTGGGATACGTCCACGGACGGCGCAATGCGCCGTTCGTTCGGCCCATCATTTGCATGGGGTCACTGCCTTGCTACTTTGAATTAGGCGGGCTTACGCTGGCCCATTTACGATACGCCGCCGTAACTTAGGGGGCAAGTGCTTTGTGAATACAGCACTTGCCTCTCTAAGTTGCGGCGGCGTAGCGTAAAGAAGATACACTACGTCCGCACAAAGATGCGCCCTGGTACGTGAATCCGGGCCAATGTGTGGCACAGACTTTTGGGTGTCAAGGCATTGGGAAAATGCATGTGAAAAAGGACAGAAGAGGATGGAGGACAGACAGAGTTCTGTAGTTTACCATGCAGAGTTGGAAGTCCTGGTTAGGATTTTAGTGAAGAAAAGCTTTGGGTTGTCATTCCAAAAATGGAGTTAGGGATACACTATATTTTTCAGATCAATAGGCATTTGTCTGTATGTGCAGTGTTCTTTTAAAAGGATAATACACAAAAATATGTGTATGAGAAATTTGCGGAATATGTTTTTATCACCCTGTTTCTCACTTAATTAAAGGATGTTATTGTGATAGCTAAATGTTCTAGAAAAACAGCTGTATATACTTTATAAAGGATCAGTAGCTTACAAATTTTTAAGAGCTATAATAAATATGTGTTTTTATTTGGAGATGGTGCTGGAATTTCCACTGCCCAGAGGAAGTGTTTAGCTGCAGATGCAAAGGTCATTGATGGCTAGGGGTACTTTTCTCATCCTTTCTATGGAATGATCATTTCCATTGCATGAGGTCTTGATTTCTTTGACAGAATATAAATAAATCTATGCACGTATTTTTGATCTGTGAACTTTGCATTTTTAATCTAAAGAAAAAGTGATATCATCTTTTATGGACAGAGAGTTAGGGCCAGATTCTCAGAAGCGCTACGACGGGGTATCTCAGATACCCCGTCATATCGCCGTTTTTTCCCCCGGGTATCTATGCGAGTGATTCCTAGAATCACTTAGGCATAGATACGGATGAAGATCCGACAAGTGTAATACAATTACACTTGCGGATCGTAGATGTAATGACAACTCCGGCCACTAGGTGGCCTTTACGTTGTTTTCTCATTTGCCTATGCAAATGTGGCTACTACTCAGATTCCCGAACGCTTTTACGCCGCCCCGTCGTCGCTTACGTCGTTTTCGTCCGCGTAAGGTTACCCCTGCTAATATGTGGAGTAACCTTACGCAGTACCGTCGGATGCCGTCGGGTGCCGTCAAATGCCATGTTAAGTATGGCGTCGGGTCAGCGTCGCCTTTTTCCGTCGGTTAAGTCGTTTTACTAAGTCGTTCGCGAATAGGACATTGCGTAAGTGACGATCACATCGTTTTGACGACGGTTTCAACAACGCTTTCCGACGTGAGCTGGAGCATGCGCACTGGGCTTTTTCCCCGGCCGGCGCATGCGCAGTTCGATCGACGCGGGGGCGCGCTTAATTTAAATACAAGCCGCCCCCTTTGAATTACGCGGCCTTACGCTGGGCCATTTACACTACGCCTCCGCAAACTACGGAGCAAGTGCTTGGAGAATACGGCACTTGCTCTGTTAAGTTGCGGCGGCGTAGTGTAAATGGCTTACCCTACGCCAGGGCAAATCTATGAGAATCTGGCCCTTAAAATGTTTGTTACTCTTAAAACTGATTCCTGATATGTGCCTGCTGTACCATGTACTTGTATGCAGTGGTGGCCCATCCATAGGGGGCGCCCGGGCGCCCCCCCCCCCCTCTTGTAGTCACAAAAAAAGAAAAGAAAAAAAACGGGCCCTTTAAGATTTTTACTTTTTTTTAAATGTCGTTTCTACTATTCGTCCATAGAGGGCGCTGCCCCCTCTGGCTCTCGCACGCCACCGTAGTAACATCTATTCATGCTTGCATGAATGGATGTTATTGTTTCCACCAGCTGCCGCTGTTCTATTCAGGTAGCCGGACATTGAGCGCCGACCACTTGAATAGCGGCTTTCCGAGTACAGCCCTATGGTCCCAGACGCTTTATCCAGGGAACGTACGGGGTGCGTTCCTTGGATAAGACTGACGGCCATCTCAGCCAATCAGGTCACCGGTTCTGGTTATCGGTAACCTAATTGGCTGAAGCGTCATCGAGGGCGGGAGAAGACATCGAGGGACGAAGGAGTAAGGTAAGTGCATTTTACAGGGCACAGCGGCGACAATGGGCACATACAGTGGTGACAATTAAAGGGCACAGGGAGTGGTGACAAGTAAAGGGCACAGTGGTGACAATTGGCACAGTGGCGACAATTGAGGGGCACAGTGTCTGCGTTTGATGGCATGGCACAGTGGCTGCATTTGATGGCATGGCACAGTGACTGCATTTGATGGCATGGCACAGTGGCTGCGTTTGATGGCATGGCACAGTGGCTGCGTTTGATGTCATGGCACAGGAACTGCGTTTGATGGCATGGCACAGTGACTGCGTTTGATGGCATGGCACAGTGATTGCGTTTGATGGCATGGCACAGTGGCTGCATTTGATGGCATGGCACAGTGGCTGCGTTTGATGGCATGGCACAGTGGCTGCTTTTGATGGCATGGCACAGTGACTGCGTTTGATGGCATGGCACAGTGACTGCTTTTGATGGCATGGCACAGTGACTGCGCTTGATGGCATGGCACAGTGATTGCTTTTGATGGCATGGCACAGTGACTGCATTTGATGGCATGGCACAGTGACTGCTTTTAATGGCATGGCACAGTGACTGCGCTTGATGGCATGGCATAGTGATTGCTTTTGATGGCATGGCACAGTGACTGCGTTTGATGGCATGGCACAGTGGCTGCGTTTGATGGCATGGCACAGTGACTGCGTTTGATGGCATGGCACAGTGGCTGCGTTTGATGGCATGGCACAGTGACTGCGTTTGATGGCATGGCACAGTGACTGCGTTTGATGGCATGGCACTGTGGCTGCGTTTGATGGCATGGCACAGTGACTGCGTTTGATGGCATGGCACAGTGGCTACGTTTGATGGCATAGCACAGTGGTGCGAATTGATGGCACAGTGGCTGCGTTTGATGGCATGGCACAGTGCTGATAATTGATGACACAGTTGCTGCGTTTGATGGCATGGCACAGTGACTGCATTTGATGGCATGGCACAGTGGTGACAATTGATGGCACAGTGGCTGCGTTTGATGGCATGGCACAGTTATGACAATTGATGCCACAGTGGCTGCGTTTGATGGCATGGCACAGTGGTGACAATTGATGGCACAGTGGCTGCGTTTGATGGGCACAGTGAGGCTGCAATTTTTTTCTTTTTTTTTTGCGCCCCCCAAAAATGTTGTTTATTACTTACTTATGGTAATTAACCCCTTGCCACCCAATTCTGACACTTCTCTCCTACATGTAATATATATATATATATATATATATATATATATATATATATATATATATATATATATATATACACTGCTCAAAAAAATTAAAGGAACATTTTGAAAACATATCAGATCTCAACGGGCAAAAATCTCATGCTGGATATCTATACTGATATGGACTGGGTAATGTGTTAGGAATGAAAGGATGGCATGTCATCTGATGGAAATTAAAATTATCCACCTACAGAGGGCTGAATTCTAAGATCCCCCGAAAATCAAAGTGAAAAGATTATGCAGCAAGCTAGTCCATTTTGCTGAAATTTCATTGCAACAACTCAAAATGGTCCTCAGTAGTTTGTATGGCCCCCGAGTGCTTGTACGCATGCCTCACAACATCAGGGCATGCTCCTAATAAGACGACGGATGGTGTCCTGGGGTATTTTCTCCGAGATCTGGACCAGAGCATCACTGAGCTTCTGAACAGACTGAGGTGCAACTTGGCGGCACCGGATGGACCGAAAAACATAATGTCCCAGAGGTGTTGGGTTTTGGATTTAGGTCAGGTGAGCGTGGGGGCCATTTAATGGTATCAATTTCTTCATCCTCCAGGAACTGGCTGCATGCTCTCGCCACATGAGGCCGGGATTTGTCATGCACCAGGAAGAACCCAGGACCCATTGCAACAGCGTAGGGTCTGACAATAGGTCCAAGGATTTCATCCTGATACCTAATGGCAGTCAGGGTGCCATTGTGTAGCCTGTAGAGGTCTGTGTGTCCCTCCATGGATATGCCTCCCCAGACCATCACTGACCCACCACCAAACTGGTCATGCTGAACGATGTTACAGTCAGCAAAAAATTCTCCACGTCTTCTCTAGACCCTTTCAATAGACATGTGCAGACTGGAATATTTTGTTTAGTTTTCGCCTGGAAAATTAATTTATTTAGTTACTCTGGGGAATAGCTTTCGTCCGAAAATCCAATAATACTTGGTTTCTGTCGAATGGTCAAAAGAATATTCGACGGAACTTCGAAACTTTACGTCGAGTCGTACTTTTCCGGTCGAATATTCCGCCTACAAGAATTCTAATGTTGTATGACTAGTAATAATGTCGAATCTATTCTCTATAATGTTGAATCTATTTTCTCATAAATCGAAATCTATTCTCTGTAATGTCGAATCTATTATTTCTATAGTGTCGAATCTTTTCTCTATGATGTCGAATCTTTTCTCTATGATGTTGAATCTTTTCTCTATAATGTCGAATCTCTCTATATCGAATTTTTACCGCAACAAAAACTAAAATAAAGCATTTTTTATGTTGGATCTTTCGGTTTTCGTTTCTTGCGCTTTCGTTATCGTTTGTTAAAACGATAACGAAAAAAACTGATTTTTGGAGGAAAATGCATTCTAACAAAAACGAATGCACATGTCTACCTTTCACGTCTGTCACACATGCTCAGGGTGAACCTGCTCTCATCTGTGAAAAGCATGGGGCACCAGTGGCGGACCTACCAATTCTGGTGTTCAATGGAAAATGACAATCGAGCTCCATAGTGTCCGGCAGTGAGCACAGAACACACTAGAGGACGTCGGGCCCTCAGGCCATCTCCATGAAGTCTGTTTCTGATTGTTTGGTCAGAGACATTCACACCAGTGGCCTGCTGGAGGTCATTTTGTAGGGCTCATCCTGTTTCTCCTTGCACAAAGGAGCAGATACCGGTCCTGCTGATGGGTTAAGGACCTTCTACGGCTCTGTCCAGCTCTCCTAGAGTAACTGCCTGTCTCCTGGAATCTCCTCCATGCTCTTGACACTGTGCTGGGAGCTCACCAGCCACTGACCTCACCGCACATCCCTGGTCCTGACACGCCCCCACTGCACAGCCCTTCATTGGCAAGCTCAGAATGCTGCTGCTTCTACTCCCCCTAGCTCTTAACCAGCTGAGAAGAGAGGGAATGTGATCATTAATAAAAAAGGGGAAAAAAAGGTACTTATAATGTTTTTTTACATCTATACACAAATGTTTTGCTTTTCATTTCTATTTTAAACTGAATGGGTTGTTTTACAAGGCAATCGTTTACAATCACTTTGAGTTTCATGCAAGGCCGACACTCCTTTATATGGTGAATCACTCACTCATTAGTTTAGGAGTTATTTCCAATCTGAAAGTGCTTACAGATAATTTGCAATTTTCATGTCGGATTTTGTTGCTGGCTTATAACCTATGCTTCCCAAAGCTTGATCACGTGGCATTGCTTGAGAATATTAATTCATGCATGTGTGACTTTAGTCCATGCTGCCTTTTGTCACAGAACCACTGTGCTTTGTGATAAATCTCTGTGTTTTTACATTTCCCGTTTTTAATATTTTTCTCCTTGTTTGTTATATTTAATGGCCCAGATTCACAGAGCAATTACGCCTGTCTAACTGGTGTTAGACAGGAGTAATTTCAAATTTCACGCGCCGTATCACTAGTTTGAATCCTCAAACCATGATACGGCGGCTTCGGGCTTTGATCCGAGAGGCTTACGTCTTCGTAAGCCTTCGGATCTACGCTGCGATATTTTTGCGGCCGCTGGGAGGAGTTCGCGTCGTTTTCATGCGTCGGGATATGCAAATGAGTTTTTACGGCGATCCACGAAGATACGAGCGGTCTTCGCAATCGCTTTCGTCTATTTTTTTATACGTACTGTTAGACCAGCTTTTTGCTGGTCTAACGGTGCGTAGCCCATGTTAAGTATGGCCGTCGTTCCCGCGTCAAATGTAAATTTTTTTTTTTTTTTTTACGTAACTCGTTCGGGAATAGGAATCTCCGTAAACGACGCTACTCAAGAAAAAATGACGTAACGACGTGATTTCGCGCAATGCACGGCGGGAAATTTGCGAACGGAGCATGCGCAGTTTGATCGCCGCGGGAACGCGCCTATTTTAAATGCTTCACGCCCTCTACTCGTAGTTTACTGGACAAAATCTACCTGGATTCCACGTAGAGCCAGGTAAAAAACGGCGGCGTAGTGTATTTCTGATACTCTACGATAATCTAATTCTATCTGAATCTGGGCCAATGTTTTTAATCTAAATGGATGTTGTGTAAAAAAAAAGCTGATGTAAAACATATTTAGCTTATTGTTCATTTCATCACCCTCATTGTCAAGGTGTCAGACACACTGGGAGTGTTCGGAAAAAAAGGTTTTGTGTAGTGTAACTTAAAGGTGTGCTTCTAGAATGTTCTTAAGACTGGTGTCATAAAGCATTATCTGTGCAACATGAGCTGTAGAAATTGTGACTGAATGCCTGACTCGCACACAGAGTTAATTAGAATGCGTCTACACAAAGGGGATTGGGTGTCAATAGAAAGGGTGCAGATCTTACCAAGGTAGTATTTAATATATCAAACAATACATGTCACGCCAGTAGTGTTTTCATTAAATGTCCTGAATATGAGAATGTAATCTAACAGGAAAATGTATAGAGTTACTGTCATGAAATGTTTAGTACAACCAAGGGTGAACATAGACGGGCAGATGTCTCCCGAAGAATGACAGCCAATAATTCACTGCAGCATTTGGACTTGCCATGATAATAATAATAAATGTGTGTGCAAACTACATAATTATTTTCTCTGATCCATAGCAGGCTGCCTAATATTTTGTTATAATGATGACATATAACATATCTATTGCAAACCCTATAAACTCCTGTAATAGGCTGATAATCACAAGAGCTGCTTGTAATTATTGAGCTGTCAGTGTCTATGTCACCCCTAATTTGTACAGTTTCTGTTATGAAGAGAAATGCTATGCAACATGCAGAAGATCACAAAAACCCCCCGAAAATATTAGAATTTTTTTAGAAATTAAAGATGATATGTTGATGTGGATTATTGCACACCGTTCTTAGCTTTATTGAAGAAGACCAAAACTGTACACATTGAAATTTCAGTATGTTCTTATTAGATTACACTGGAAAAACGTAGTTCCTGCCAAAACTTCTCTACTTAGAAGATGATAAGGGAATCTTTTTTTTTGGACTGATACTTTTGAGTCATACAGATGATAAGAATGGTTAAAGTGTTTCTATCATTAACCATTACAACAAATATCAGTCTCTTCCTTGAGATGTTTACAGTAAACATCAGCTACCTGCTCTAAGATTGTTATGCAGTTTACGGTATATACAGTATTCGTTGAAGGTTCAAAGAAATCCCTTTGTATCATGTATTATTTTTTTTCCATGTGTCATACAAATTTTACTTAAACTAATGCCTGCTATGTATTTCATATTCAAAGCTCCCTGAACATGGCATGCACATTTACTTAAACAGGGGTGCATATTCCCATGCACTAAAACACCAATGGGAAGACCAAGGACCTAATCGTTATTAGGATTTTAATAAATGGTAGGATTATTGCGTGTGCTTATTTGTAAATACTGTTAGGATGGAAGACTTGAGAAACCTTAACCCTCCTTAAAAGGACTAGGGGGATCACTAACTCCCCTGTCCCAAAATGTTGGTAACATGGAGACAGAGGTTCAACCAAAACCACATTAAGGGCCAGTTCACACCAGATCCAGTTCCATTTTTTTTCTGCACCAGTACAGTCAGTTCCCGTCAGTTTCTGCACCGGAAACTGACCAGGAACTGACTGCACTGGTGTAAACTAGAGCCAGTGGAATACATGGAAAATGCTGTGCATGAAACTGAACGGAACTGCTTCTTGTGTGAACTGGCCCTTAATGTGGTTTTAACCCATTCAGTTTAAAATAGAAATGAAAAGCAAAACATTTGTGCATAGATGTACAGTAGATTTGGTGTGAACTGACACCAGACGCAGTCCGTTCAGTTCCGTACACATGTTTTCTGCACTAGAAATGCATGCACAGTGTATGTATCCATACATGTCCATGTATTCCAATGGCTCTAGTTCATAACATGCAGTCAGGTTCAGGTGCAGAAACTGACCGGAAACTGACTGCATAGTGTGTGAACTAGAGCCATTGGAATACATGGAAAACACTGCATGCATTTTGTGCAGACAGAAAAGCACACGGAACTGAACGGAACTGCGTCTGGTGTGAACCGGCCCTAAAAGCAGAAAAATATGTTATGGCTCTGTACTGAGTTACTGTGACAACATATGTAAAAAAAAATCTTTCTTAGCTTCCGATGGAATAGAGAATTGTTAGAACCTCTGTGGTTTTTTTTTAACAGGAAGTGAGAAGAAATCTCCCCCCAAAATGAGGGGGCATTCATCTTAGCAGTTTGGGAAAATAACAGCCTTAAAGTGGTAGTGAAAATTTTTTTTGATTTATACCTCCAGGTAAGCCTATAATAAAGCTTACCTGCAGCTACAGTACAAATCTCCTAAATGTTGCACGTTTAGGAGATGTTTACTTTAACAGCGCCGGTGATGTGACTGGTGCATGCACACTGCACTCCTAAAGGACATCCTTGTAGAGAGCCGTGCAAGCGCCTTGACATCATCGCGGCTCAGCCTGTCAAACCCAGGAGGAAGACCGGATGAAGATGGAAGCCCTTTCAGCAATGACGATGTGCAGCTGGAGGGCTTCATTATCAGGTAAGTATTTCATATTGTGCTAATATGCGAAACATACTAGCACATTATGACATTTATTTGCAGGGAGAAGATTTTTTTTTTTTACCGTTTTAAAGTTTTGGATTCCCCCTTAACTTTTTGTCCTAGTAACAAAAGTCACCAGGACAAATAGGGAGGGTACATTTATCCAGTGGGGACACTGACAGCAAAAAAGACCTAACAGGTGCTCTAAAACTTTCCTACTGTTACCTAAGCTAATACAATACAATGTACGCTTTAGCTATACTGTACTTTAAAGCAGGGGTAGGCAACCTCGGCCCTCCAGCTGTTTTGAAAACTACAAGTCCCATGAGACATTGCAAGACCCTAACAATCACGGGCATGACTCCTAGAGGCAGTTACTGAATGACATGAAGAATCAGTGAACTACTAAATCGCTCACCAGAGAACTACAAGCCGCCAGCCGCAAAGGCAATCAGTACTCGTAGCTCATTCATTCACGCACAGCTGCGTTCTTTTCCAATAGTGACAACGGGTGAGGGAGAAGATCCCCAGCCCGCTGTCACAATTAGAAGGGGGATCAGGGAGAGACTGCAGGAGCAGAAACATGTTACATGTTCCTATACAGTAGTTAAACGTAATATTTAAATGTTCAGAACTTAGAATAACAGTATTGATATAGACATTTAAAAGAGCTAAAAAAAACGTTTCTTTACTAAAATATTCCATTAGGTGTAAAAATATGTTTTAGTTAGCATTTATAGACCATTCGTTTTAGCTTAGTAAAGTATAACATCTTCCTTCAATCAATATGCCATTGTGCATAGGAAATTGAAAAAGTCTGCAGATAAAGTAGACAGTTTCAGCATAGTGCTCAGCCTCTGAGACCTTAATCAGTAATTCTGTGGAAGAATTGATAACAATAATGAGAGTTTCCACCAGTGTATATCAGAAAGTAATAGGATTTATAAAAGGTGAAAGCAATTGCTTTTTTGACCTTTGATTCAGCCTAACACTTAGGATTGTGCCATTTCAAGTTTAATTACTATCGCAAAAGATTTTTGCTATTTTGTAAACTTACAGTGAGTTATAGCACACCTGGAAATCAAGTATAATCTATTTTATACAATGTGTTTTAACCTCTTAAGACCCGGACCAATATGCAGGTAAAGGACCAGGCCCCTTTTTGCGATTCGCCACTGCTGCTCTTTAACCTCCCTGGCGGTATGATTCTTTCAGATTTTAGGTGCTAAAAGCGGTACCATTATTTGCAAGGGAATTTAGCGTTTTATACTGTAGGCTTGTAATTCTTAGGAATAACTCACTGAAATCTATCCAAACAAGAGTCTAATAGGCATCCCGGGTATGAGTAAAAATTATTCAATAATGTAATCAAATCAAAATCACTAAAATTTGCTCAGTTGCAGAATTTTTGCTGTCATTATTTTTTTTTTTTTATGACGAATTTCCCATAAATCGCTATCGCTAAATTCTCCAAGTGATTCTGATTTATTATCGCTGTTTTTTAGCTGCTCTAAAACAATTTTTGCCATAAAGGGACACTTTTGGTTGCTATGGGCAATCTACAGTTTGCAGGGAGAAAGAACAGTTTTTATTATATAAAAGGACATGTAGTGTACAGGGCAGACCACTAGGGACATGGGGTGTGTGTATTTTTTACATACAGTACTGTAATCTATAAGATTACAGTGTACTGTATGTATAGTGTTTGTTTACTTTTTTAAATTTGGCGCCGTTCCCCCCCCTACGTCGCGTCGCTCGCAGGGAAGGGAATCGGCGGAACACACAGCATCAGGCGGACATCCGGCCGCCGTGTACTGCGGGGATTCATCGCTGGATCGCAGAGAAAAAGTAAACTTTTTTTCTGCATCCAGCGAGGCAAGCCCGTGTGTGGCACGGGGTTACCGATCGTAGCTTTAAAATCTCACCCCGTGCCACACACGGGAAGACCGCCAGGGAGGTTAACTGACAATTGCATGGGCGTGCAACGTGGCTCCCAAATAAAATTGGCGTCCTTTTTTTTCCACAAATAGAGCTTTCTTTTGGTGGTATTTGATCACCTCTGCGGTTTTTATTTTTTTGCGCTATAAACAAAAATAGAGCAACATTTAAAAAAAAAATTCAATATTATTTACTTTGTGGAAAAAAAGGACGCCACATTTATCTGATATACACTGGTTGAAACTCTCATTTGGGGATATAATAAATATCCCCAAAAAAGATATAAAAAAATGTTTTTTTTTCCTCAGTTTAGGCCGATAAGTATTCTTCTACCTATTTTTGGTAAAAAATTGCAATAAGCGCTTAACGATTGGTTTGCGCAAAATATATAGCGTTTACAAAATAGGGGATAGTTTTATGGCATTTTTATTAATATTTTTTTTTTTACTACTAACGCCGCGATCAGCGTTTTTTTTTGTGACTGCGACATTATGTCGGACACATCGGACAATTTTGACACATTATTGGGACCATTGTCATTTTCACAGCAAAAAGTGCTATAAAAATGCATTGATTATTGTGAAAATTACAATTGCAGTTTAGGAGTTAACCACTAGGGGGTGCTGTAGAGGTTAAGTGTGACCTCATGTGTGTTTCTAACGGTAGGTGGGCGGGATGGGGCTGGACTTGTGACGTCACTGATCGTCTTTCCCTATATCCCTTCACTGCCACTGTGAAGAACGGGGAATGTGTGTTTACACACACCTCTCTCCGTTCTTCAGCTCCTGTGATCGATCGTGGGACTCCGGCGGCGATCAGGTCCGCTGGTCCCATGGCTGGGCACTTAAAGAGGACGTACAGGTACGTAATTGTGCCCAGCTGTGCCATTCTGTCGACGTATATCGGCGTTAGGAGGTCCTTAAGTGGTTAATGACTGAATATAACACATTTTTTTTCTTTCCAAAATACGCTTGAGCAAGAAATAAAGTAGACATAGTTGTTAAAGGGATCTTGCCTTTAAAATTATTGAGCATTTAACATATTATATTCACATTATTAAAACTATCTTGATGGACATTCAAAAGCCCTGGAATGCTGTTGGGTGCTACCATCTTGAAAATGATGTCAACAGCTTCTGAAGTAATTTATAAAAGAGAAGAGGGCTATGACGTGCTAAAAGGGAGGAGGCTGTGCTAGAATGTGAATACAAAATCATTTAGAAAGTATTTAACATATTGATTTTTCTGTACTGTTACCTTCAGTTTTTAAAGTTGGGGACTGTGTGTTAACCACTTGTCTGCCAAGATACTTATTTTTATTATTATTTCATTTATTTGCTAGAAATTACTGTACCCCCGATTTTTTTTATTATATATTTTTAGACTTTTTTTTACTTTATTGCCATCGCAATGATGCTAGACTCCCAAGGCCTCCCCTGTCCTCTACTGCAACTTTTCCAGCACAGATCATGCTGGAATCATGCTTGAGAAGCTGAATTCTTGGATACAATAAACGTTCCCCAAGTTCCTTCTTGCACCTTGCTGGCGATGGAGTTTCCTGCCTCCCTGGTGGAGGGGGTGCCCATTTGAGAGCTCGATAAAAGTAATCAGACTTTAGAGCCACCTGATTACTTTTGCCTGAAAGCTTTTTACCGTCTCTTGCTTTAACCACTCCTCTACCCCACTGTTTAAATATGTACCATAGTTATTCACTCCATTTCCCCTTCCTAACTAATGACAGCACAAAGCTCCTAAACAACTCCCTGCTTATCTCTGGCCTCGACTACTGCAACTCCCTCCTTATTGGCTTACCTTTAAATAGGCTATCCCCTATTCAGTGCATCATAAATGCTGCTGCCAGACATCATCTTGACAACTCATCCACCTGTCAAACCAATCAGCGTCTGCTACCCCACTCTGACAATCCCTCCATTGGTTGCCAATTACCCAACAAATTAAATTCAAAAGACTATTAATAACTTACAAAGCCATCCACAGCTTGGCCCCCAGCTCTGATTCCTCCTGTATTGAATTGTATTGTAACTGTACTGTCTGCTATCACATTGTAAAGCACTGTGCAAACCGTTGGTTCAATATAAATCCTGTATAATAATAATAATGATAGAGTCCATGTAACATAGTATTATCATCCGATATACCTGCCAGTAGATGTAATATTTTCTATTATACGGCTTGTTTAAGATGCAAAGGCAGAGAATGAGTGTGTTCACTTTGCGCTACAAAAGTTATCTCCCTGTTTTGCTCCTCAGTCAGTAGTTCCGCCAAACATCAAGTGAATAGGGCCATGCTGCCAACGCCCAACACAAGGTTGCAGCATGGTGGTGTTGCATTTACATGGTTAAAAGAGCAGACGAGGATGTAACTTAACTGCCTCCCAATCGCCTGTCAACAGACATTGGGTCACTTTCATGAGGCATGGCAATCTTGCTGCGCTTCTAAGCTTGGCCTTGCAGGCAAAGCTGTCCAGAAAAAGTGACAGTTACAGGGTTGTGCCAAACCATATAAATCCTTAAGGTTAACCCCCAGACTTAACCTGCAAATAAGCAAGCAATATGTTTGCAAAACACCTATCTAATGAGGAGTGATGCCGCGTACACACGGTCGTTTTTTGCGATGAAAAAAAACGTTGTTTTTTAAAACGTCATTTAAATTGATCTGTGTGGGCAAAACGTTGTTTTTTGTCTTAAAAAAAACGACCAAAAAAAAATTCCAACATGCTTGAATTTTTTGTGTCGTTTTTCAAAACGTCGTTTTTTGTTTCACAAAAAGTCACCGTGTGTAGCAAAAACGTCGTTTAAAACGACGGTTTTCAACCCGCGCATGCCCAGAAGCTAGTTATGAAGCGAGCTTCAATGGAAAAGAGTGGTGAACGTAACCTCGCTTTTTGTGAAAAAACTATGGTGTGTATGCAACATCGTCTTTGAAAAGTGACGTTTCAAAAACGTTCGTTTTTTACTTCACAGAAAACTTCGTTTTTTTTCATCACAAAAAATGATCGTGTGTACGTGGCATGAAGATCTGGACAGCCCCCGACCCCCCCCCCCCTCAACATGTCTTTCATCCCTCATCCTCTCCCTCCCTTTATATTGATATCTACTAAGTACCTAAAGTGTCACCACTCCCTCCCCCTTTACAGATTTAACCCTAGTTAGAAGGGTTTCATTGGCCATTGTATAAAACCCCCTATTTGCATTACTTGTTCCCCCAGCCAACCCACCTAGCCCAATCAAATGCATTTTGTGCTTATTCCAGAATGCCCTTTCCTCCTTCCCACTAAACCCCCACCGCCTCCCCCCTCCCTCTCCCACCTTGTTTTTTATGTCCTTTAAATACAATCTTCATTATCTACTTATTTGAAGTTTATTCTTAAGTGCTTGATACTCGCAGCCTTCCTTGATTTTGGGCACTGATAGCCCATAGACAGGCAAACTGTTGTACCTGTTACATCTATCCAACGGTTTGATGCAACACACTGACTGTATAATGATATGCTTGACATATTTTTGTATTGTATGTTCGAAAATTATTTTCTCAATAAATCTTATTTGGGGAAAAAAAAAACTTCAGGGTGCTTGCATTAGTCAGATTTATTTGTATGGTTTATTTTTATTTTTTTCAAATTGTTATTATTGAGAAATTAAGAATGTACTTTCACTATGAGCGGTAAGTGTTATGAAGGTACATATTAATTTTTAGTATTAGACTATCTGCACATTCTTAACTGTGAATACAGCTAAAGTGGATTTTCAGAAAGGTTGGGAAACCTCTGGATACTATTCCACTCACTATGTTCCCAGGATTCCTTGTTTTCTAAGGACTATTTTCAGGCTATTTTACCTAATATACTGTTCTGGGCATGTTGGGGGTCTTTGGAAGATAAGAATCCTTTCATGTTACTACAATCGAAGAAAACTATCAAGTATGATATTCCAGAAGCCATCACTCTTTCTGTACATGGATTGTAACAATTATTAATTTGTGTGTGCAATGTTTCATTGTTTGAAGCTGGGACTGTGTGTGTTTGGTAATCAATTTCTATAGCACCGTTGAGATTTCTCATTATTTTGAAGTGCAGAATATATTGTTTTTAACAATTAAGGCATCCATTAAAAATCTCAGCCAACAGACTTTGCACCTCTGAGCTATTTCACACCTAAATAGTTAAAATGTATTTATTTTCTTCATTTCCCCTCCACTCTTCGTACCGTCTAATTAACTTACTTCCCTAGCAGTACTTCAGACATTCCATTACTGTACATGAGATTACCTGCCGATGCTTCTAATTACTAGCATATGTTAATGATGCAGGTTCTGTGGCTAATTAATACAAAATAAAAACTGCCTACAGTCAACCGCAGGACGTGCCTAATTTAAATTGTCAAGTATTAGAGGGAAAAGAAGGTAACCCTGGTTGACCCTGATGTCTTAAACACAGAATTCTGTTTAACTCTTCATCTGCCAACTATTCTTTACTCATTTTAACAGTGTATCATGGTCCCTATTTCCTATGAGCCATCTCTTGACCAGTTTTGTTAAACTTAATATTATTTAAATATCCCTGTGGATTGGCTGTTTTGTCTTACCTTGAATCCTCAACAGGTTCCTATCTTCTTTTTATGTAGTGCTTACCCCCGGAGGGGCCACTGAGAATATGCAGGTTCTCCCACAATAGAACAGAAGCTACCAGTCACAAGCACAGTTCCATGCACACTGACAATACAGACTCAGGCTAGGGGATGCATTTTTAGATTTTTTTGCTGGATAACTTGAAACAGAAGAGGGGTTCAGGATATTCCAATATCATAAATAGGAGGATAAATTTCTAGCACATATCCTTATAGCTGCAGACACACATGAAAGCCCCAAAGTAGGTCTTTACTCACAATGTCTCACGAGCTGACTGCCAGTCCATAGGTAGTTCCTCCATGAGGGAGATAAAAAGATCCTTCTCCAGGCCAGGACTTCAGGACAGTGCCCTCCAGAAAAATCATTTACCAATCTTTTCAAGGCCCTCAGCCCAGCTCTTGCTAAGGTCCAAACAGCAATTCTAGTCATACTCTAGCTGCAGCAGCCCCAGGAGAACTGGAACCCTCCCTGAAGAAACCACCCCCCCCTCCCCGGAGAGGCCTCCTCAATTTTTTTTACCTCCCCAGCCACATTTTTGGTGCCCCCCTTCAGAGATTGGCTGAGGCATGATAAATATTCAAAGCTGAATATTTGATCCTCCGTGCCTATTGTGACAGGGTACACGATTTTATGTACACCAGTGAGAGACTTGAAAGGTCAGCTTTCCCTGCCCTGGAAGGGGTTAAGCCTGGCCAACAGGTAAAACCTCCTCTCTTCCCCTATTAATTAACAGTCACCTGGTAGGGAAGTGGGAAGTGAGAGGTCAGTGTGAGAGGCTTACTGAGCTGGACGGACAGGCTGGAGGCTGTCTGCATTGGAGGAACAAGGTCTGTCACAGATAATTGATTATATGGACCGTTATTTCCTTTGTTTTATACTGGAGGCTGGAATAGCCCCTCCAGTACAGTATAGTGAGGGACACTACTGTTAGTTAGCCTCCTAAAGTGGAGTAGGCCATTTTGTTTTGTATTATTTCTTTTGAGTGCAATAAAGCCGTATTTATTGCTTAAGACCAGCGACTTTGCTGCATTACGTTACCGCTATATCTGCGACTTTGTCACACTATATTCTGGAAACCCAACCAGACAGAAATAGATCACTGCTCCACTGACAACAGTGAGGCCAAAAAACAACCTAACTAGAGAAGGGTACTACAAATAATACTTATTTTTACATAAGGCCAATGTTTGGAAACCCTGTTGGATGTTTTTTTCTGCTTGTAATACATCAAATGACACCACACTGACCTAATGTAACACATTTAAAGGGGTGGGTGAATGGCTAAGTGGTGAACTGAACTGCACAAATACAAATGAAGAGAAAAGCCAGAACTCCAACAATGTTCCAGAAGGAAGGTTTACTGGAGTCTCATATCAATGAAAAAGAAACAAACAAGAATTCAGGGAATACAATAAAGTATCTGGCAGTATGATCTGTGTGGCCTGTGCCAGATTCAAAAAGCCCTTCTGCCCGTTACAGGAGCTTTGCCAAAGGATGCAGTTCAGGTGGTTTCTAAGGTAGCTCTACTTTTACAAATTGGCGCCATTACTGTATCAGATTCAAAAATAATTTCCTCCAGTTCATACTGTAGATAACAAAACTGAAAGTAACTAAGATGTGTAACAGGTGCCATGTTTGCCTTTGCTACCCCCTCCTCAATAGTTGTTAGGATGATGTCAGCTTCATAACTAGTGATGCTAACAGTTATTGGAGGCACAATGGAATTCTAAAGAGTGTCAAACAGTCTTTATGAATTCCCCTGAATTATTTTTTTCTGATATAGGACTTCAAACAGTCATTCTGGAACATGGTTGGAATGCTGGCTTTTCTTTACATTTAGCTGTTTTTTGCTGTCTGCATGCTGTTGCAGAGACATTTTGAAAAACAATTCATTTGGCCACCAGGACTGATAAAAAGCTGAAAAAAAACAAAAACAAAACAAAAAAACAGACAGAGGGTCTAAGGCCTGCGTACACACGACCAAATACATCTGTTCAAATCAGTCTGGCAGACCGATTTGAACAGATTTGCTTTAAAATCTGTCGGCTGGCAAAATCTGTCTGTCCGCCCGTACACACGATCGAATCTGTCTGCTGAAACGGTCTGTCAGACCGTTTCCAGCAGATAGATTTGATCGTGTGTACGTGGCCTAAGCCTTATATATCCAACATTGATTGGAGATACACTCTAACGTAAAACTGTTGGCAAAACCTTTTTTTTTGGACAGAGTAAGGGAGGGTTATAACCCCTGTCAGATTTTTTTCACCATCTGTGTCCCATTGCATAGATTTCCCTTCACTTCCTGTCCAATAGCCAAACAGGAAGTGAGAGCAAATCCCTGCAAATTAAGGGAATTCCTTTGGGACCCCCAGGTCCCCAGAACTAGTGTCCTCATTGGAAGATTTCCCCTCTAGTACTTTTCTAAGGACAACCCAAAATATGGGATTTTCTTTTACTTTCTATTTGTCCGATTTACCATTATCTTTGAAAGTAAGAGGGTGAATCTCCTTAACGGGGGCACAGACAGCAATACAAACGGATATGCATTCTAATCCCTCTCCACTCTATCCAAAGATTAAAAAAAGTTTTACCTTTAGTTATACTTTAAGTACTGTCCTTGGTGTCAGAACAGGTTGCTGCTAATTAGGAAAGGAAGCTACATCGCTAATCTTTGGCCAAGGGTTGACTATACTTTTATTAAGTGCAATATTTATGTGACCTCTCTTTCATTAATTGAGCAGTCCCTAAGTGACACCCACGTAAGGGCATTACAGGAACGTGTTAATAATGAGGATATGCAGAAAAAAAACAATCCCTGTAGTACTCCTCCAGCTGAAAAGTTTAAATTATTATTCACAGCACTCCCACATACTGACAGTGCAAATCTTTTACCAATTTAAAATAGCTGCATTTGTCACATTTGTCTTAAGTTATAGAGTGATACGACCTGCTGTAAGTCACTTTTCCAAATGACATACAGTATATATTTATAGAGCGAGGGACAGAATATCAATTATTATTGCTAACAGTTTGTCAAAATGTGAGTTAAAACACAGTAACAGGGCAGTGCATTTACACCTAGATTATTAAGAATATTGAGTATTCCTATATTCAGCTTCTCCTGTCACAAGCTAGACATAGAGAGGCATGGCACTGCTCATTTATGAATACCAAAGCATATGCTATAGGCTCCATTTGTATGATGATTTATATTTTTAAATTAAATATATTCATTGGAAAGAAATAACATCACTGAATTATGCATGCAAGTCAGCTAATACAATGTACATTTGGTGAATCCATGGACAGTAACTAGCATAGTCAGTACTTTGCTAAACTAAAATCCAGGCAGCAGATGTTCTTTTTATTTGGGTCAAATAGTTTTCTCTACCTTATATTTATGCTGTTAAGGAAAATTATCACAAAGGGAAAGGAGATAAGGGCAAAATGTATCATAATTTATGGTCTGCCTGTTTTTGGCTAATTGAGGAAGTTTTTCTGCAAACCCTTATAAACATTTAAAATCCTGATGCCTACCGAGTGGATAAGCGAAATGAATAACATTATGCTTATGGAGGAAATGCAGGCCAAGTCTCTGGACAGGTATGCTAAATTTTCCTTTACCTGGAGTGTTTGGAGGCATTACTCCACTTCGGATAAACTTAAGGACAGGGTCGCTCCGGCGACGCCCAATTGAGGGCCCAGAACTAGCTTTCACTGCAACCTCAGGAGCTCCTTTTTGGATGATTTATTGTCTCCCTCTTCTCTGGCGGTACTCGGCAGAGTCCGTATGATGCGCCCCCGCTAGTGAGAGGGTGCACCGCCCCCTGTACCCCGCCTCCAACCCTCCACCACTTCCTTCCTCCCCCTCTTCCTCCCCCCCATTCTTATCTTCTTCTCTCTGCCCTTGACCCCCATTTCTCTCTTCTTCCTTCTTCTCATTTGATTTCCTGGCCGGATCTGCGGCCTCATCATGGTTCTAATAATGTACGATCCGATGGCTTCACGGGACCCCTTGCTTGCACACTTTATTTTTGGTACTCTACACCTGATTGCATATTGTGATATTTTATGTAGGTACCCTGGATAGCTGCCTTCACCGAATCACATGATTCTTCAAGCTCCCCTAGGCCCTGGACGCAGAAGGTTCCCATTGGGGCGCCCAGGCTAGGGGAGACCATAGACGGCCACGATTGTGAACTGTGGAAAGTGCAGTCCCCCGTGTCCTCACCTTGCCGCAATGTCCCCCTTATTGTTTCGTTTCCTCTTGCTATCTCCCACGACAAGGATTGTTTTTGTTTTAACTGTTATGTGATTGTGCCCGAGCCGCCCTTTGTTGGGTCCTCGGCCACGCCATGGTATGTTTCTGTTTATACTATCTGAAAAACTCAATAAACCTTTATTGAACCTAAAATCCTGATGCCTGGAGCAACCTATTACAGGTAAAGAAATTCACAACACCATTAAGACGTTGTCCTTGCATAAATCACCTTGTCCTGACGGGCTTCCCAACCATTATTATAAAATGTATTCTGAACAGTTGGCTCCTCATATGGTTCTCTATTTTAATCATTTTAAGTGTGGAAAAGTTCCTCTTAATGAAAATATGGCTTACATTAGCGTCATACCCAAACCAAAGATTCTACTAACATCTATAATCAACACCCTATTTCATTGATTAATTGCGACCTCAAAATTCTAACAAAAAAACTTCTAGCCTTGCATCTAATTACTTTTTCAGCGCAATATATGCAAGACCAATCCAGCTTTACAACTGAATACTTTACAAATGCATTGGATCCGATCCGTCGGTCTATAGCATTGATCTCTGCAGCACGCTCCAAGTGGGATTCCCCTTTATCTAAGGAATTGCTGCTTCTTTCATTGGACCTTCACAAGGCCTTTGATAGCTTGAATTGGGACTACTTATTCACCACTTTGTACGCCTTTGGATTTGGCTCCACATTTATTTGCACTTTTTGAAAAGGATTAATAGCAATCATCGGCCCAGGTTTCCAAGGTTATAGGTCGCTGTCATTTTCTATTCAACGCGGAACAAGACAAGGCTGTCCACTTTCCCCATTACTATTTGTGTTAGCGATTGAACCTTTAGCTATAGAAATTCGATCTCACCATAGTATACATGGCATATGTTGTGGGCAGCAGGAGCATAAATGCTCCTTGTTTACCAACAACATTCTCATGTATATTACTAATCCTAAAATTACCCTGCCTAACTTGCTTATACTGTTTACATCCATTTTCCCAGCTCTCAGGACTTTCATTGAATACCCAAAAACAATGGCCCTTAATATTTATTTACCCCCCTCAAAAGGTACAGACCTTATGAAATACTTATAGTTTTCAATGGGCATTAAGCTCCCTTACATATTTAGGCCATCCAATTGACACCTTCCATCAACGCTCTTTACCGGGCTGATTACCCGCCACTCTTTCGTCGACTTCGGGGAGATCTTCGATGATGGGCAGAATATCCGTGTCTTGGTTTGGCAGAATCAACTCCATTAAAATGACATTTCTACCCAGAATACTTTACTATTTTAGAACTTTAACATTTGCATGGGGTGATTACAACATTTACAAATTAGAAGTCCTTTGCTTTATTTGGGGTAATAAAAAAAACTGAATGAATAAAGCAACAAAGTATGTCTCGTAACCGAGTGGGCTTAGCCTTCCTAATTTACAGGCCTACTATCAAGCGGCTCAAATAACTACACTTTCCTACACAAAGACCAAGGGATCTTCACCCTTCTGGGTCTCTATCAAAGCCCACTCGTTCCACCCTTTTGCCTATTGTTCTCTAATGTGTCTCCCTAGCAGTCTTTGCCCCCCTATTTTTTGTCCTACTCTGTCTCATTCACTAGCAGTTTGGGATGGAGTAAAACATCGAAAAGCCCTGTCAACCCCACATACCCCGCTGGCCCCCTTGGTCTACAACCCTGAGTTTTCCCCCGGACTGACTCCAATGCCATTCCTATGGTGGCTTAACAAGGGGCTTTTTAGGATAGGGGACTACCTCAATGGGAATCAAAAATGCATTATGTAAAAAAATAAGTAGAAAGTTATAATTATATAAATATATATATATATAATATATATATATATATACATACATATATATATCATCCAAACATAGATTTTAGAAAAAAAGGAGCAATTTTACGGACTTTAACAGTATTAGAAAGAGACACAGAATTAAAAATTATTACAAAATGTGTTAAAATAACATAGATAAAACCATTAAGACTAAAAAGCTAAGCCGTTGGCCAAGTTATGTTGGCTTGTACTGTTCTGTCAAGAGGTCGACGCGTTTCACAATCTGCTTCCTCAGGATATCTTAACATGCAACAGTAGGCCTATCCAAAAGAAACACAACAAAATGTATTGAATCCAAACATACAAGGTTAACAGCATCGCATGTATAACATAATCTCAAGGGTTGAGAGGAGAGGGAAATCACCACTTACATGTCCTCCAGCTTAAAGTAATGACACACCATGCACAATACAGATGCAGCTCATGACTAATATGATACCATCAACAACGAATTAATAATCTCTAAATCTTCCTAGCGACAAAAAAAATGGTGGTTAGCCATCTTGTTCTATGTATAAGAAAGAGGGGGGGGGGTGGTCAGCAGGAAACACTTACTGAGAATAAGGGGTCTCACCTTAGTGAACCAGACGTCCAAGATTATTTCTATTCCAGTGAGAAAAGCTACTCACCAATGCATAAGAAAAGATCCACTTAATATGGTCTGTTGTTTTCTTAAAGCATCTCACATAACACACAGCCTGACCACACTTCAACCAGATATCTGCAAAAAAAATACAAAATATATACAAACAGTGATCCAATCCAGTATTCCAAGCAGTCAATTAGCTAACCACAACCACCCAGTAAGCCTTACCTACAAGACTGCCATCTCCTGCATAGCATCAGCCACCATTGTCTCATTACAAACCAGTGATCTTATATAGCTGTGTTTGGCACCAAACGACAGTCTAATCATTGAATGAATCCATCTGTGTGGAAAAAATCCTATACCATGTGAATGGGACCCCACCTGCAATCAGCAGAGTCAGCAGGTCCCTCTACTCTCATAGTAAATCCATTTCTATATCCAGAGGTGTATTTAGGTTTTGTGCTACCCTAGGCCTGACTAAACTCATGCACCATCTAATTTAAATACGACCCACCCTTCCTGTCAAGGACACACCCCTTACTATTTAAGACCCGCCCTGTCATCTGTAAACCACACCCCTTCCTAGTTAGGCTCGATCTCTTCTGCCCGAGATTACCAGAGACTGCGGACATACTGCATTCGATTAAGAGAGACTGCAGACATACTGCACGAGATTACCAGAGACTGCGACATACTGCACAAGATTACCAGAGACTCCAGACCATACTGCACAAGAATACCAGAGACTGCAACATACTGCACGAGATTACCAGAGACTGCGGACATACTGCACAAGATTACCAGAGACTGCGGACATACTGCACGAGATTACCAGAGACTGCGGACATACTGCATTAGATTACCAGAGACTGCAGACATACTGCATTAGATTACCAGAGACTGCGGACATACTGCACAAGATTACCAGAGACTGCGGACATACTGCACAAGATTACCAGAGACTGCGGACATACTGCACAAGATTACCAGAGACTGCGGACATACTGCACAAGATTACCAGAGACTGCGGACATACTGCACAAGATTACCAGAGACTGCGGAAATACTGCATGAGATTACCAGAGACTGCGGACATACTGCATTAGATTACCAGAGACTGCAGACATACTGCATTAGATTACCAGAGACTGCGGACATACTGCACAAGATTACCAGAGACTGCGGACATACTGCACAAGATTACCAGAGACTGCGGACATACTGCACAAGATTACCAGAGACTGCGGACATACTGCACAAGATTACCAGAGACTGCGGACATACTGCACAAGATTACCAGAGACTGCGAAAATACTGCATGAGATTACCAGAGACTGTGGAAATACTGCACGAGATTACCAGAGACTGTGGACATACTGCACGAGATTGCCAAAGACTGCGGACATACTGCATTAGATTACCAGAGACTGCGGACATACTGCATTAGATTACCAGATAATTTAGATAACAAGTTAATTTAAATATAAAAGATAATTGTAAATAAGCAGGGGCCTTGCGGCCGCAATTTCTTCCGAACAGCTAAATAAAAAAAATCTTAATATAGGGGGGGGGGGGTAGTTTTACTGGACTAGTGATTCTCAGCTTGACTCTGTGAGGGAGTGTTCAGCAAGCGGGGGGAGCATCTGGTGTGCGTTGCAGCTGATTTTTTCGCCGAACACTAAATTGGCCCTGTTTTTATTTCAAATACATCATCATCTCTCGCTCAGCCTCTCATAAATTTGTACCTGATGTTCCGAGTTCTGCGGCTGCCTAATGTTTGTTTTCCTCCATGTCCACCGTCCACTATAGTTCTCCCCTCTCTCTCGCTCCTCCTCCTCTCCTCCCGTCCCGACCAGAGCAGACGCTATGATGCCGTGTGGAGGCTGGTAGGCGGAGCATTAAGCTCCACCTCCACCTCCACCAGCTAAAAGATGACCGCCGCATGTATCGTTCCATTTGGGACGTCGGCAGTCGCTCCCCATAGTATGCTGCGGCACCGTGACAAACAGAAAGGCAGCCGCGGGATCAACCTGTAGCTATGCGCCGATGCGAGCCCCACGTTGGTGCCTTGGGGGGTCCCTTGATCCTCCCGGGGGTCGAGCTGATGCGCGCAGACGTCCCCCCCGTCCCGTACATGCGGCATGACGTCCGCAATTTGCGGCAGCAGGAGCGATCCGACCAAGTGTCGGCGGCTATCCTAGCCTTCCGGGATCCGCCCCTCCGGATCGCTCTGGGGACCAGCCAATGCGCGCGCCCCCCTGATGGATGGGAGGAGCCCGCAAGCCTGTCACTTCCCCCTCCTGTGTAAACCCAGGCACTATAATGGTTGGCCTTGGAGGAAGCGACGTGATCTCTCCCTCGGCGTTTGTCATTTCAAGCGCCGCTGATGGAGAGATCACAACACACTGCAATCTTTGCTGTAAGTCTGCACCAACAGCACACTTACACACAGACACAAACACATTTAACCCCTGCGATCGCCCTTTTAGTATATAACTACCAACATATTACCAATATTATTTACTGTCACAGTGTCACTGAATATTTTAGTATATCATAATCATACATGGGAACACTTATGCTCCTACACATTACTCCAATATGATTATTTACTTCACTTTGACATTTGTTTTCACATTGTGACATCATCTGCTCTCTTTACTTGTCAGGCTATTTACTTTCTTATCGCCTATCCTACCATCACCCCCCCAATAAAGTTTTAACCCATCATCTATGCACTTTTGTAGCTTTAACCCTTTCACTCACTATTGCCAGCGTCACTCAAGCGATCATTTTTCTGATCACTGTATTAGTGTCGCTGTTCCCGCTAGGTACTAATTTTTTTTTAATGCTGATTTTTTTTTTTACAACATGTCTCATATATATATTGGCAATACATCGGTTTGCCTTTGCCCTTTACCCTCCAGATATGCACACATAATTAGCAATCCTTTTGTTTGGTTTGCCTATATTTTCTACCCAATTATACAATATTGCCTTCACTTGTTTCCTTTCAGGCGATGTCGCTCTCCCCCACCGATTTTTGGGGCGCAAAAAATAAAAATCCAGAGGCCCCCTGTAGACCCTTTCTGGTTGGACCACCACTCTCGGGTGTGTGGGGGATTTCCCGAGTTCCTTCGGAGCATTTAGTGGCTTTCCAAGTTTTCCATTCCATGGGTAGCGGTAATTATACTCCTTGTCATAATCTTTTGGACACACACCGATATGCTTTTTTACTCTTTTACTTATTCATACCTCTGTGATATATTTTGTAGAGACAATCATCCCCCTGAGGAGACCCCAAGGTCGAAACGCGTTGGGATCATTTGCCATTTTATTGATATGTAACATTTAATGAACATGTAATGAATTATGATATGCAATGATTTTATCGTATATACCATGGAATGCTATATTTATATATTTTGCCATTTTATTGTTTTTACTTATATATTGTCATCCAGATTCAGTACCATACTTAGTCTCTTTCTGAGCTAATAAACATTATTTTTTATACCAATACCAGTATCTCACTGCTTTGACAATGCTGCCTAAAAGTCCCACTTACGGGGAAACCCTTTCATTATCCCTGAGCGGGTGACTGCCTCTGAGTTGGGAAGACGGGCGGGGGGGTTTTCATGAGGGGTGGCCGCCCCCCGCAAAGTGCCGCCCTAGGCCTAGGCCTTGTCGGCCTAGGCCAAGATACATCTCTGTCTATATCCCTCGTATCATTGCAACAGACAAGCAGGGATCATTTAAAGCAAAAGTACGTGCATGCGTCGGGCATGCAGTTTTTCAACCAGATTCAGCAGGGGGATATCTCCTCACACATTCAGCACAGGTCCCTCTATTCTCTCACAGTAAATTCATGCCACATTACTCGCATCACTGCAACAGACATGCAGGGATCATTTAAGGTGAAAGTACGCGCAAGCATGGTGAATGTCGTTTTTTCCACTAGTTCCAGTAAGGGGACATCTCCCTGCACATTCAGCACTTGGCTGACACCAAGAGAGAGACCAAATCAGAGGAATAACCCACTCCTTTGCCCAACATCACATAAAATAAACAACCGCAATTTAATCAACTCAAATGCATCATTACCCTTATGTATTAAACACAACAAATACATATTTTTCTTCTTTTCACCATCAGGCATAGGAAACAAGGGGACATAGTGGGACCCGGGACTAGGTATTCAGCAACCACAGATATGGGGGGTACCCCATAAATCCAACCACCTCAACTCCACCACCTTGGCCAGGCTAGGATCTGCAACCAAACTCTTCATATATATTTTTAGCAGCTAGAATACCTATTGCTTAATATTGGAAGCTGTCGCTGTTTCCCCTTGAATATGTGAAGAAGATACCGTATTTTTCGGACCATAAGACTCACCTGACCATAAGACGCACCTAGATTTTAGAGGAGAAAAATTTGAAAAAAAGATTTTGGGTGGCTGGCACCTGGTCCCTAAACTGGGTGGCTGGCACCTGGTCTCTAAACTGGGTGGCTGGCACCTGGTCTGTAAACTGGGTGACTGGCACCTGGTCCCTAAACTGGGTGGCTGGCACCTGGTCAGTGTTACCAGTATTCAGTTGTAAATCTTATTACTGTAAATTCTGATTTTATTTTTTTAAATGTCACTTGAACTTTTACTGTTTTCTGAATGTCACTTCTACTGTATTCCGGAGTGCAGGTGCATGCTGTTCAGATGCTGAAGGAGCAACCAATTAGGTTACACTATTATGGTCAGCTGATTCAGGGGTCAGCTGACCATAATAGTGTAACCTAATTGGCTGCTGACTCAGGAGAGCACTGAGTGCACGGAGCAATGCGTAGTGACGCCATGTGGGCGTAGCTCTGTGCAATGGAAAAGGCGCAATGCTTCCTGGGGCTTCTCGTAGCCCGCTTCACTTGCCGACATGCCGCAGACATCTGCCATTAAACAACATGGACCGGCTCAATCATGTTTCACGTCGCCCGCTCGCTAACGGCGCCCGCTCGCTGCCTGTCTGTCTGCTTTCCCAGGTACCGGTAAGTTAAATGGCGGTGACGGGGGTCAATTTAGTATTCGGACCATAAGACGCAGAGACTTTTTTCTCCATACATTTGGAGAAAAAAAGTGCGTCTTATAGTCCGAAAAATACGGTACTTAACTGGATCATGGTTAATGATAGACTTACCTGTATTCTTTGAAACTCTACTAAGAAATTTGATGCGACATGGGATCCATGGATACGATACTTATCTGTAAATTAATGAATCTGTGGCTGGCCCTTTCTTTTTTCTCTCTCTCTCTCTCTCTTTTCTTTTCCTTTTCTTTGTTGTCTTTTGTCTCTGAGTTTGTTTAAATTCTTCAATAATTGCAAGATGTTCCGATAGAACACCTATTTCCACATAGTTTCACATATTTCCGATAGAACTATGCTGATGATACACACAGGAAGGTGCACAGGGTCCCCCCTCTTTTTCCCTCCCGTTCCCTTATCCCTGTGTCAACTCCATTAAAATGACATTTCTACCCAGGATACTTTACTATTTTAGAACTTTAACATTTGCTGTTCCAGGGGGTGATCTACAACATTTACAAATTAGAAGTCCTTCGCTTTATTTGGGGTGATAAAAAACCCAGAATGAATAAAGCAACAAAGTATGTCTCTTAACCAAGTGGTGGGCTTGGCCTTCCTACTTCCCAGTGACATAGTCCTTACCAGTTTCACATACTACAATGGTTTGATGAGATATCACGCGGTCAATCCTTAGTGAATTGGACATTTATCCCTCAAACCTATTGGTACTAATTTGAATTTTAGTATACTGTTTTGTTGTTTCTAATGGTATCCCAACCGAGAATGTTGGTTGTTGGGTTCTCTCTGTTTTATATTCGTAAGTCTTCTGTCTATGAATAACCTGTATTTTATGGGACAATATTCCGGTGTTTATGTATGGTTTAATACAAGTTTAAACTATTGTGCAAAGATTGTGCTTTATATGATATTATATTTCTACTTCAATAAAAATATTGAAATATAACAAAAAAAAATCCTGACGCTATAAAATAACTTAAGGTTTATTATTACAAGTTTAATAAAGCAACATTTAATTATAATATTTATTTTCATAATGACAGTATCAAACTTTTCTTGCTATCAGGATCCTTTGCAGGTAATTCTTTGTATGCATTGTGAGGTTTCCAGTAACACCCACTTACAACAAGGTGTACCATTAGGTGCAGTTATCCTTCTATAAAAAGATGGATGCTATGATGGTCTTATGTCTTGTACACACGATCCAAAAAGTGTATGAAAAATACAATTTTCAAAGCGATCGTATGATAATCTGATTGTTAGTACACAGCGTTTGGTAACCAATCATGACAGTTCATTCAATATTTTCGATCAGACAAGGACGAAAAAATTTCTCCTACGATACCAGATAGTACGATTTTCATACAAATACATTACAAGACATTATATTACTTCAGAATTTTTATTCTGTTGTGCAAGAATTTTTGTAACTTTAGTAACCTGTTCAATTCCTACTTGCGACTAGCAAGTGAAAAAAGTCGGATGATCTTTCTTGGACACTCAACTCAACCGCCGGGGACCAGAATATAAGCCCTGCACCTTGTGGTGGCTTTGTAATTATACTATGGGCTGTTATGACTTCCACAAAGAATTTCTTGAAGAAAAGAACTATAGTAAAGTTTACATGTTAAAATAAAGTTTGGTAAATGAAACCACTAATTAGTCAACAGAGTAGTCCATAATTGTATTACTGTAGCTGATGACTTCCCTTCATTTTTAAAGCTGATTGAAGAATTTGTCAGGTAAACTGTTAAGCTGTGTACACACGATCGGATTTTTGATGGAATCAAATCCGATGGATTTTTTCTTCGAATATCCGATGAAGCTGACTTTCATCAGTCTTGCATACACACTATTAGGCCGCGTACACACGACCAAATACATCTGTTGAAATCGGTCTGTTTGAGGCGGCGTACAGACGATCGGACATATCCGATGAAAACGGTCCGCGGACCATTTCCATCGGATATGTCCGATCGGGAGTTTGATCCGATGGCGTGTACACACCATCGGATCAAATTCTCCGCCGCCGGACGGCGCGGTGACGTGGCGGTGACGCGGCGGTGACGTTGACGCCGCCGCGTCACCGCCACGTCACCGCACCAGGAAGTAAAACACTTCCGCGCATGCGCCGAATCCATTCGGCAGCGGCGCGGCGGCGGTGGGGGCCGACATGTCTGCTGGTAAGTGTACTAACCAGCAGACATGTCGGGCGGACAGATTCCCACCGGATAGATTTCAAAGCTTGCTTTGAAATCTGTCGGGTGGAGAAATCTGTCCGCTAGCCCATACACACGAGCGGAGATGTCTGCTGAAACGGTCCATCGGACCGTTTTCAGCGGACATATCCCCTCGTGTGTACGCCGCCTGACCGATTTGAAGAGATCTGTCTGCTGGGCTGTTTTGGTTTGATCGCTGTACACACGATCAAACCAAAATCCCTGCCGGCAGACAGCGCGGTGACGTGGCGGTGACGTTGACGCCGCCACGTCAACGCACCGGGAAGTAAAACACTTCCGCGCATGCGTCGAATCTATTCGACGCATGTGCGAGCAGATATGTCTGCTGGTTAGCGTACTAACCAGCAGACATGTCGGACGGACGGATTCCCAGCAGACAGATTTTAAAGCATGCTTTAAAATCTGTCGGCTGGCCAAATCTGTCTGTCCGCCCGTACACACGATCGAATCTGTCTGCTGAAACGGTCTGCCAGACCGTTTTCAGCAGATAGATTTGATCGTGTGTACGCGGCCTCAGACTAAATTCCGACCATGCTAAAACGCGGTGACGTAAAACACTACAAAGAGCCGAAAAAAAATTAACTTGCTTCCGAGCATGCGTCGACTTGATTCTGAGCATGTTTGGAGTTTTCTCCGATGGAGTTCCACACAGGAACGGAATTTCCTATCGTTTTTTTATCCATAGGAAATATTGAAAACATGTTCTATTTTTTTCAGTCTTTTTTTCATCGGACAAATCGATCGTGTGTACACGGCTTTAGCCTTAACCCTATACTTGGTCTGTTAGGTATACCATTGAAACTGCTATGTTCAATAGGAGAGGGGGAAGTGTTCTGTAGTCCTGTTATAGGGTGTCAACGTTGCTCCATCATAAATGCAGTATGGTGAGTGGGCAGTGACACCCTAAAACATGAAGGCCCGGATTCACAAAGCACTTACGCAGACGTATCTCGAGATACGCCGCATAAGTGTAAATATGTGCCGTCGTATCTGTGTGCCGTGCCCACAGAACTAAGATACGCCTAAAAATAGGCTTCATCCCACCGACGTAACTTGCCTACGCCGGCGTAGAGTGGGCGCATATTTACGCTGGATGCATGTGGCGTTTCCATTGATTTTCTATTCAAATATGTGTAGTGCTACCCCATTCAGGAGCCGCTGGTTGTTTTTGGGACCGGCGTATTAAGTTACCTTGTAGTATGTCTAGGGGTAGTAGCAGTGAGTAGTAGTGAGCGAATGTCCAGTCATCCAATGGGATTTTTAAATGCTTTATTCCAAGGCACAACACGGCCAACATCAACATGTAATAGGATAGGAAAGGTTGATGAAGCAGAACAAGTGGGGTATCAGGCCATGGATGATGATGAAAGCAAGCCTGCTTTCAGTAGCAATGTAACAATCGTCGCCACTCTAACCAGAGTGGGTAAAGTGCCTCCGGACAAACTTCTGCCACAAGCCTGGCAGCCAAAATGTCACTTTAGGTTGCCGGGAGGAACAGACCTCTGCCACAGGCCTGGCTCGGGCCTCTGCCACAGGCCTAGTACTTCATTACTCAAATGAACAAAACAGATTGAGCAATTCTGTCAGGGAAATGGCCGTGGAAGTACTGGCAATCTTTCCAGTAGAAGAAATGGCCGAAGGCTGTGTCAGGGAATTGGCCGTGGAAGTACTGGCAATCTTGCCAGTAGAAGAAATGGCCACCAGAGGCACATCATGTGACAGGTGGCTGCCATTGTCTGATCCAAATTGCTGGATTGTCATCAGGTTTCCTGTGTCTCCAGTGTCTCCTGTATCCTGTGTATCCCGAATCTCTGGCTGACCCCTGGCTTACGTCTGAACCTGTGAATCTGTTTATCTTCTCGCATCTGACCCTGGCTTGGCTGACTACTCTATATCTTCTGCTCCTGTGTATGACCCGGCTTGTTCTTGTACATTCCTTTGGACTGATTTCTGTGTGTGACCCTTGGCCTGGCTCCAGACTTCGTTCTTGGTTTACCTACGGTACCACACCTGAACCCTTCCCTGCACGGCTACTGAGTCCGTTCTTCCAGCACACCCCAGCTACCTTGCCTGCATCTACCTAGTCAGCAGCAGTACTGGCAATCCATGCATCTTTGGGCCCCGCACTCCCTGTCTCATTTCCAGGGGTGCGGTGCACTTAGCCGCAAGGGGCGCCCTCTCAGCAATCCGGCCTCACACCAGAGACTTGATAAAATCCTCCCAGTAAATGCAATGAAAGGGTCACCGGTTGACAGCTGCCATGTACCTGTCAAGGCCTTGGTGACCGGATCCCCGATGGTTCGCTCAAGTCTCCTAGACAACCTGCTTTTGGGTTCTCCCTGAGCCGATACCTACCGTTCAGCCCTCAGCTTAGGATCCTCTCAATAAACTTGTGGAACTCCGCGCAGCATGCGATTCCAGCCGGATGGGCCATGCCGACGGGGTCCGTGGATGCGCACACCCTGGAGGTGGATGCCGCACCCTGAGCCTGGACCCCGCAAAGAAGAGAGCCCACGTCACCCCGAAAGCATGCCCTGCGAGGTCCAACTCCTCTAATTGGCTGCCAGAACCCCTCTAGCGCCACCTGCCACCACAGGATAGTCCTGGAAGACAGCAGCCTGAAATTTTACAAATTATGAATGGGAGCCAAATAACTCTCCCATTCACCCACTAACTTTAGCGTAGTGCCCGTACTGAAAGTAAGGGGCGCTACATATGCAAATGAGGGAGATACGGCGATTCACTAACGTACATGCTCCCGACGCAGGCTACGCGTGCTAAGCATAAGTGTACGCCCGGCACAAAGTTATTCCCCATAAAGGAGGTGTAACTCAGCAACAGACGTGCACATGTCAGCTGGAGAGCAGCTGCAGCAGCACCGTTACGGATGAGCTGAGCAACCACACTTGCAGGACACCACATCTGTATGCCAACATGCCAGGGGCAGCCATGGTCATAGCACTACTGCGTCCACAGGCACGGAGGAGGGCACGGGAGAGGATATAACGAACGCGCATTAACGTCTTTGGCATGGGGGAATTGGAGGTGTATCGCATCTTCAGATTCAGCCCTGATGCCATCCTGGAGTTAGCCACAGCCCTGCATGATGAAATCACCAGCCAGACGGGACGCTCTCATGCATGGTCAAGGTATTGGCAACACTCCATTTCCTTGCCAGTGGATCTTTCCAACATACAAGTGGAGTCGTGTCTGGGATGTCGCAATCCACCATGAGCAGATGTGTGCAACAGGTTATCCCTGCAATCCTCACATGCATGTCCCACCACATCATCAAACCCACCCATGAGCATCTGCGGCAGAAGGCAATGCAGGATTTCTACAGAATTGCCGGATTCCCACGCACCATCGGGGCCATTGATTGCACACATGTGGCACTACGGCCCCCCCCGTGCCACAGAGCACATATACCGCAATCGTAAGCAGTGGCATTCCATCAACTTACAGGTGATAGCCGATGCCCAATGCCTCATATGGCACATCCGTGCCAAACACCCAGGGGCCAGCCACGACAGCTACATATACCGTCAAAGCAGCATCCCAACAGAATTCGAACAGAACGTGTACAGGGACAGCTGGCTGGTTGGTGAGTGACATGGGTGTCAGGCATGACTGTCCGACCCCATGATGCAGACATCACGAGGGGCACATGCACGGCTTACATCCTCCAGTCTTTTCCTTTCCAGGTGACTCGGCATATGCACTTTGACCCCATCTCTTGACTCCATACCGGAATCCCCACTCCAGAGGAGAGAGAGGATACAATGCTGCACACATACGCACCCGTGCAGTGGTGGAGCGCACATTTGGCATCCTGAAGTCCCATTTCCGATACCTGGATAAGTGAGGGGGGGCCCTGTTGTATTCCCCAAACTTTGTGTGTCAGATCATCCGTGCATGTTGTGTGCTGCACAACTACGCCATGAGAAAGGGCCTGGAGATTGATATATTTGATGACCTGACCCCCCAACTACACAGTCCCCCCCTGCCTGAAGCGACCCCGTCTGCTGAAGGAACAGCAGTCAAGAGTTGCCTCGTGCAATGTATCTTTGCACGATAAACACACACATTCATCATGGCAGACAGACAATGCACGCATGCACACCACTGTGGTCCCTAGCTCACACACCACATCCACATCACACTGGATAAGCCCAAGTCTACCGCATGGGACTTGGGAGCAGCAACACCACGCCAAGGCTCCAATGATATTGCTGTCCATTCATACCACATTCACACGGTCGTGGGGATAACCTTTCCCCGACGACCCAAGGTGACACGCCTTGCTGGCAGGAATGTCACCCACACATTTACACAACAGTCACACTGTAGCCTGCACTCCTAACCGTGTGCAGTTGCTACAAAAAAAAGGGATCATGCCATTGTCCAACATGGCATGCCCTTACAGGTGGACGGCACATACCTCTGTGCACGTCCAACCTAAAAAAAAAATAACAGCTCATACTCTGAGCAAAAAATAAAGTCATTTGCCCTCTTGTGGGCCAGGCCTGGTGCCACGGGTACGGCTCCTCAATTGTTTTGGGGGAGACTCGGGTGGGCGGGTGGCGCATCATGTCGAGGTGCATCCCCTGATCTCATGAATGATGCCGTCTGCATGCCCTCCAACGCTAGGGCAATGCGGGTGAGGACCGACGTATTCTTTGCCTGCATCCGCAGGTCTCCCGCTGGAGTCGCCTGTTCTGCCTTCCCTCTGCCTGGATGGCAGCAGTATTGGCCTGGACAGCCTCCCCCAGGCTCTTCACCTCCGACACCGAGCTGGTATGCTCAGCCTGCTGGGTGAGGCACTGCTGCATAGTGGCTGCGGTGCCCTGCACAGCCACTGTGCACTCAGCCTGCGTCTTGGCAGAGGAGGCCAGGCTGTCAGCCACACGGCGCAGGTCACAGGCTAGATCACCCATGTGGCGTGTCTGCCTAGCCTGCTCCCTCTCCAGCCCTTCTTGGAGGGATCCAGCTACACCCCTGGTCTTTCTTAAAGCCTTCCTTAGGGGTGGAGAGGCTTGTGCCCGTCCAGACGGGGTAGCCCTGGAGGGGGTAGACTGGAAGGTGGTAGCCCTGGAGGGGGTTCCCCTGGATGGGGTAGCCCTGGAGGGGGTAGCCCTGGATGGGGTAGTCCTGAAGGGGGTTCCCCTGAATGGGGTAGCCCAGGAGGGGGTAGCCCTGGAGGGGGTTCTCCTGATGGGCGGGGAGGTGGCTGAGGGTCCGGGGAAGGTGTAAGCTTCCTCAAAATAGAGGCATTCCTCCTGAACTCCTCTGCTTTCTCTAGAGGAGAGGTGTGGGCACTCCCCCCACCAATATTACTGGGCTTCCCAGGGGGTCAGGCTGAGGAAGATGTTCCCTGGATGGCATGGGTCGGACACCTGCAGATGATGGCCTAGCTCCCTCCAGCACATCTGTAGATGACACAAAACATTCACATGTTGGTGGACCCACACACTTGTCACATATTCTCTTCCACCCCCCCACATGCTCCACACCGAATGGAGGATAAAACACACTTACCTGTCCTCAACTCCTGATTAGGGGAGTCAAAGCCCTCCAGGCCCTCCACCTGCTCCCGCTCGAGACAGCTGACGATCACCTCCTCCTCCGGGGTCAACTTCACAGCACAAGGTGGGCCCCCCCCCGTGCCCCTGAGGTTCCTTCTGATGAGGGCCAGTTTGTCCTGGACACGCCGACACATGTCATTGATTTTTTTTGCTATGTCCCTAGGGGTCCTGGTCTCATGCCCAAGGGCATTCACCTCCAGGGTGATCTGATCCAGGATCTCCATCTTCCTGGCCCTGCTGGTCCTGGAGCTCTGCGCCCCATGGAGGAACACATCAAATTTTGAGATGGCTGATGTGAGGATAGCCCTCTCATCTGAAGAGAAGTTTTTTTTTCTCCTGTCCCTCTCAGTATCAGACATGGCTCCACAAAAGTACTCTGCTCCAGGGGGAAGAGAAGAAAGCTGGTGTACTTTTGCTCCGGACGGGTGTATGGCTGGGCGTATTTATGCACTCGGCGTAAGCTGGTGGGCGGGTGTATCTAAGTAGCATGCGCATAGGGGTGCTGACCATACGTCCGTGTCACGGCGCATGCGCCGTTCATGATACGCCGGGCGTAAAGCATTGCACCACGCTCGGACCATCATTTGCATGGGGTCACACCCACTTACACTTACGCTGGCTTACGCCTACGAAATTACGCTACACCAGCGCAACGTTGGGAGCATTTGCTTTGTGAATTCCATGCTTGCCTCTCTGCGTTGCGCCGGCGTAGCGTAAATAAGATACGCTACGGCGGCATAAATATGCGCCGATGTATGTGAATCCGGGCCGAAGTGTGTTATTTGTAGGACCAGCAGGTGAAAATAAAGCAAAATAGCCTAAAGAAAAAAATACAGCCACCACATCTAAACACTTGTAAGATGCAATATATCAAATTTTTGTTCTTGGGTTTGATAAATGTGTCCACTTTTTGCCAAAAAATCTGGGATGACTAAATTACGGTATGCTCTGGAAGCAGAATAACCTATTATAGATGTACTGTCCTGACCTCCCCATAACCTTACTTTTATAAGTTTAGACGGTACATTTAATCATTTTTGTTTCCACTAATTTCAGGGAAAGGGTCAAGCTACATGTAAACTTTTAAAACATCATGAGAAGAAATGTTATAGCAGCCCGCTCCCATCCCCTGGGAGGTAGAATTGCTTATGTAACAGACTATACTCCTACATAGGTATTCTCAGCAGACAGTGGGCCAGAGATTAACTTCATATTCATTTTATCGCACATTGTTTTCTTATACAAATCTGCTTTTTAATCTCCACCACTTCCTACGTGCCTGCTCAGCATTTCTCTAGAATGCCAGTAATGCGCTGCCCTTTCATAGCTGTTTGGATGAGGAATGCTTTGTTGTTCTTTCTAAGTAATCTATTTATAATAAATTAAGATATATTGATATTGTAAAGTACAGTCAAAAGTCATGTGCAAGTTCACCCTATACTTGGACTGTTATTTGTTCTTAAAAGGCTTAGGAAAAAATCCAAAAAAACAGGCAAGGCTGAAAAACAATCAAAAGATGTTTTATAGGGTTTATTATATTTTTATATTAATTGTTCTATGTAATGTTTTATAATGATGTTTAATGTTTGGCCATTTTATAGCATGACCTTATCATTAATTTTCTGTAATGACATTGTAAAAATCAGCCAGGTTGTTTTGAGTAATTTGCATTGATAATTATTTATTAAAACTGTAAGAAAAAGGTGTCTGTTTTGCCCATAGCATATTCTGTCATCTGTTTTCGCAGGTTATAAAATGAACAGCTTAAAATAACTGTACAGTAAAACCTGGGATTGCAAGCATAATTCGTTCCAGAAACATGCTTGTAATCCAAAGCACTTGTATATCAAAGCAAATTTCCCCATAAGAAATAAGGGAAACTTAGATGATTCATTCCACAATCACTTATTCATAGGTTCTTCTGTTTATAGTCCATGTAAAAAGATTATAGTAATGTGATATAGGTTGTGTAACCATAAAATGACCATCCACAGACAGCAATTTCCACAAGGGGATTAGAAGCAAAATCCAGCAGGAGCTACAGTTTATAAAAGAGAAGAACAGAGGCACCTCTAAGGCCTCGTACACACGATCAAATCTGTCTGCTGGAAACGGTCTGCTAGACCTTTTCAGCAGACAGATTCGATCGTGTGTACGGGCTAACAGACGGATTTGGCCACCCGACAGATTTGAAAGCATGCTTTGAAATCTGTCGGCTGGGAACCCGTCTGCCCGACATGTCTGCTGGTTAGTATGCTAACCAGCAGACATGTCTTCTCGCACACGCGCCGAATGGTTTCGACGCATGCGCGGAAGTGTTTTACTTCCTGGTGCGGTGACGTGGCGACGTCAACGTCACCGCCACGTCACCGACACGTCAGCGCGCTGTCTGCTGGCGGGGATTTTGGTTTGCTCGTGTGTACACGCGAGCAAACCAAAATCCCAGCAGACAGATTTGTTCAAATCTGTCGGACAGACAGATTTGAACAAATCTGTCTGCTCGTGTGTACGAGGCCTAAGTGTAGCAATATGTTGCTAAATGTTGTACCTTTAATAAATGCAACCATATTGCTACACTTAAAGGCGCCTCTCTTCTCTTTTATACTCAGTTGTGACATGCTTGTATATCAAGTCAAAATTTTGCTTGTCTTGCAAAACGTTCTCAAACCAAGTTAGTCTCAATCCAAGGGTTTACTGTATACAAATTGATGTAGCAATTGATATTGGCCTTTGTTAGCTAGCTGGGCTGAGTTCTGTGGATTCTGTTTTTATAACCTTTATACCAGGGGTCAAGTCCTGAGAAAAAAAGTGTGGGAACTCCCACCCAAGATCCACTCCCCCACCAAAAAAAATGATACGCTCATATGCATAATTACTAAACCGCAAGTTCTTTCTAAATCCCGTGATAACTCGCGGCAGACCTCCGCAATCTCTCCTGGGAACAATGACAAAAGCTCCCAGGAGACATTGCGGCATCAGTGATGGAATACCCGCACACTACCCAATAATACCATATACAGGAAGAGGCAAATAACATAAAGGATTACTAAGGTTCGCCTGCCCCTGACAGTGACTCGAGCTGGGCATTGTCGCTTAGTGAAGGATTGGCTCAGGCAGCTCGGCTGCTCTAGTCATGCAAAGGGAACTGCATTCCTGCTTTGAAAAAAGTGCAGGAACTCCGTTCCCATAGGACTTGAGCCCTGCTTTATACACTTAGTTACTTTTTTTTTACTAACATTTAGTAATTGCTGTCAATATTGCAGTGGTTCAAATGCAATAGAACAACGCTTGCAAGGCACTCCTTGATTATGATGTATGGCCTCAGCATACATATATATTGGAGGATGTGCTCAACCAACACTTCTTGTCCCCTTTGTTGGCTATCAGGCTGGAGTGCTGAGAAATGTTGTCATCTCCAGGTGCAAGTTGGATAACTGGTTCTATATTCTAGGTTGTATCTGTTGGCCATAGGCGGTTAAATACAAGATATGCATAACTTTTTCCACTGTCCTTAAAGAGGAAGTAAACCCTGATGGGTGTTACTTCCTCTTTGTTTCCCAGCAAAGTTAAAGCATAATGGGCTACAATGCATCGCAAAGTCTGATAATTCATTGCAAAATTCATGGGTATCTGAGTAAGGCCTTGTACACACGATCAAATCTGTCTGCTGGAAACGGTCTGCTACACCGTTTTAGCAGACAGATTTGATCGTGTGTACGGGCAAACAGACGGATTTGGCCACCCGACAGATTTTTTAAAGCATGCTTTGAAATCTGTCGGCTGGGAACCCGTCCGCCCGACATGTCTGCTGGTTAGTATGCTAACCAGCAGACATGTCTTCTCGCACATGCGCCGAATGATTTCGTCAGCGTGCTGTCTGCTGGCGGGGATTTTGGTTTGCTCGTGTGTACACGCGCGCAAACCAAAATCCCAGCAGACAGATCTGTTCAAATCGGTCGGTCCGACCGATTTGAACAGACTCATTTAATCGTGTGTACGAGGCCTTAGGGGCTTCAAGACAGACCGGATTCATGATCTGGGTGACAATCTTGAAGAGTTTACGGGGGACGTTTAGGGCACTGGTGATGGCATTGGAAAAGTGATTTTTTTTGTCTTCAAAGATTTCTTTGTGGTATTTTTTTGTTATTGCCTTGTAGATGGCGTGGTTTTCCTCTGAAGAGCTTCTTTTCCAGGCGGCTTCTGCTCTTCTGCGCTCTTGCTTCAGCAACGACAGCTGGTCATTAAACCAGCTGGCGTTGTTTTTTCGGATGCAAGTTTTACTTTTGGGCGCTACTAAGTCTGCTGACTGTAGTAGAGCCGTGCTTATGGCGTCCAGTGTTTCTGTGGCCGTTTGATATGGTTGGATTGTTTTTATTTTTTTCCCTAATGTGGTTTTGAAGAGCTCTGAGTAGAGCTTCTTATGTGATATAGTCCAGTGTGTTATCACCAGTTTTAACGTTTTTGTTAAGGGGGTGTTTGCGGCGATAGTGAGTTTGATTGCATGGTGGTCTGTCTATGGCAACGATTCATTTCTTATAATGTTTATTTCCAGATCTTGTCTGAAAATAAGGTTGAGGGTGTGGCCAGAAGTATGTGTGGGCCCACATACTAGCTGCTGCAACCCTAAACCTTCCAAGTGGTCGATGCAGGCGTCGGCAACGGGATCCTGTGAGGAGTTGGCCAAAAGGTTAAAGTCCCCGAGTAGCAAAAGGTGTTTGCTGTTTAGGGTGAAAGTGGACATGAACTCTGTCCAAGTAGAGAGAAGCTGCGATTTTGGACCGGGTGGTCTGTAGCAGAGAGGAATATGAATGGTCTCCTGGGGATTTGTTTGGAGTTGCAGAGTGAGGGTTTCCGTGAATGGAAGAGGATGCTGAAGGACTGGTTTAGTGATCGCGAGGTGAGTCTTATGGATCACTGCCAGGCCTCCACCTCTTTGCCCCACTCTGTTTTCTGTTATAATGTGATAGTTTTCAGGGACCAGTTCTCCTAGAATGGTGTTACAGTCGGCTGTAAGCCAGCTTTCTGTGATAAAGAGGCAGTCTAAATCGTTTTGTAGAATGAAATCATAGATTTCTTGACAATGTTTTATTGAATGCAAATTGAATGTGCGTTTCTCTGCATCCAATTTGCAAAGCAGGAGAATGTGACCGGCTCTCTATGGAGCCGGTTCACATATCTCCGCACCAGGTCTGGTGTGGTGTGCAGGAAAAACATGTGCCTTTTTTGTTGTGTTTCAGGTCCGAATTCAGCCCAAAATTCGAGCTGAAATCTGACCTGAAACAGCACGCACCGGAACCCTGCTGTGCGACGGATGGAGCGATAGTGTGAACCAAGCCTAAAAGTGGAGTTCCACCCAAAATGGAACTTCTGCTTTAAGTACTCATGACCCCCTGACATTCCACATTTGGCATCTATTTTTTTTTTGGAGGGAACGGGTACCTAGTCTTCACAGGTACCCAGCTCCCACTTCCTCTCCTGGCACTGTGGCACCAGAAGGAAGTTCACCTCTTCTCCCTCCCTACCTGCACTTTTCTGGGACATGTCGGTCATTCATAATGCGCAGTGTGGCTCACGCATGCGCAGTGCGCACCCAGCTTTGAAGCCACAGCTGGGCACCCTACACTTCCAATGCCGGCCCCGCAGAGAGAAGGAGGAAAGAAGCAAGGCTTGGGGCGGCCGCATCACTGGACCGTGGGACAGGTAAGTGTCTTTTTATTAAAAGTCTGCAGCTACACTTTTTGTAGCTGCTGACTTTCAAATAGGTGGAATTATGCTTTAAGGACTACCATAGCCAGGCGCTGGCCATGGGGAGAGCGTTGTCTGCGTGATCACGACCTGTGTGTCTATGGAGCTGCACTCCATAGAGTTACACAGCAGGACTTAAGCCCACCCCCACTTCTTCTTTACTGCATCTGATTGACAGCAGCAAGAGCCAATGGCTCCTGCTGTTGCTCGAATGCAGTGTAAAGGGGAAAAGAGGGGATAATAGATGCTCTCTTCTCCTTCTTCCCCTTCACACAGAGAAACTGAAAATGTTCTTTACCCTAATGCAAACAATGCATTAAGGTAAAAAAATTGTTTTTAGGTTTAGTAACACTTTCAAGGGGTTGTAAAGGCAGAAGGTTCTATGCATTAAGATAAAAGCCTTCTGTGTGTAGCACCCCCCTCTCTTAGACCTCCTAACACTTACCTGAGGTCCATCTCTGTCCAGCGATGTCCATGAGATTGTCTGAGATACCATTGGCTCCCGTTGCTGTCAATCAAAGCTAGCCAATCAGGGGAGAGAGGGACTGCTCTGTGCAAATCCACTGCAACAGAGCAGGTAAATATAACGTCCGGGATTCAGAAAGGCTTTACGCCGGCGTATCAAAAGATATGTCGTCGTAAGTACAAATGTGCGCCGTCGCATCTTTACGCCGATTCAAAAAGCAAGATACGCGGAAAAACATGGCTTCAGTCGTCCGGCGTAACTTGCCTACGCCGGCGTATCGTGGGCACATAGTTACGCTGGACGCATTAGACGTTCCCATTAAAAATATGAAAATGAGTAAGATACGCCGATTCTTGAATGTACTTGCGCCCGGCGCATTGATATACGTCATTTACGTAAGGCATATGACCGGCGTAAAGTTACCCCTGCTATATGAAGTGCAGGCAATGTTAAGTATGGACGTCGGAACAGTGTCGAATTTTCCGTCGTTTGCGTAAGTCGTACGCGAATAGGGCTGTGCGTAAGTTACATTCACGTCGAAAGCATTGAGTATTTGCGACGTGATTCTGAGCATGTGCACTGGAATACGTCCACGGACGGCGCATGTGCCATTCGTTGGACGCTTCATTTACATGGGGTCACGATTCATTTCCATACAACATGCCCACTACCAGCCTACTTTGAATTACGCGGGCTTACGCCCATATACGCTACACCGCCGTAACTTAGGGCACAAGTTGTTTCTGAATACGGTGCTCGCCTCTCTAAGTTACGGCATCATAGAGCATATGGGATGCGTTACGCCCGCCTAAAATTACGCCATTCTTTCTGAATCCCGGGCCAACATGTTTATTATTTTTATAGGAAAAAAACATTATATAAAAAAAAACTTTTTAACATTTATGATGATAATGGAGTTAACAGTCTAATTTAGGAAGAGAATACACTGTCATTACATTATAGTGGAGATTTTTATTGCCCTCATAAATATAACCTGAGTCAGCGTGCGGTCCGTACTCTAGTGGGCAGAATGTGATGTCAGCGTCGCAGGGAATCAGCGTCACATCCTGCCCACTAGCTACACTCAGATTGAGGCTTGGACCACATGCCGTCTCCCTGCATGCAGAGCGGCCAGTCTGAGGCACATTTACATGTGAGTGAGCAATTTTTAATTGTTATAATAAAAGGTTTATTTAAGGAATTTGCACAATAATGGCCATTTTATTGTTTATATGAGTATCACATTGGAGAAATTTGTGGAGACCAAACTGGATGTTAAGATAAGACATACAGGCTGCTTTTTGGTAAGCAGCTATTTTGGAAGGTGGCGGGGTATCACAATAGCATTTTGGATGCACAGCACGGTGAATATTATAAGAGCACAATTGATGGACTATTAATAGCACATAAATGTCAAATATACATTTGTGTTTATTGGATTGAATGATTAATGCACTTTATTGGATTTGAGGAGTAATGTAATTTACAAATCATTTATTGCAAGTACTTGGGGGTGTGGTTATAAATTACTAGGGTGAGCGTAACTACTATACACTTTTTTTTAAATTTTTCCAACCTAGTGTTGATTTTTAATTGCAGCTAGTTTACACAATTTTGACAATTGAAATTTATTTTGGTTTTACGCCAGTGAATTTTTTTTCTTATGTATGTACATTTACAGTTCTTTTTGAATGTGACATGCAGTACTATCTGAGAGCCAGAGACACATTCATAGCAACTTAGGTGCTTCCTTACACTCAGCCACTGTTCGACTGCGCATTTTCCACCCGCCTCCTTTGAAAGGATGTCGAGTGGTAAGGGTCTGATAGGACCACTCACAAAGTGAATTTCGGGCAGTTCATCAGGAGCTTGACTGAAATTTGCACATTGTAAGGTCAGTTTTAATCTAGGCACTTTTTGGAAAGAAGGGTTCAGTATAATGTTGTTCACACCTTTGCTATTGCATCTTCATGCATATTTTGTCCAATGCCATTGAAGTCTATTGGGCCAAAAATGCATGTTGATGCGTGGCAGCACAGCATATGGGTGTGAATGGGCCCCCCAAAAAGAATGGAAATCCTTTTATCATGCATGATTGCATATCGAGCAATGCACATTACATTGCACAATGTGATTGTGGACTAACGTCTAAAACATAATATTATGAAGGGTTAACTCAAAAAAAAAAAAAAAAAACCTATATACATTGCAAAACTATATCTGAAATTTGTAGTCTGTAATTTGTGGGAAAATTCAACATTTCTGTGGAGAATGTTTAAAATTCCATTCATGGACTAGATCAATAAACCTATAAAGTCTGCAATCTATTCTTTCATTCATCCTGTAAAATGTAATTGAATTGTGCTGAACATTTGTGCCGTTCAGTACCAATCCAATAACCTGGCTTAATCTAAATGAATGGGTATTGTATAAAGTCATTAACATTAACATTTATATTGTTTTATAGAGAGAACTTACAGCTACAGTATGTAAAATGTAGGCAAACAATGAATTTTTATTGACATTGGAACATTTTAAGTGTATGCAAACCCTAACAATAAACTTTTTATTTTCTCCTTTTTGGTCTGTTAACTATAATAAAAGCACTTTGATATTTCTGAAAAATAAAACCTGTTGATCCAGTGAGCTCATACGTTTCTGTGCACTTTGCCTCTTCTGAACTGAAATCTCAAACAATTTTACCTGCCTTCCCAGTTTTCTTCTATGAGCTACTAAAGACTTCCCATCTATGTAATAAAAATCAGGAGAGAGAGGGTGGGTTTCGTACAAGGGTGACTTCAGACAATGTTTTGGGTGTGCTGCGTTGGTGCTGGGAGTATAAGCAGAGCACACAGCACGTCACCTGTCATGCTCTTGTATGTTAGGCCAAAGGTGGGTGTGGCCAAACATAGGTGTTTCTATATGATCTATGGCCTATTGTGTGTCACCTTTTGCCCTTTGTATAGACAAAATATGGCCTTGGGGCACACCAAAGACATTTTTGGAATAAAAAAAGCCAAAATGGGACCAGAAATGATAAAACCCAGCAAGTTTCAGGGCCAGCCAAAGCCCCTAGTATGGCATAATAATTAACCCCCGAATGGAAAAAAAATAAACACCCAAAACTACAGAATAATTAACTCCCAGCACGGCACGATAATAAACCCCAAGCACAACACATTAATTAATCTAATAATGTTGCACAATAACTAACCCCTAAGGCCGCGTACACACGACGAGACATGTCCGCTCAAACTTGTCCGACGGACATGTCTCATCGGATTTTGGTCCGATGGTGTGTACAGCGCGGTGACATCACCGCACCAGGAAGTAAAAAACGTCCACGCATGCGTCGCATCCATTCGACGCATGTGCGGGCAGATATGTCCGCTGGTTAGTGTACTAACCAGCGGACATATCCGACGGACATGTCTCCGGCAGACAAATTTTAAAGCATGCTTTAACCTCTTCAGGTCCGCGCTATTGACAGAATACGTCAGCAGCGCGGACCTGAGGCGCCGGGGTCACGTCTTTGGACGTGATTTACTTGTAATTCCCCGCGTGCGCCACAGGGTGGCGCGCGGCGGGGAAAAACAGTCCCGACGCATCACCGAGGATCCAATGCGTGTACCCGGCGGCCGCGATGTCCGTCAGGTACACGCGATCGTCGGTGAGAGAGCAGGGACGTGGAGCTCTGAGTGTAAACACAGAGCTTCACGTCCTGTCAGGGAGAGGTGACAGATGCTGTTTCTCTTGTACATAGGGAGACAGCATCGGTCACCTCCCCCAGTCACCCCCCTCCCCCCACACAGTTAGAACACACCCAGGCAATACATTTAACCCCTTCCTCACCCCCTAGTGTTAACCCCTTCAATGCCAGTCACATTTATACAGTAATTAGTGCATTTTTATAGCACTGATCGCTGTATAAATGTGAATGGCGCCAAAAATGTGTCAAAAGTGTCCGATGTGTCCGTCGCAATATCGCAGTCCCAATAAAAATCGCAGATCGCCGCCATTACTAGTAAAAAAAAAATATAAAAAAAAAAATCATAATTATGTCCCCTATTTTGTAGGTGCTATAACTTTTGCGCAAAGCAGTCACTTATTGCGATTTTTTTTTCTTTTTTACAAAAATACGTAGAAGAATACGTATCGACCTTAACTGAGAAAAAAAAATAAAAAAAAATGGGATATTTATTATAGCAACAAGTAAAAAATATATATATATTTTTAAATTGTCGCTCTTTTTTTCATTATAACGCAAAAAATAAAAACCGTACAGGCGATCAAATAACACCAAAAGAAAGCTCTATTTGTGGGGAAAAAAAGGACGCCAATTTTGTTTGGGTGCCACGTCGCACGACCGCGCAATTGTCAGTTAAAGCGACGCAGTGCCGGAAGCTGAAATTTCGCCTGGGCACGAAGGGGGTTTATGTGCCCAGTAAGCAAGTGGTTAGAATTTGTCCGCCGGTCAGACATGTCCGCTAGCCCATACACACGATCAGATTTGTCCGTTGAACTGGTCCATCGGACCAGTTTCAGCAGACAAATTTGATCGTGTGTACGCGGCCTTAGATTACCACAAGAATTAACTCCTAGCATAACACAAAATAAACCTCCAGCATGGCACAGTGACTCCCAGCCTGGCACAGAAATAAACACCCACATTATTAACCCCCAGAACTATACAATAAGTAACATCCAACATTGTATAATGTCTAACCACCTGAAGTATAGCAGTTAGTGTGTCCCTTTTCCCTAGCTGCATTATTTTACATTTAGAAACATTGATCTGCACTTTCCACTGTTTTGACCAATCTTCCAGCCATGACAAATCATGTTCCATGTTACAGACACCTCCAGGGATATCAACCCTATTACACACCTTTGTCTCATCAGCAAAAACACATACCTTTCCCAACAAACCTTTAGTTATATCACTTACATATATAGATTAAATAGTACAGAGCATTGTGGTACACCACTAGTGACTGGTCTCTGTCCGAGTGAACCCCATTTACAACCACACTCTGGTATCTATCCTTTAGCCAAATACATATCCACTGAACCACCCAAGATTCCTAGTCCTAGTTCGTACAACTTTTATGTTAGCTTATTATGTGGAACTGTATAAAACTTTTCTTTTACAGCGGAACTAAAATTCCTAGTGTGTTTCATTTTTCCCAATGTGGCTTACAGTGCATGCTACATGATGAGACTCCTAATGCCTTTAGAGCTGAATTTCCCCAAGTTCCTGGGCTAGGGGCAGGGCGGCCATCAGGGGGGTACTATTATTTTTATTTTCTGCATTACACCTGTAAGGGGCCCGGTGGTCCCCAGGGCCCCTTTACAGGCCCGGCTGGCCCCCCTCCCATTTTTTTTGCATTACACCTGTAAGGAGCCCGATGGCCCCCAGGGTTTTTTATAAAAAAAAAATATAAAACATTTTTTTGCATTACACCAGTGGTCCCCAGGCCCCCACGCTTATTATCTTGCGTCAGGAGAGAAGAGATTACACTTTTCCATCAGCACCCCCCCTGTTCTCTGCTGCCCTGCCTAAAGCTGTGTAAGGGTTCCCAAAATGTGTGATGGCTGCCCTGGCTAGGGGTATCAAAATTCTAGAGCATTTTGTACAGCAAGCTCAATACAATAGAAAACAACCCTGAGGATTGAGATTCATGGGATCTTTTTTTCTAAAAACCAACGGAGCAAAGAAAAGGTTATGTGCTTGTTAAAGAATTACACACACATGATTTTTTGTTATAAGACAGCTTCTCCTTCTCCAGTTTTATATTTATTTTGTGTAATCAGGTACACATCAATCTGCTCAACTGAATCAGTTACCCACTTTTTCTCCCTTCAGTGTGCAGTCAGGCTACATGTAGAAGTGAAATCCCAAGGTTTGGAGTCTCAATAAACTGATTGAAGCTTAGCTTTCGAGTGCTACAGCCATGGGAATTTTAGCTGAAACTACAATACTGAACTAATTAATACCATAAGGTAACTTGAAAGCTTTAAAGAAGCTCTGACATCATTAAAGAAATAATTCCTGCAGGGATAAAATCCTTTGAATGATTCATTTGGCCCAAATCCCTAGAAATGTATTTCTATGGAAGGCTGGCATTTCAACACCTTTAAAACCCAGTCACGAAGAATATTCACAATAAAAGAGACACACATATTATTCTGTGATTCGTGCAACCTCTTAACATACATATGTATATATATATATATATATATATATATATATATATATATATATATATATATATATATATATATATATATATATATATATATATATATGAGAAATTATATATTATATATGTTATATCGTTTTTGCTGATTTATGGTTGTAATTTCTTGAAATAAATAACATTTATATATGTTCTCACTTTAAAAAATGTCATTGTTACCAAATTGAACAAAATAATTTTCATGGACCTGACTTCCACCCCCTCAAACACAGAAGAGAAATTCAAGGCGAGATGAAGACCTTTAAAAGCACAGATCCATATTTACGGGTAATATCTCAGGTGCCTAGCTCCCCAACCTAACATCATTGGCCTTGTGACTGGTTGTGGTGTAGCCACTTGGTCAACAGCCCCCCAGGGAGATCTTGCTACTTCTTACTTGTTTGACCTCTTGTCCTTATTTCTTCTCTTTCTCTCTCTCTCTCTCTTATGGCCTTTTGACCCTTCTCTGCCCCCCCCACTGTTTATTTTCCCTCTAGAATCCTGTTCCTTAGCCACTTTAGCCCCGGAGGATTTGGCTGCCCAATGACCGGGCCAATTTTGCGATTCGGGACACCGTAACATTAACTGACAATTGCACGATCGTGTGGCATTGCACCCAAACAAAATTGACGTCCTTTCTTCCCCCATAAATGGAGCTTTCTTTTGGTGGTATTTGATCACCTCTGTGGTTTTTATTTTTTTGCGCTAGAAACAAAAAAGAGCGACAGTTTTGAAAATAAAGCAACATTTTTTACATTTTGCTATAATAAATATCCCCCCCAAAAAAATATATTTTTTATTTTTTCAGTTTATGCCGATTTGTATTCTTCTACATATTTTTGATTAAAAAAATCGCAATAAGCTTATATTAATTGGTTTGCGCAAAAGTTATAGCGTCTACAAAATAGGGGATCATTTTATGGCATTTTCATTATAACTTTTTTTTTATTAGTAATGGGGGCGATCAACGATTTTTATCATGACTGCGACATTATGGCGGACACGTCGGGCACTTTTGATGCTATTTTGGGACCATTATCATTTATACAGCGATCAGTGCTATAAAAATGCACTTATTACTATGTAAATGACACTGGCAGGGAAGGGGTTAACCACTAGGGGGCGAGGAATGGGTTACGTGTATCCTAGGGAGTGATTCTAACTGTGAGGGGGCTGGGCTACCAGTTAAGAGACACCGATCACTGCTCCCGATGACAAGGAGCAGTAGATCAGTGTCCTGTCACAAGGCAGAACAGGGAAATGCCTTGTTTACACAGGCACCCCCCTGTTCTGCAGATCCGTGACACGATCGTGGGACACAGGCAGACATCGGCAGGGGTGCGCCCGCACAGCGGAAAAATCAAAGCAACGTACCTGTATGTTGCTTTGCGCAGCTGTGCCATTCTGCCGACATATATGTACTGGCGGCGGTCGGCAAGTGGTTAAACATTCTGTCCTGTTATGCTATTAAACATTTTCCAAAATCACAGGACACACACTACCTCTATTTACTAATAGAATAATGATACGCAGTTAATGTCTACCAGTTCTATCCAAGGTGTTAGGAACAGGACCATGGAACGGCTAACGCTTGTACAAACTTCTTTAAACAATTGGACACTTAACTTGATAAATGTGTATATTATTCTGTATGCTAAATAATTCTTACCACTATGTCTATAACTAGTGTATTCAATGTACAATGAGATGAATGTAATATTTTCTCTGTATATTCTACAACTATATTGATACTCTGTGCAGAGACTTTGGGCCAGATTCAGGTAGAGTTATGCCGGCGTATCAGTGATACGCCGGCATAACTCTGTATCCAGAAAACAAGATACGCCGGTTTGCAGCAAAGATCCGATAGGCGTAATTGTATTACGCCGTCGGATCTTAACTGCAATTTTAAAATGGCCGCTAGGGGCGTTCCTGCTGATTTACGACGAGAATATGTAAATCAGCGAGATACGCCAATTCACGAACGTACGTCCGCCCGACGCAGTGACTTTACGCTGTTTACGTAAGGGTTTACCCGGCGTAAAGATAAAGCACCAAAAAGCAGGCGCATCCTATGTTAAGTATGGACGTCGTGACCGTGGGAAATTTGAAAATGTTTACGTCGTTTGCGTAACTCGTCCGTGAATGGGGATTTACGTCGATTACGTTCACGTCAAAAACATTGTCATAATTCGGAGCATGCGCACTGGGATTTTTCAGTGGTCGACGCATGCGCAGTATGTTTGGCACGGGGACTCGCCTAATTTAAATTAGCATACGCCCCATACCCGCGGAATTTGAATTAGGCCGCCCAATTTACGCTACGCCGCCGCAACTTTACACGCAAGTGCTTTGTGAATACAGCACTTGCGCGTAAAGTTGCGGCGGCATAACGTAAATAGGAAAAGTTACACCGCCGCAAAGAATGGCTCGCCATCCTGAATCTGGCCCTTTATCTACATAGCACTTTTGTTTCTCATTGATTCTGTTAGATAGTCTATGAAAATCTTTCTGCAGTGAATACAGAACTCATATTAAAAAAAACGTAGTAAATCTATCGATTTCTATACATTGCATTGCTTACTTGATAGCATTTATAGTTTATTAATTGATTTTACTTATTACCTTTAATTATTTAGACTTTAACATTATTATTTTAAAAATGTCATTAGAATAGGTCAGATATACCATGATACTACTTGCCTGGAGTCTGCATATTCTCCCTGTGCCTGCGTGGGTTTCCTCTAGGTACTCAGGTTGGTGGATTAACTGGCTCCTGTCAAAATTGGTCCTGTTATTGATTTGGGCAGTGATCCAGCCAGGTACCTACTTCTTCTGTCGGACCTCCCGAGACATAGATTTAAATGTTCCTTGCTGGTCCAGCTGCTGAATGCTGATTGAGCATGCATTCCGGCACTCTGGAAGCAGGAGTCTCCCCCTCAAGCAGTTGCAATGGTTCCCAAAAGGGCTGAAATCCATTTCATGGAAATCCTGTCTGCATCTTTGCATGGATGGGATGAAATATTTAGATGGAAGTGGCTTTATTGGACATTATTCACGTGCACCCATGAGAATGGCGAAGTTCTTGCTAAGCAGTATTAAGAGCTACCTTCTTAGGCCGCGTACACACAATCGAATTTATCTGCTGGAAACGGGTCGACGGACCGTTTCAGCAGACAAATTCAATCGTGTGTACGGGCGAGCAGACAGGTTTTTCCAGCAGACAAATTTTAAAGCATGCTTTAAAATCTGTCTGCTGGGAACCCGTCCGTCCGACATGTCTGCTGGTTAGTACACTAACCAGCGGACATATCTGTCCGCACATGCATCGAATGGATTCGATGCATGCGTGGAACTATTTTACTTCCTGGTTCGGTGACGTGGCGGCGTCAACGTCACCGCCACATCACCGCGCTGTCTGCCGGCGGGGATTTTGGTTTGATCGTGTGTACACGATCAAACCAATATATACCAGCTGACAAATCCGATCAAAACGCTCGGTCAGACTGATTTGATCGGATTAATTTAGTGGTATGTACGCGGCCTAACATTCCCCTTTATCCCCCTCCTTTTTTAATTGTTTTTTTATTTTATTTTATTTACCCCTTTTCTCTTAGGCTGGGTTCACACATATGCGAATTGGATGTGGTTTTCTCTGCATACAATTTGCATAGAAGGAGAATATGACAGGCTCTTTATGGAGCCAGTTCACATTATTCCGGGCATCTTTGGCTCTGTTTCAGGGCCAAATTCAGGCAAAGATTCAGACCTGATTTGTCACTGAAACGGAGAACAGGGACTATTGGGAGATCCAACTAAGCCTGGGCTGTGGATTTTCCTTTGTGTTATGCAAAATGGTTTGAACGAGATGTCAGCTGGCTACCATGTGCAGGCCAATGTGGCTGCTGGGTTATGTAATATGTCTGATACCAGGACTAGAGATCTATGTCAGCTCTCTGATCTTGTCAGCTGTTTGTATAACTGTATAGACTTTATCCATTCTTGTCCAACCCTCAAAGAATTTATAAATACAGAATGGTAAAAAAAAAAAAAAAAAACTTATGTGAAAGTCCCAAGACTGTTTGGGAGGGGTAGAGATGGCCAAAGGATGAAGAGGCCATGCTGGCTCCTCCCACAGAACAAGAACTAGAAGCACTGCGAACACTGGCAACTGAGTGCAGGGATGGCACCAGCATTTGAAGATGCACTGTATATTATTTAAACCTTTAAACCTTGTTCTAAACTTCAGCTTCAACGACTATTTAAAGCCAAAACTTTTTTTTATATATTTTGTGTTTTTTTGATAGATTGATGAGAGATTAGAACCCTAGTCATTTTTTTTGTTGCCTGTTTCCCAATAGGGAACATTTCTATCTATTTGTCCTGGTAACCACTCTCACTTGGACATACATGAAAAAAAAATCTGTTACCAGAACAGGAATAAAGTGAAAATCTTTCTATAAGGACACTTGCTTTAGTGATAACTGTCTACAAGGGAAGAAATGGCTGTACATCCAGGAATTCCGATTGCCTTTTATTGTTCAAAGTGATAACACCAAAGACAGCAACACAAGGTCACGTAGATGCGTTTCACACAAACATATTGTGTTTAATCATTACTGTAATGATTAAGCACGCGATGTTTGTGTGAAACGCATCTACATGACCTTGTGTTGGTTTATTTGTTGTTGTCACTTTGAACAATAAAAGGCAATCGGAATTCCTGGATGTGCAGCCATTTCCTTTCTTACAAGTTTCCCACGGAGGCGGATTATACACCTGGAGCAGCGTCTCTTTTTCTTTGTATACTGTCTACAAGGGACTTATTTTAGAGAGAAGTCCTTTCACTTTCATTTGTGTCTAATAGACAGTAAATTAATCCAAATGACTTCAATGGTACATGGATGGCAAAAAATAAAAAAAAACCCTACTCTATTCAAAACTAAAAAAAACAAAGTTTTGATTTCACGTATACGGAAAGTACATGAACTATCATGGGAGATATGTATACTTTGTTAATTACAGGGGCAGAAAGTAAATTGGGCATGGAGTCATTTAGCCGACATTACCGCTGCATTTCTGTCACTTTTGCCTTGAAAAAGACAGCATGTGGATATGCTTAACAAATAACGCCTTACACTCACTGTACCTCAAGATGTCTTTATGTAAGCTAATTCATGTATAAAATAAATATGAGATGTAGCCCTTTCAGAATATTTTAGGGAAAACGGGGGACTTCCCGATCTGGAGATGCTTGCGACACATGTATGGAAAGTTATTTGGGTAATGTCTTTAGTATGTCCAGATATTCTTAGCTGCCACCTACCAGTTCTGTAGAGAAATGGCTCCATACTTGGAAGATCTCCCAGATCAGATTTTCCACTCTGATTTGGTGGCAGTCATGCAGAAAGACAATTTCCATGTTCTCTGCCTGATTCTCTAGGATAGTAAATGTAGTAAACTGGCATGGATCCATGTGGATATTCTTCCTTCTCCTCTGTATGCTTCACTGTACTCTGTCTTTTCTTTGTCTCTGCAAGGTTTGGTTGTCAGTTCTACAGCTGGTCCCACTCCATGTATTTCACACCCCTGCAACCCTTACCCTTTCTCATCTCTTTCTTTTTGTGTTTTTCTTTTTACAATACACATATTTTTCTTCTTCTACACAGGGAAAGAAAACGCTATTTCTACATGTCCTACATAGGTGTTTTTTCTGTCCATCCCATTGACCATGCTTTAGCTACAACATTTCATGAAAAAATGGTAATCCCTTATTTCGTAAAGAGGTTTAATTATTTTTTCTCTACAATAATAAAAGTGTTATACTTTCCTGCTTTGTGCAACCATGGCACTCCCTGCACAGAGTTTACATGTTCTCCTTGTGCCTGCATGAGTTTCCTCTGCAAACTTCGGTTTCATCCCACACTCCAAAGAAATACTGGTAGGTTAATTGGTGTAACAGAACCCCAAATCAGACAGGGGTTAAAGCCGTTTAAGATATTCCATTCCCAAACCCAAGACAGCAATGGACACTCCATAGTCAAGCAAACAAACCCCAATAATGAGACACACAGCTCTCTTTGAGGTTCCACACGAATAGACCCTTTATTGAGAAAGTCAGGCTCTTATATACAGTTAGTAACCAAAATGAACAATGGCCCAACTCCACCCACAACATTACACAATGAGCCCCAATACACATCTTTTTGGTAGACACCATGGCTCCTGCTCTTGATCTAATTTACATGAGCTAATTAACTACAGCTGATGTCTCAGACACATGACCTTTAGACTGTCTGTTAACTTGCAATACACATTTATCACAGGACTCCTTTACCTTTAGACTGTCTGTTAACTTGCAATACACATTTATCACAGGACTCCTTTACACAATACAGGGTCCATTAGCACAAGCCACAATGACAGATCCTTAGAAGCCATCCTAGATTCATTTACATCACAACAGACGACATTAACACCTAACAGTATGTGTCCCCACATTATGAATGAATCACTCTTAGGCGGCGTACAGACGATCGGATATATCCGATGAAAACGGTCCGCGGACCATTTCCATCGGATATGTCCGATCGGGAGTTTGATCCGATGGCGTGTACACACCATCGGATCAAATTCCCCGCCGCCGGACGGCGCGGTGACGTAGTGGTGACGCGGCGGTGACGTTGACGCCGCCGCGTCACCGCCACGTCACCGCACCAGGAAGTAAAACACTTCCGCGCATGCGCCGAATCCATTCGGCAGCGGCGCGGCGGTGGTGGGAGCCGACATGTCTGCTGGTAAGTGTACTAACCAGCAGACATGTCGGGCGGACAGATTCCCACCGGATAGATTTCAAAGCATGCTTTGAAATCTGTCGGGTGGAGAAATCTGTCCGCTAGCCCATACACACGAGCGGAGATGTCTGCTGAAACGGTCCATCGGACCGTTTTCAGCGGACATATCCCCTCGTGTGTACGCCGCCTTACAGTTAACCCATTGAGTTCAGAATCAACAACCTGTAAATAGTTCTTACAGATATCCTGGAATATATTGTGGATAATAATTACATAATAGCCCCATCTTAGGTAGTCCAAGATATATTCAGACTGTCCATTATTTTCTGGCTCATGCTTTCTAAGAGCTTCTGGGTCCCACAGGCCCTCCCGTTACAATTGGCTCCTTTCTAAATTGGCCCTAGTATGTGTATGTATAAATGTGAGTTAGGAACCATAGATTGGAAGTTCCTTCGGGGCAGGGACTGATGTGAAATTATAATATATATGTAAAGCGTTGCATAAGTTGACAGCGCTATAATACCTGTGATAAGTAAGTAAATACATTTTGAACAAAGATACACCATAAACCTCCTCTTCTGAGGTCCCCTGCTGGTGCTCCCTATTCCTATCCTTCTTTGCTTGCCTCCTGCTATGGGAACACTCATGTGGATGCACTCCTGAATCAGGCTGTGTGCCTCCATAGGCAAGCAAAGCATTCCTTTGCCTCGTCCCCCACTCCTTTCTCGCAAGATATGATTGACAGAAGCAGCAGAAAATGTCTCTTGTAGAATGCATTAAAGCGGAGTTCCACCCAAAAGTGGAACTTCCACTCATCGGATTCCCCCCCCCCCCTTCGGTGCCACAATTGCCACTTTTCGGGGAAACAGGATTCTTTTACCACTTCTGGGGGTTCAGGCCACGAGCCTGTGACGTCAGTGCGGGGGTTCCCTCCTCCTCCTCCAGCCGCCGGGCCAGTAGGAGAGAGGAGCTGATGGAAACAGCAGCTGCAGTATGTGTAGCTGCTGGTTTTAAAAAAATATATATTTTTTTTGCCCAGAACACTGCTTTAAGGTAAAAAACCTCATGCCTTTAGAACCACTTTTAGGCGTATCAGTGCTTTAGGATAAGTGCTAAACAAACACCAATTCTTATTTATCAGATATTTTTAAATGGATGTTATTTGTTATAAATTTTCAGACAGGTGTCATTTTAAAGAACATTTTAAAGACAAATCAGTTATGTTCTTTCATGAGTTAGCACCACTGAGAATTCAGGAAAACAGTGACATAAGTACTAATGGATTCTACGGTATAAAGTTGTCTGGTATGTCAGGCATTAATGCACAATGCCAATTCAGTTTGTCAGAATCAAACAAAGGGTACTTTCTGTTTAATGGAATGATAATAGTGATGTGCCTGCTTTATGCTTTATACATTTTTTTCATTTAAATTGACCTAAGACATTTTAGTTTCTTGTAAGAAAAGATGAGCAAAGAAAATTAAGTGAAAATGAAATATTTGGAATTAAACTACATGAAGCTGTGAAATAATAAGTCAATGCCAGAAACATATCTGACTGCAGAAACACATTGATATGATTTGCATGGCCATCTTCTCTGCCCTGTGCAAGGCAGGCCATACATTATTTTTGTTTTCTTTTCGTTCAACCAGCGGGTTGAATGACAAACAAAAATGACCCGATTCCCCCATCCACCTCAAATGTGTGAATCACTCCCGCTGAGCCTTTGTAATCTGACAGCGGAGAGGCTTTCCTGCTGTCTGAATACACTGATCAGAGCTGACAACTATAGCCAACAACACTGATCGATCAGGAAAAAACTCAACAGGTTAGTTGCACACTAGTAGATTCAGTAGATCTACATGTAGCGCTACCCCCGCAAGAGCCGCTGGATAGATTTGGGTCGGCCTGTTACCTCTATAGCTTCGATGTCTAGGGTAGTTGAACAGAGTAGCAGTAATGGAATGTCCAAACAGTAGATGTCTTTTCTTGTGCTTTATTTTACCCAACACGGTAAAACAATAAACTTGAGGTGAATAAAAAAGATGGATGAGGAGAAGAGTAGCAGATTCAGGCCTACAAGTAACAGAAGCAGTCTTGCTTCAAACGACACTTTGCTTTCGTCGCCACTCCCGCCGGAATGTGGGTGTAGTGTACCTGGACAGGCCTCTCACACTGGCAGCCAGGGTATCACTCGGAACCTTGTGGGAAAACAGGCCTCTGCTACAGACCCTTCCCTAGAACGTAGAAAATTAGATAAATCTTCCTTAGTGAATTTAGTGCCTGAATCTGACCTTTGGTCACAGACTGACAGGTTGCTGACATCCAACCTCTCAGTGTCCGGTCACCTCGATCCCCGATGGTTCACCCCAGTGCTGTTGGATCACCAGCCTCTCATTGGTGCTCCTCAACTGGGTTCCCCACCGAACAGCTAAACTCGCTTGGGATCTTCAAAGAAAGGACCCCAGTCGATCACTGGGGTCCGCCACAACTTCAGTTGCTCCAGGCCGACATGGTCCCGGAACCAGGATCTTCACGTAGCAGCCATGCCCCGGCCAGGTAGGCCATAACGCTTGGGGCGCCGTGATGTACGGTCACCCTAAAGGTGAGTGCTGCACCAGGAACCAGAAGACCCGCCTAAGGGCGTCCGTTCCAGAAGTACTCTCCCCCAGCATGCCCCGCAAGAGAAAACCCCTCCTGATTGGCTCCTGGCAACAACACCCCAGGGACAACAGAATGAGCCCACAGCACAGCCCAGCTGAAACAGAGACCCAATTTAGTCAAATCACTGGATGAGAGCTAAATAACTCTCTCATCCCCCTTAAATTTAGAAATAGCACCTGTACTGGAAGTACACAGACGCTACACACTCCCCCCACTTAAACAGACACTGTCCCCAGTGTCTACCACAGGCATTCAAGCCTGAATGCCTGGCCTGAATCTGCATTACAGGAAAGAAAGAAAAATAGAAAGCATATAAAACTTCAAGATATAAAACATTATTTTGTACAATATATATATACAGTAATACACTTATGACATTTCGCTATCCTAACTATCTTATCTGCCCCATTCTCTGGCAGTGTTGATAGGAGGTCAACAACCTGCAAAAAAACAAAATGAGAAGAAGAGAGAAAAAACATACACACCACAAAAACAATATTCACATATTTTAACTATACATTTAATCACTGAGGGTGAAAGGAAGCTGCACCTTGAGGAGCCAAGGAGAAACCTCCTTTTCCTCTCAAAGAGATATATGTAAGTGCTGGGTATTTTCTAAGTTGCAAGACCTAAGAGAAAAAAAAAAACACATATATACAATTAGTCTCTGCGGTAGTAAAAATTCTGCAGAACACTGCCCCTAGTGGCCAGTGCACTGTTACTACAAATGGCAATCCACTTGTTCATTTTAGAACAATCAGCAGAAGGGAGATGTAAAAAATGGCATCTTCTCCTCTCTTTCTTTTCTTCTCTGCGGTGCTGTGAAGAAGCCGGCAAGAGCCTATCCTAACTAACTGTCCAAACCCCCCGAAAATTCTGCACAAAAACAAAATGTGGATCCGAGGAGATGAAAACGTAAACTGGATAGGGGTAACAACTCTTGTCCGTAACTTCTTTAAAAGCAATATAGTCAATAGTATAGGCATTCAGCCTATCTATAGAACCGTAGATCCAGGAGAACAATGATGTCCCCGTGGGAATTCGTGGAAGTAACTGAAAACACTTGGTCCACTCTCCTGGGACTTTTGAGAACCACTCGGTCGCTGTAGATGTAACGGCCGGGGCTCCATTTACTTAGACAGCTCTCTAATCGGTTGCCTACACACAAAAAGGCATACTCTGTCTCATGGTCCTTGGTTATTCAAGTATTCCCAGACAGCATTTCTGTACCAGTTCTCCCTCAACTTTTCAAGCTCGGGCAAGAGGGCTGGAGGTACATATGGGTATTCCCACCCGTAATTGGTAGCCACTCTTCGCATGAAGATACGCTGCAGAGGGGCCAGTCTAGGCAGGATACGAGGATCTCCAAATCCTGGCTTCACAATGGCATCAGGCACCCTCTTTAGTGCAGGCAATGCAGCGGGTACTGGGGTAGGCTCCGGAACAGGGAGGCTAGGCGCTCTGACCCCCCAAGTTAACTGAGGAAGTTCTGCAAGTGGTGCAGCATAGCCGGAGAGCTTCTTGTGTCTGCGGGACTTTCTGGTTCGGGAGCTTCCAAACTGCTGAGACTCGGGAAACTCTGACTCAAACCAATGGTCGCCCCCTCCGTCGGACAATGACTCCAAATCAGAGGTATAACATTCCTCTGCAGGCAGGTAGTTGCGACCCCCAATAGGGGCGATAGACAAGTCCGGTATTTGGGCAGGCAGGGCTTGACTGCAGCGGCGGGAAGCCTGTGCGGGGCCCACTTTGGCAATAGCACGCCATACGGAGACCAAATTGGTAGCGGCAGCCTCCGGTACAGCATTTGTTTGCACGTTGGTCACATCAGTCACACTGGTCACACACTGCGTCTCTTCCGAGACTTCGCTTACAGCCAACGATCTGGTTGAAGAAACAGCCGATGGTAGAGTAAGCGTTGACGACACAATTCCGACCTCCGAATCGGCGACCACAACAGGTGAGGAGGGTTCTGGCCATGGGGCCTCTTCCTCCATGGTGACAGTTCCAGCGATCCAGTCCACCTTGTACTCCCAGGGATTTTCGGTCGGTGGCTTGACCTGTAATAGATAGGCCCGACACCTTTTGCATTGAACAAAAGGCAGGATCCGAACAGCCAGCTCCGAGCAGCGGGGGCAGGACAGTCCGAGGGCCTCCACGCCTCCACTCAAGAACAACACAAACTTCCCCTTGGTCTGCATCCGGATCTCAGTATCAGTCAGGGGTATTCCGGCGGCAGCAGGCTTTGGATGGGCTCCAATAGTCGACAGGTCTCAGTCTCTCGAACGGCATCGGGGGAACAGACATGGCACACGTGTGTCTCTCTTGTGGGCGGGCAATCACTCTGCTCTTTGGCGCCAAACTTCGCCCCACATCTCACGTAGGGGTGGGTAACTCCTCCCACTTAAAGTTCTTTTCTGGGCACGTTGCAGACACACGTCACTCCGCTGCACGTGCGCACAGACTTTTACTACCTAAGGTTAACTCTCTCCTCACTGCACAGTTCAACACCACGACAATTCCTTTCTCTCAGTAGCAGAATAAAAATTACACAGTTCCGTTGTCAGAGGCAACAGCCAAATCCTGGACGAGCCCCCACATGTATCACTACCCCCTCAGGAGCCGCTGGATAGATTTGGATCGGCCTGTTACCTCTATAGCTTCGATGTCTAGGGTAATTGAAGAGAGTAGCAGTAATGGAATGTCCAAACAGTAGATGTCTTTTCTTGTGCTTTATTTTACCCAACACGGTAAAACAATAAACTTGAGGTGAATAAGAAAAGATGGATGAGGAGAAGAGTAGCAGATTCAGGCCTACGAGTAACAGAAGCAATCCTGCTTCAAACGACACTTTGCTTTCGTCGCCACTCCCGCCAGAGTGGGTGTAGTGTACCTGGACAGGCCTCTCACACCAACCTGGCAGCCAGGGTATCACTCGGAACCTTGTGGGAAAACAGGCCTCTGCCACAGACCCTTCCCTAGAACGTAGATCATGAGATAAATCTTCCTTAGTGAATATAGTGCCTGAATCTGACCTTAGATAGTTCTCAGTCGGTCACCGACTGTTAGGTTGCTAACATCCAACCTCTCAGTGTACGGTCACCTCGATCCCTGGTGGTTCGCCCCTGTGCTGTTGGATCACCAGCCTCTTATTGGTGCTCCTCCACTGGGTTCCCCACCGAACAGCTAAACTCGCTTGGGATCTTCAAAGATAGGACCCCAGTCGATCACTGGGGTCCCACCACAATTTCAGTTGCTCCGGGCCAACATGGTCCCGGAACCAGGATCTTCGTGTAGCACCCACGCCCCGGCCAGGTGGGCCATAACGCTCGGGGCGCGGTGATGTAAGTTCACCCTAAAGGTGGGTGCCGCACCAGGAACCAGAAGGCCCGCCTAATGGCGTCTGTTCCAGAAGTACTCTCCCTCAGCATGCCCCGCAAGAGAAAACCCCTCCTGATTGGCTGCTGACAAGAGACAGCCTAGCCTAGACTCCACTGCCCAGAGGCGATTCAGTTTGCATGTGCAGCGCTATATAAGTTTTTCACTCACTCACTCACTGCTGCCACCTATCGCCCTGGGGTGCAACAACACCCCAGGGACAACAGAATGAGCCCACAGCACAGCCCAGCTGAAACAGAGACCCAATTTAGTCAAATCACTGGATGAGAGCTAAATTACTCTCTCATCCCCCTTAAATTTAGGAATAGCACCTTTACTGAAAGTACAGAGGCGCTACATACATGTGTACAAACAGCCTGCCCATACATGGTCTAACTAAGGCTGAATTAAGTCTATCCGGTCCCCACTAAACAGCAACCAATACAGGTTGCAGTCTGACAAACTCTGCATATATTTGCAGTAATCTAGGACCCTGAAAATCTGGTTGTAAATGACTCTTTGTGGTCATATGGTAAAAGCATTTTCCAATAAGTTGTGCCAGTCCAAAGTATATTTTAGGGCATGGCAGCCCGCTTCTTAAACAAAATACAACAGTTCACACAGATATAGGTTGCCTATGCAGAGGTTTCCCCCACCAGCATAAACAGCCAACTGAAAATAAGCCACCTGACTCCCTTGTTAGCAGTACGCTGCTCTTCTTACCAGTCCCTCTGGCTATGTCAAAAGCTCACATCTGCTGTCGGAATTTCCGATCGTGTGTACGGGGCATTAGGCACTTCCTGTCTAAATGCATGCTCTCTAGCAATAACTTCATGGCATTTCTCAGGACAGATTTCCTTGTAGCAACAGCAGAAGGCCATACCTGCATAAGTTGTGTTAAAAATGGTCACTTGTTGTCTTTATTGGAGGCCAATGTCACAGAGGGATACTAGAGGAGCACAGTTGGTAGACAGGGATGAATTGTTGTCACTCCTATAACAGCAAGTGCCTGAACAGGGATCTTAAAGAAAGGAGAACTAAGTATAATTTTAAAGGAAGCTGCAGATTCAAAAAACTTTCGGAAATTACTTTTACAGTATTTTAACGCTTATATGTAATGTTAGTGATTGTGTTTATATCAATGCTTTTTTTCAATCCATATGCCTCGTACACACGATCACTTTTTGTGATGAAAATTTTTTTAATTTTTCTTCATGAAAAAAAACGAAATTTTTCAAACTTCATTTTCAAAAAAATTATGAACAAAGTTATGGCACTCTAAAGGGGAAGTTTGCCTTGAGGCTGCTTTTAGCTGGTTACTTGTTAGTAAAAGACGATTCCTGCTTTTTTGTCTGTTACAGCGTGATGAATGTGCTTACTCCATTATAAATGGTAGTTTTACCTCCCGTCTCCTAACTTGCTTCTGGGCATGTGCGGGTTTAAAACGTCATTTTTTACGTCGTTTTGCCCACACATGATCATTTTTTATGACACAAAAAATGACATTTTTAAAAATGACATTTTTAAAAATGACATTTTTAAAAATGACATTTTTAAAAATGACATAAAAATTCGAGCATGTTCGAATTTTTTTGGGTCGTTTTTCAGAAGACATAAAATGACGTTTTGCCCACACACGATCATTTTAACCACTTAAGACCCGGACCAATACGCTGGCAAATGACCCAAGGGGTTTTTGCGATTCGGCACTGCGTCGCTTTAACAGACAATTGCGCGGTCGTGCGACGTGGCTCCCAAACAAAATTGGCGTCCTTTTTTTCCCCACAAATAGAGCTTTCTTTTGGTGGTATTTGATCACCTCTGCGGTTTTTATTTTTTGCGCTATAAACAAAAATAGAGCGACAATTTAAAAAAAATGCAATATTTTTTACTTTTTGCTATAATAAATATCCCCCAAAAATATATAAAAAAACATTTTTTTTCCTCAGTTTAGGCCGATACGTATTCTTCTACATATTTTTGGTAAAAAAAATCGCAATAAGCGTTTATCGGTTGGTTTTCGCAAAATTTATAGCGTTTACAAAATAAGGGATAGTTTTATTGCATTTTTATTAAGTATTTTTTTTTTACTACTAATAGCGGCGATCAGCGATTTTTTTCGTGACTGCGACAATATGGCGGACACTTCAGACAATTTTGACACATTTTTGGGACAATTGTCATTTTCACAGCAAAAAATGCATTTAAATTGCATTGTTTACTGTGGAAATGACAGTTGCAGTTTGGGAGTTAACCACAGGTGGCGCTGTAGGGAATGTGTGCCCTAATGTGTGTGTTTACAACTGTAGGGGGGTGTGGCTGTAGGTGTGACGTCATCGATCGCGTCCCCCTATTACAGGGATGACGCGATCGACGCTCCGGCCACAGAGAAGCACGGGGAAGCCGTGTGTACACACGGCTCTCCCCGTTCTTCCGCTCCAGGGACGGATCGCCGCACTGCAGCGGCGATCGGGTCCGCGAATCCCGGTTCGGAGCCCGCGACCCACGGCTGGGTACTAAAACCAAAGTATATATACGTTGATGTGCCCAGCCGTGCCATTCTGCCGACGTAAATGTGCAGTAGGCGGTCCTTAAGTGGTTAAATGACATTTTTAAAAATGTCATATTTTTTCATCACAAAAAGTGATCGGGTGTACGCGGCAATATAGAGTTACTGTTAAACTGATAAAATAGCCAGTGGGTCAGGAAGCGCTTGTACTATGAAGATGCATGCTACTTTGGGCATGGCCAGTTTTGTATTTTACATAGATCCCAAGAATTGTGAGAAACTGCGATATTTCGAAATTTCTTAACCAGGTAACTTGCAGAAGATTTGATTGTACCTTCTATGGTCAAATGCCAGGTCATTCCGAACCAGCAAAGCACCTTTGGGTGTTTGAACTACATCCGACCACATATTCCGACCGCGTGTACACAATTCAACGCACAAAAATTCTACGCATGCTCGGAATCAATTTGACGCATGCTCAGAATCATTGAACTTAATTTTTCTCGGCTTGTCGTAGTGTTGTACGTGACAGCGTTCTTGACATTTACGACAACATTAGTGTAACCATGTGTATGCAAGACAAGTTTGAGCGAATGTTCCGTCTGAGAAAAATCCACGGTTTTGATGTCGGAATGTCCGATCGTGTGTACGCGGCATAAGTGTGCTAAAAGTAAGGCACACTAGTTAAATGAAGATAACTAAATAGAACTTGCTGAAACAGAATGAGTATATAAACAAATGTAATACTACTGTTTAAGAGGGAAACTTCACTTTAGTGGGAAAACAATTGCAAATAAAAAATAATAATAAAGCATATGCAATTGTGACGCAAGTCATTTTGTAACTAAATGTTATTAAAAATGAACTTTTCTTTTCAATCTGCTGCTCTGTCATTTTCTGTATAATGCAAAGCAATATGGAAACCTGGAGGTGTTCTGTACACAGATGGTATGCAGAAACATCACTTTCTGCTTGTGTGATTGGCTTACAGATTTTTGCCAGAAGTCGGCACTCATATACAAGTCAGATTTTAGCCATCCCTTGCAACAAAAACTGTAATTTTTGGTGAGATACCCAAAGAGAAATTAGATCTAAAAGAATGCAGACCCTGCCAATTTTCCTTAGAACCCTGCTTATGCACCAGCTGATAGATAATTATGCAATAAATCCCATTAGATTCACTTTCCACATGGACACAGGCAAACAAACAGCTATTTTTTCAAAATAACAAAAGATAGGAATCTGCAACAAAGTTTGTTACAATTGTTGCAATGTACATAGATCACCCAGAGGGAAATACATTTCTCTCAAGAAGAGTTGAGTTACACTTTAAAACAAATGGTTATACTACATGGATTTGCATGCACAGCATGGTACACACGATAAGAAACAATAAACATTTGTTAACAGTCTTTGTAAACTGACTCCAGGTGAAATACAGTATTCAGTAACACATATGCCAATAAAATATATATATTTGACTTTTTATATTTGTGTGAAAAAATCCAGGCTGCTAAGACACGCAACTACAGACATTAGAGGAAAAGGTGACATACCTGGTACCTAGGTATGGATTATGAAGGGTTTCTGGATTAGCTTTCTGGCCTTTGGTTTACTTGCCATTAGACTTGCTCTGAGTAATCATGTCATGTAGCTGACCGATGTTCTAGTGCCCACATCACTGTTGTCTCCCAACTCTCTGGTTTTATAAATGAGCAAAATGTGAGTTTTTATTTCCTTGGACATTTGGCAAAAAAAGAAAGAAAAAACACTAATTTGAACAACACTGAGGACAAGGGGGCACTCTTTACGTCTAGAGGAAAATCGATTTTTATCTCCTAAAAATGGAAAGGTTTCTTCACAGTAAGAGCTGTGAAAATGTGGAACAGACTCCCTCCAGAGGTGGTTCTGGCCAGCTCAGTAGATTGCTTTAAGAAAGGGCTGGATACTTTCCTAAATGTACATAATATAACTGAGTACTAAGATTTGTAGGTAAAGTTGATCCAGGGTAAATCTGATTGGAAGGAATTTTTCCCCTGCTGTAGCAAATTGGATCATGCTCTGCTGTTTTTTTTTGCCTTCCTCTGGATCAACTGTGGGTATGGAGTTGGGTGTATGTGATTGTACTGTGTTTTTTATTTTGTTTGTTTATTTTTTTTGTGGTTGAACTGGATGGACGTGTGTCTTTTTTCAACCTGACTAACTATGTAATTTAAACTATCCTAAATACACTCCACCCCATCAAAAAAAAAATACACTCAAAATAAAAAAAAGCACAAGTTTTACCAAGCTAACTGAATAAAAAATCCATGTGGTCTTTAATTAAAGCTTGTTGTGCTCCTGTTCCTAGCCACAGCTATCCACGGTCTGTCATTAGCTAGCCTGCTGTTGTCAGCTCTTCACATCTCACATTACACCTTAGCATAATGATTTTAATGATATATCATCCCCCAGAATGAGCTGCACATTGGTTTAGTTAGCAATATGCACCTATCGTTTATTACATCATTAAATATTTCATGTGGATTTTAACCCTTCCACATTTTTAACAAAAATTATATTGTAAGTTAAGTCAGTAAGGTTAAATAAAAGATATACATAGCGTTAATAACCTGTTTTGCATGTAACATCTGTTGGTAGGCCATTTATTTTGCACAGCCCCCTCAACACACAAACACAATGCACATGCAGGGGCACTATGATTGGCCCTGGTACCATGTACTTGCTGTGACCAATCAAAGCGATCACACAGTAGTAGGCAAAGCTTTATCAAGGGTCATAGCGGCTCGGTACTGTGATCAGTAAACTGCTGGTCCAGTGGATCTTCTGGGAGGACTTCCTCCCAGAACCAGAGAGCATCCCATAATATGAGAATGTACAGTATTTACCATTGTAGATGTATATGATTGACTCCTAAAAAAAGCGGCCAAAGCCACAAAAAATCTAGAGGACTACGTAAGGACATCTCAATTCCTCACATTACCTGTGAGGTTTACCTGTTCTTTGTGAACCATTCATATCAATTTTATAATAACTGTTTATATACTGTTGTACAAAATGTTTTAAATTATGTTTTCCTTCTTAATAGATTGACATTTTATACTTACTTTGGCCTAATCCTTGGGTACCGAGATCGTCCTCAACTTTCACAGTACCATGGGGCTAGCTTGGAGTAGCCCCTGGCACACCCCCTTTCCAATATCCTAATACAAAGGATGATGGTATCCGCCCCTATCCTTAGACATAACTAATTGAGGCAATATCCTATTCTTTCTTGAGAATGTTGAAGCATGCAAACATTAATACTCCATGCCTACTAACATTTTCCATAAGTTCAAAAAACGCTAGAAGAAAATTCTGGATGAAAAATGCTGATAATAACGTTTTTGTGCTGTCTTATAGTCTAGATTTAGTAGCTTTTAGAAGCATTAGCATTTTATTAGTATTAGTATGAGTACATGAAAAATGCTAAAGATTTAAAAATGCTTCTAGCATAAAATAGTGTGCATGGATACATAGGATAACACTTTTAGCTTCTAGGAGCAGAAAATAAAACGCTAGTATGCATGGAGCCCTAGGTATGTGAGAAAAAGTGAAAAAGTGTGGACCTGTTTTTTTGAAAATAATATTTTTGTATATAACAATTACTTCATGAACTTTACTGCCTTAGGCCTATGGTGTATCTTTAGTTTTGGAAGGTCAAAAACAGAATGGTCATTCTTTTTTCTGGGACTTTATCAGGGCTCAAGTCCCTGCACTTTTTTCACAGCAGGAACGCAGTTCCCTTTTTCAGGACAAGAGCAGCCGGGAGGAGCCGAGCCGCCAGAGACAATCCTTCACTAAGTAGCGATGCCCAGCTCGAGTCACTGTCAGGGGCAGGCAAACCTTAGTAATCCTTTATGTTACTGGCAGCTTCCTTTATATGGATTTATCGGGTAGTGTGCGGGTATTCCGTCACTTCCTTGATGCCGCAATGTCTCCTGGGAGCTTTTGTCATTATTTCATTATTCCCAGGAGACATTGCGTAAATGATTACTAAGGTACAGTGGATCAAAAAAACAAACATGCGATTTAGTAATTATGCATATGAGCGTATAATTTTTTTTTTTTTTTGTGGGGGAGTGGATCTTGGGTGGGAGTTCCCAAACTTTTTTCCCCAGGACTTGACCCCTGGACTTTATGATTATTCATTTTCCAAACAAAGATATAACTGAGTATCAACACCTATGCGGAAAACTTTATAGGACTTATGGAACAGGCTATTAGGTGCTGCTGATTAGGCTGGGGGGACTACCAGGGGTGCCTCTGTATTAGCGTTCAGGGGAGGATTCTGTGCCCATAGGGCCTCAGCGAGCCTAAAGGGGACCAACCTATGCTGGACAGGAATGGGTTAAAGAGTACAGATCCTTCCCCACCACAACTAGGCTGCAACACAACACTTGGCTACTATTACACAACACAGTGCTAATTATCAGTGTTGAGCGGAATACGCCATATTCGATTTCGCGATATTTTACGAATATATAGAAGAATATTCGCGAAATATTCGTTAATATCGAATATTCGTGATATTTTATAAAAAAAAAAAAAATTGCGAAATTTCACTAATACGAATGCGAAATTGATTGCGAAATTCTCGTCCGCGCATGCGCGCGAACAACACATTATTATGCTGGGTATTCTGGTACATGACTGAGCCAGATCACTAAGCAATTTTTCTCTTCCCTCTGTTTTATTTTGCTATTATATAGATTTCTTTTAAAAACGGCAATGCTGCAGCTCAATTGTCTCTGTTGCCTAAAGCTTTCACAGCAAGATTGTTTATTTGACTAGCAAAATCAGGTAACATTTGCCTTTCCTGTACAAACTTCTAAAATGACAATTTAAAGTTGTAAGCCCCTGTTTATAAATTTACTTTCTAATAAATCCTTTCGATTTACTTGTACATTCTATTTTTTTTTTCCTACGTTCCTGTCATAAGGTCATTTCTACTTTTCATACTATATACTTGTTAGCCCTTCAAGTGAATTAATCTGTTCCTATTGGTTGCTATGGAGGTTGCTAACCTCTGACAACTGTGGTAGGAGAACTCTGATTGGCTCTGATGCAAAAGAAGCGCAGAGAAAGTATTCGCAAATATTCTGCAACATAAAAGGATCGCCTCAGCTACTCTAATCATACCAGTAATGCTTTTAGACGTCGATGGAGAATCACTAGGATGTGATCTGTTTTAAAAATAAATTTGAAAAAATACGAATATTCGCAATAGCGAATATTTACCGCGATATTCGATTTATTCGTAACGAATATGCGAATATTCGTGAGCAACACTACTAATTATGAGGCAATGGTTTTGCATTGTCAGCCTTTAACAAAAAGTGATGTTACTGGCACGATCCCCGGGTAAGAATCTTTGCAGCAGCTTCACAAATTATTTTTTTCCAGAAAAAAACTTTTTACAGAAAGGCATAATAACAAATATACTAAAAAATTGATTTCGAGTTTACAAAAAAGAACATATGAAACTGCATTGAATGAATATTCTGTTGGAGAGAAAATATTATGCCATTTCATCATTCTTTTTTTCCCCGATTAATGATATGATTAGATAACAAGATTCAGCATACTGTCTTCCAAATCTTAATGCTATGCATTTAGTGATTCCAGTAAGCTTTGAAGTACTGTAGGGGCTGCAAAATGGCTCTTTGATCTACTTACAGTATCGCCGTTTTCATCAGTGAATTCTACAGCACAGTGATGTGTCCTCAGGTAATAATAGCTTTGTGCATATTATCTCCATATGAATGTGTGTTTCTTTTTCACTTTGTATGGATAATGGAGCATGAAGCCCAACAGCTATGTGCTGGAGCATCCTTATGTCTAATGTACTAACAGAATTCTAAAGGGAATCTTGTCTGGGTAAGAGAACAAAGAATTGTCACATGCTGCCACAGTTAAATTATGATATCTGTGTAATACTTACTGGAGCTTAAAATGTGAAAAAAAATTGCAATTATTTTCTGTTCTTGAATTTACTTCAATGTGATTACTTATAATGCACACCTAGCCTTGTCTGCACACACTTAGTAGCAGTCATTTATTTCCGGGGAACAACAATAAATCGCCAATGTCGGGAAAACTGACTAGGTGTGGACTACAAATTAGAGCAGATAGACTCTAGGGGCTTAATACATTCAGCCTTGGAAGAGGAGGCAGTTCTTTGAGATGACTGTGTTATATGGATTCCCTTCCCAGTTTGTGTCTTATTCATCAGTCTCATGCTTATTTTCTTTCATACAAATGTAGGAGAAAATAAGCAATACAGCATGCTAATTACCCTCTGTTTTATGTTTTTCCATTCTTGTGATCCTGCAAATAACACACTTCCTTCTATAAGAATTCGTTGTTTTACAAAGGAAGATGACATTGTTTTTGCTTTCATTTCAGCTCACAAGTGACAAAGATCAAAAGGTATTATCTGTACCTGCTAATAATGCTCATAGCATTTAATGCAGCCACCACAACTAGCAACTAGTAAGATGTATGCCGTGTATATATATATATATATATATATATGTACTTACACTCAGTATTGGGAAGCCTGCCTTTACATGCACATGAACTTTAACCGCTTCAATACTAGGCTTTTATACCACCTCCATACCGGGCCTATTCTGACACTTCTCTCCTACATGTAATAATCATCATTCTTTTGCTAGAAAATTACACAGTACCCCCAAACATTATATATGTTTTTTTTAGCAGACACCCTAGGGAATAAAATGATGGTCATTCCAAAGTTTTATCTTGCACGGTATTTACGCAATTATTTTTCAAACGCTTTTTTTTGTAAAAAAAATTGTTTTATGAATTAAAAAAATAACAAAACACTAAAGTTAGCCCAATTTTTTTGTATTATGTGAAAGATTATGTTACACCGAGTAAATAGAGACCCAACATGTCACGCTTTAATTATGCGCACACTCATGGAATGGCGCCAAACTTCGGTACTTAAAAATCTCCATAGGCAACGCTTTATTTATTTTTTACAGTTTAGATTTACAGAGAAGATCTAGTGCTAGATTAGTTGCTGGCACTCTAACGCACGCGGCGATACCTCACATGTGTGGTTTAAACGGCGTTTACATATGTCGGCGGGACTTGCGTGTGCGTTCGCTTCTGCACGCGAGCTATCGGGGACAGGGGCGTTTTCATTTTTTTTTTATCCTTTATTATTTTTTTTTACTTATATTTTATTTATTTTTACACTTTTTTTCATTTTTTTTTTTTTTCCACTTTTATTCCTATTACAAGGAATGTAAACATCCCTTGTAATAGGAAATGTGTGTGACAGGTCCTCTTTATGGAGAGATGTGGGGTCAATAAGACCTCACATCTCACCTCCAGGCTGGAAACCATGAGATCGGTGAAAAAAAATTCACCGATCTCATGAATGGTGACTTACAGCCGCAATCGCGGCTTTGTTTACATACGGGGACCCGGGCGTGACGTCATCAGATCGCGCCCGGGTCCTCCGACGGTCATAGAGATGACTGGTGACCATCTGGTCACCAGTCATCTCTATGCTTCCTGCCGCCGCCGACGATTCGTTCTCCGGGCCCCCGAAGGTACAGGTAAGCCCGGAGAAGCACCGGATGGCGGCGGGAGGGGGGGATGTCCCCTCCCGCGGCCTGTAAGAACGATCAAGCGGCGGAACCGCCGATATGATCATTCTTACTTTGTGCAGAATCGCCGGCTGAAGAGATGGATATCTGGATGATGCCTCTGGCTGCAGGCATCGTCCAGATATTCGCCTGCAATACCCAGGCCGTCAATTGATGGCCACTTAGGATGGTAAATCCCATCCCAGGCCGTCAATTGTCTATGGCTGGGTATTGAAGTGGTTAAAAGCATCCCAATCTTAGTCTGTAAAGTTCAATATTGACTTGGCTCACCCTTAGCAGCTATAACAGCTTCAAATCTTCTGGGAAGGCTGTCCACAAGGTTTAGGAGTGTGTCTATGTGGCCTGGCTTACAGTTTCATCCGAAGGGTATTCTGTCGGGTTGAGGTCAGGACTGTGCAGGCCAGTCAAGTTCCTCTACCCCAAACTTGCTCATCCATACACACAGTGTCTCACAAAGTTGTAAATATTTTATTATATATTTTATTATATCTTGTCCCCTCAAAATAACTCAACACATAGCCATTAATGTCTGACAACAGTGTGGTCTGATGAGACCAAGATAAACAGATTTGGTTTAGATGGTGTCAACTGTCAAGTGTGTGTGGCACAACCAGGTGAGGAGTACAAAGACAACAGTCAAGCATGGTGGTGGGAGTGTCATGGTCTGGGCCTGCATGAGTGCTGCGGTCACTGATGAGCTACAGTTCATTGAGTGAACCATGAATGCCAACATGTACTGTGACATACTGAAGCAGAGCATGATCCCCTCCCTTCGGAGACTGGGCCTGGACTGCTATAGATGCCTTAATCCTGCTCTCCAGGATTGAGTCTGAAAGAGTGACTCCTCCCCAGGGCTAGAACTGAGCTCCAGTAGTAATCGGCGTGCGCTCCTAGCAGTAGGACGTACGGCTCCCGGAGCCAGACAGGCAGGGCTTCCTCCCCCAGCCTCCGCTGTCAGACTTGCTCTGACTCATGATCCACCTCCCCTGGTTCTCCCTTCCTTCCAGGAATCACCGGAGCCTCAAGGTAAGCCCCTGACACAGGGCACTGGGCATTTCTTCCACCCCCTTGAACACCATTGGCGGCCGTCCTTTTCAGGACAAGCCGCGGCAGCGGCCCTTGCGATCCGTACCTCCTCTTTTGTACCCTTATATCACCACCCCAAACAAGGCATCCTTCCACCACCTCTCCCCTCAATTTCCGCCGCTTCTGGGCGTTTTTCTTGCACAACCGCGCCGGCCTGGTTACAATCGCGGCAGCCGCGAACTAGGAAAGGCCGCGGCTTCACCCGCGGCCTAGCGCCGCGCCGCTCCACACCCCCCGCAATCCCCACTAAATAGCCTAAACTGCCCAGCAAGCCCCCCCGACCCCAGAAGAGCACCTGCTCTCCCCGACTATCATCCCAGTCTTTCCCAGCAGCACCAATCCACTTAGGGGCACAGCCCCTATCCTGGATCCTGCTGCAGGATCGGCAGCCATCTTGCTGCACCCAGCCCCACTCTCCCCCTTCCCAATACTATCAGTACTTGATCCAGGGTTCGTCCGATCGCCTCCCAAGGGGTCAGGAAGGAATTTTTTTGCCCTACAGCAGCAGATTGGCCTAGCACTGCTAGGGTTTTTTTTTGCCTTCCTCTGGACCAAGACCGAAAGAGGATTCAACGAATCCTTGAATACCCCCCACCCCCCCCCCCCACCCCCCCGGTGTTTGGCGACCATGGCTAATCTGCAATATTCTGCGGAAACCATTTGGGATCTGAGGCGATTTGTCGCAATATTGCCAGCCAGCACCAAAAAAGTCCTAGAAATTGAGCGACTATTGAGAAGCGATCGACGATCGACTATCAAAAATTGCAGACGTTTACCCCAATCTAAGCACATATCATGTGCTTTGATCAACACAAGATCGGCAGTAAAACACCGACTAGAAATCCAGGATTTCCTTCTACAACACGATTTAGACTGCCTCTTTATTACAGAGAGCTGGCTCACAGCCGACTGTAACACCATTCTAGGTGAATTGGTGCCAGAAAACTACCGTATTATAACGGAAAACAGAATAGGGCAAAGAGGAGGAGGACTGGCGGTGATCCATAAGACTCACCTTGCGATCACTAAACCAGTACTTCAAAACCCTCTTCCATTCATGGAAACCCTTACTCTGCAATTGCAAGTAAACTCCCAGGAGACCGTCCGGATCTTACTCTGCTACAGACCACCTGGCCCAAAATCACAGCTGCTACCATCATTGACGGAGTTTATCTCCACTTATACCCTCAACAGCAAACAACTTTTGCTGCTCGGGGACCTAAACCTCTGGGCCAACTCCTCACAAGACCCTGTTGCCGACGCCTGCATCGACCACCTGGAAGGATTAGGGCTACAACAACTTGTATGTGGGCCCACACATGCTTCAGGTCACACACTCGATCTTATTTTCAGACAAAATCTGGAAATAAAAATTCTGGAAAATGAACCATTGCCATGGACAGACCACCATGCAATCAAATTCATTATTTCCAATATCCCCCCCTTAACAAATACATCAAATCCAGTGACAACACACTGGACCAGATGTCAGAAGAAGCTCCACTCGGATCTCTTCATAACCACGTTAAGGAAAAAAATACAAACAATTCAGCCGCATCAAACGGCCGTTGTAACGCTGGATGCCATAAATTTGGCCATGCTACAGTCAGCCGACTTGGTAGCACCGAAACGTAAAACCTGCATCCGAAAAAACAACCGCAGCTGGTTTAACAACCAGCTGTCGTTATTGAAGCAAGAACGCAGAAGGGCAGAATCTGCCTGGAAAAGATGTTCTTCAGAGCTACACCTATCCATCTACAAGGCGGCGACAAGAAAATATCACAAAGAAATTTTCCAAGCCAAGAAAAATTATTTTTCGGAGGCTATCAACAGCGCCTTGAACCGCCCCCGCGAACTCTTCAAGATGGTCACTCAGACCATGAAACCAGGATGCATTGAAGCCCCTAGATTGGACACACAAGAATTTTGCAATGAACTATCGGATTGCTTCATTAATAAAATCGAGGCAATCCGTGAAAGCATTCAGCAAAACAATTCCCCCCTTGGCCCCCCCGGCAGCCTCTCACACAGCACCCATAGTAATTCTCCTATATCAGGTAAGTTTACCCTGGAACCCATCTCCATTGAGACCACTAAGAATGTCATTGGCGCTTTGCGTAATAGCACAGCGCCAAGTGACATTATCCCCTCAAAACTGCTGAAGGAATGCGCCGACATCCTGGCTCCTCCCATCACGCAACTTATCAACCAGTCTTTCTTGGAGGGCATAGTGCCCTCACAGTTGAAAGAGGGTATAATTCTACCCATCCTGAAGAAACCCTCTCTGGACCCCAAGGACCCACTCCACCACCGTCCCATAACAAGTCTCAATGTACTCTCAAAGATAATGGAGAAAGTAGTGGTACAACAGCTGCAACAGCATCTGGATACCCACAAGCTACTTGACCAATTGCAATCAGGCTTCCGCCCCGGACACGGGACGGAAACAGCATTGCTGAAAGTATGGGACGATGTTCTCAAGGCCGCTGACGAAGGAGAATCTTGTCTTCTAGTTCTGTTGGACCTAAGTGCAGCTTTCGACACGGTAGACCACAAACTATTACTGACTCGGCTTGCTGAAGTAGCCAGAGTCGCAGAAGGCGATTTATCTTGGTTCTCCTCTTTTCTGGAAAACCGATCGCAAACAGTGAAGTTAGGACCTTTTACGTCTGAGAAACGCACAGTTACATGCGGAGTCCCTCAAGGATCGCCTCTATCACCAGTGCTGTTTAACGTCTATCTTCGTCCTCTTTTTGAGATTATCAGCAGCCAAAAACTGCTCTACCACTCATATGCAGATGATACGCAACTGTATTTCCGCATCTGCAATAGACAGGATCACCACCTCAATCTAGAGACATGCCTCTCTTTGATAGAGGATTGGATGACAAAGAGTTATCTTAAACTCAATGGAGCAAAAACAGAACTTCTTCTGTTTCACGCCAAGCGCAGGAATCAACTTTCAACAGCGTGGACCCCCCCGCCTATTTTGGGCAAACTCATCACCCCTAGCGCCAAAGTCAAAAGCCTAGGGGTCATTTTTGACTCCTTTATGACAATGGACGCACAAATAGGGTCAGTAGTCAGCGGATCTCACCATCTGCTGCGCCTACTACGCAGACTCACTCCGTTCATCCCTAAAGAGGATTTAGCGGTCGTGGTGGGAGCAATTGTAAACTCCAGGTTGGATTATGCAAATGCCCTTTACCTCGGCCTCCCCAAATACCAAATCGCTCGTCTGCAAGTCGTTCAGAATACGGCCGCCAGACTTGTGACTGGGAAAAAACCCTGGGAATCTATCTCACCTTCACTGAGAGCCCTTCATTGGCTGCCAGTTAAAGACAGAATTGCTTTTAAAGCTCTCTGTCTTACGCATAGATGTGTCCATGGGAATGCCCCCCTTTATTTATGCGAAATAATAAAAGCGCATAACCCCAATCGCGTTTTGCGATCCACTAATCAGAACCTGCTCCAGGTTCCGAAAGCCAACTTCAAGTCCAAAGGAGAAAGAAGATTCGCGATCCAAGGTCCTAGACTATGGAACGCTTTACCAACCAGCATTCGGTTGGAGGAGAACCACCTAGCATTCAGGAAAAAGGTCAAGACTTTTCTCTTTTGATATCAAAGGAGACAGGAACAACAAGCGCCCAGAGGCGATTCAGTTCGCATGTGCCGCGCTATATAAGTTTTCATTCATTCATTCATTCATTAAACATTTCTCTTCTTTGAAAAATCAAACATTATTAGCACATCAGATAATAACAACGACATTTTAGCATGTGATACTGAAGCTTCATACGTTAAACTAACCCACAGTTGTCTTGGAAATAAGATTTTTTTTTCCGCTGCAACCTATAATATATACTACATACCGCAACAATAAGGCAGTGACACCCTTACCCATAGCAACCAATTTAAACTGACTTGACTAAATTTATAATTCTTGGGGCTGGTTCACACCTGAATTGCACAGGAACGCTGTCCACTATCCTGTGCAATTACTATGTGACTAAGGGTGGTGCGATTTTCCAGTCCATTCATTTGAGATATATATTATAAGATATAAAGCCGCGTAAACACGATCGGTCAAACCGATAAGAATGGTCTGAAGGACAGTTGTCTTAGGTTAACTGATGAAGCTGACTGATGGTCTGATGTGCCTACACACCATCAGTTAAAAAAACGATCGTATCAGAACACAGTGACGTAAAACACAACGACGTGCTGAAAAAAATGAAGTTCAATGCTTCCAAGCATGCGTCGACTTGATTCTGAGCATGCGCAGGTTTTTAACCAATGGTTTTGAATACTAACTAGGGTTGTCCCGATACCACTTTTTTAGGACCGAGTACAAGTACCGATACTTTTTTTCAAGTAGTCGCCGATACCGAATACCGATACTTTTTTTAAACGTGTCCCCATATGCAGCCATGTCCCCCACATATTGCTGCCATGTCTCCCCACATATTGCTGTCATGTCCCCCCACATATTGCTGCCATGTCCCCCACATATTGCTGCCATGTCCCCCACATATTGCTGCCATGTCCCCCACATATTGCTGCCATGTCCCCACACATATTGCTGCCATGTCCCCCACATATTGCTGCCATGTCCCCCTAATATTGCTGCCATGTCCCCCACATATTGCTGCCATGTCCCCCCACATATACAAGTACTCCCGCAAATACTCAGAATCGGTCCCGATACCGATACTGATATCGGTATCTTGACAACCCTAATACTAACGATCGGTTTTGACCTATCGGTTATCAATCCATCGGTTACATTTTAAAGCAAGGTTTTTTTTTTTAACCGATGCTTCAGATCGTTGTCCTCTGGTTAACCTATCGTGTGTACGCGGCTTTAGATATAAGGGAACAAATAATTTGTTACAATTTTTACATCTCTTAAAACCACACTGACATTTTTTACCTGTTATGGAGCCCCAGGGTGCCCAAAATCATTAAAAATCCCATGTCTGGGAATATTAATACAGAAGTTGCTCAGGACAATTACATTGCAATGTGTGGTTTGAGAGTAATAACGGCTCTTTATACTCTATTTTATTTCTCTATTCCTTTATTATTATGCATATTCTCACATTTTACATGGGTCAGGTCAAAAAAATGTACAATTCGTTGCAGACCAAATGTTACTAATTAAATAAGAATATATGCACAGTGTAAATAAGTGCAACAATAATGACTATTTATTGGATAATAAAAATTAGGTTTTAATACAGCAGATGATACAAAGTTGGACATAATATAATACTGAAGACCTTCAAAACAGTGTAAAAATAAGGCATACAACTGCACGCCAGGCTATTATGTGCTCTTCTATTGCCAGCAACATAAGGATATGTAAGGACAAAAAATAAACTCTACAGTGCATCTTTGCAATACAAGTACAGTTCCCCATGTTTTGACCCTTTAAAGACCCTGCATGTACAGAAGAAAATCTTGTTGTCTGCCAGAAATGCGCTCATCTTCTATTTTTAATTTGCAGGATAATAGCACACAGCATTTTTGTTGACTGTATGGTGTCAGCCCTGTCTAGCTGTCTTTTGCTAAACGACTGAATCTTTCCCACTCTTCATATCGCCACAAAGTAGGAACTACTAATCCAAAATAAGAAATGGGAAGTCTAGTTACACTTTTTGAGATGAGACAGGAAGGTTGGACAAGGGAGGGACAGCTTTGAGTTTCCAACATGATCTACTGATTTTATGTTGCACTTTATGTTGCACTTATGGGACAGCTATAACAAAACTTTTTTTTCGTGTGTTATATTTCATAGAACAAAAGTAAGCAAATAAAATAAATATTGTGAAATCCCTGTACACATGATCGGTTTGTCTGATGAAAACGGACCGATGGACTATTTTCATCGGATAAACCGATCGGTTTATTTTCCATTGGTGAAAAAAAATATAACATGTTGTAAAATTTTCCTATGGATAAAAAAACGATAGAAAAAAATGATCGTCTGTGTGGAAGTCCATCGGTCAAAAATCCACGCATGCTCAGAATTAAGTTGACGCATGCTCGGAAGCATTGAACTTCATTTTTCTCAGCACGTCGTAGTGTTTTACGTCACCGTGTTTGGACACGGTCAGATTTTTGACCGATGGTGTGTAGGCAAGACTGATGAAGTCCGACGAAAAAATCCATCTGATTAGATTCCATCAGATATCAGATCGTGTGTACAGGGCTTAAGAGTTCACATACACTTTATTATTGGCCCAGAATTTGTTATTATATTAATATGATTTTATCTGATTTAAGAATTGAAGAATAATTATTGCTTTTTCTTGAACGCTGTGTGCTTTCCCTGTATTTTTGGGATACGTTCAAACTTGCTTATATTAGATGATAGACTTTTGCCAACACATACTTATGAAAGGAAACCCAAACAAGAAAGGTCCAAAAGATCAGAACACTTTACAGCCCTATAATATTTCCTGAAAGCAAAATAGAAGGATTTCAGTCAATATGAGTTCTGAACTAAAAAATGTTTCTGGGCTAAAGGCCCTCAGGTTAATCCTGATCGTTGCTTAGATGTTGTTCATTCTGGTCCAGCCTTGTGGCTGCAGCAGATGGCATCTCAAAGAAGTGGGTCACTACCTGACTGAGCAGTGACTCACCGCTTGGCTGCATATAGCATAGTGTGCTGTATTGTAGTTGAAGTTGTTGTAGGGTTTCTTAAAGCGGAGGTTCACCCTAATTTTTGAGTTCATGGCAATAAAACAGCATTGCATTGAAAAGAACTAAGTTTTTTTTTTCTTTTTTTTCTTTAGCCTTACCCCTTTTCTTCAAGGCTTTCTGTCCTGTCAATCACCTTCCACCGCGGGGAAATGGGCGTGTGTTTTGATTTTTTCCCCCGACGGCGCTATGTCTCCTGGGACTCAGTCCTCACAATCCCAGGAGACGCGCTCTGCTGTGTTAGCGCGAGATTTCGCCGTTGATCATCCTCGGGACCTATGCAGAAATCGGACCCGCGTCACTTCCGGTGCTCGTACGTCAGAGCACAGCGGATCGCGGGTCCACGGCGCATGCGCAGACGCTTTTTTCGGTCCGTTAAACTGATAGACTCGGATCGGCGGGCGGAGGCGGAGAAGGATTCTAAATCACATTATCTCCAGCACCGCCTCCAGCCCCGTCCCTATAGCAGGTCCGTGAACAACATAGACTCGGGTGGGCGGGCGGAGGCGGAGCAACATTCTGAATGACATTATCGCCAGCACCGCCTCCAGCCCTGTCCCTAACAGACACTAGCCTGCTGCTGAGAGCGGAGGAGGGGAGGACATTGTATATAGAGTGTGGGGGACTCGTGTCTACTGTATACATTGTATCCTCTATGGGAGGAGCTGCCTCCCATAGAGCACCGAGCACAAGCACCGGAAGTGACGCGGGTCCGATTACTGGGACAGCATTCACCGCATCCCGGATGTCTAGACAGGTGGGCTTCAGGAGTGCCCACACTAAAGATGGAAACGTCCATCGCTGTATTTTATAAAACATCATTTTGGATAAAATGGGGACACATGTGGCTGCAAGAACTGGAGAGGTGAGTGTAAGTTTACATATACAAACCGTGCACGAATGACAGGAAAAAAACAAAACGTTTTTCCTGCAGAACCGCCGCTTTAATACCAGCAAATTGCATACAGTTTTTCTGTGCCGAGAAGTTATGGTAGAAAGATATTTTGACACCATTGTACTCAACATTTTTGTACTCCCTGGCATGTTTTAGAATAAGTTCCTTATCCTTGTAGTTTAATAATTTGGCCAGGACTGATCAAGGGAGACTTCCTGGTGGTAAAAGCCTCAAAAGGGGCATCATGTGCCTCTTCAACAGAGAAGAATAGTGCAAATGGTCTCTACTGAGGCTGCTCAGTTAAGAGTAGCAACCAGTTTGTTCATAGAGGGCGCTGGAGCGCTGCTCCCTCTGGCTCTCACCGCCACTGAGTCTAATAACATAGAATCATGCATTGCACGAATCTATGTTATTATCGCCGCTGCCGCTGTTATTCAGATGGTCGGCGCTCATGTCCGGCCATTTGAATAACGCCAGCTGGTTGGCTGTACGAAAATTTCTTTTAGAGCCAACAGCTCTGATAGGCTTTCCCAGAACAGCCCTCGGGTCCCGGAGGCTTATTCTCAGGCCTCGTACACACGATCGGACATATCCGATGAAAACGGTCCGCGGACCATTTCCATCGGATATGTCCGATCGGGAGTTTGATCCGATGGCGTGTACACACCATCGGATCAAATTCCCCGCCGCCGGACGGCGCGGTGACGCGGCGGTGACGTTGACGCCGCCACGTCACCGCCACGTCACCGCACCAGGAAGTTAAACACTTCCGCGCATGCGCCGAATCCATTCGGCGGCGGCGCGGCGGCGGTGGGGCACGACATGTCTGCTGGTAAGTGTACTAACCAGCAGACATGTCGGGCGGACAGATTCCACCGGATGGATTTCAAAGCATGCTTTGAAATCTGTCGGGTGGAGAAATCTGTCCGCTAGCCCATACACACGAGCGGAGATGTCTGCTGAAACGGTCCATCGGACCGTTTTCAGCGGACATATCCCCTCGTGTGTACGAGGCCTCAGAGTGCACAGACTGTACGCCCCTTGGATAAGATGACAGGCGTCTCAGCCAATCACAGGTTGGCCGGTTCTGGCTACCAGTAACCTGATTGGCTGAGACGCCTGTCAGTCATCGAGGGCGGGAGAAAACATCGTGGGACGTGGATTCCTGACTCCAGTAAAGGTAAGTGCCGGGCGGGGGAGAAAGCAATTTACAGGGCACAGTGGGGACAATTGACACAGCGGCGACCATTGGCACAGCGGCGATCCATTAAAGGGCACAGTGGTGGCAATTGATGGCACAGTGGCTGCGTTTAATGGTATGGCACAGTGGTGACAATTAATGGCACAGTGGCTGCGTTTAATGGCATGGCACAGTGGTGACAATGGATGGCACAGTGGCTGCGTTTAATGGCATGGCACAGTGGTGACAATGGATGGCACAGTGGCTGCGTTTAATGGCATGGCACAGTGGTGACAATTGATGGCACAGTGACTGCGTTTAATGGCATGGCACAGTGGTGCGAATTGATGGCACAGTGACTGCATTTGATGGCATGGCACAGTGACTGTGTTTAATGGCATGGCACAGTGGTGCAAATTGATGGCACAGTGGCTGCATTTGATGGCATGGCACAGTGACTGCATTTGATGGCATGGCACAGTGACTGCGTTTAATGGCATGGCACAGTGGTGCGAATTGATGGCACAGTGGCTGCATTTGATGGCATGGCACAAAGGTGCAAATTGATGGCACAGTGGCTGCGTTTGATGGCATGGCACAGTGGTGCAAATTGATGGCACAGTGGCTGCGTTTGATGGCATGGCACAGTGGTGCAAATTGATGGCACAGTGGCTGCGTTTGATGGCATGGAACAGTGGCTGCGTTTGGGCTCAGTGAGACTGCAATTTTTTTTTTCCTTTGCGCCCCCCCCCCCAAAAAAAATTGGAGCACCAGCCTCCACTGGTAGCAACTGCTCTACAAGGTTGGTAAAATAATTGTCCCGACATTTCTTTAACTCATTTGGTTTTTTAGACCATCCTTATTCAAGTAGAATTCTAGGGTAAACCTAACTAATGTTAAAAATGCTCCCTCCAACCTCCTAACAGCTATGCTGTTTATCCTGAATAAGAAAGATTGGTATACTTACCTATTTTCAGGCTGCCCAAGTCCAGCCATGTGAGTCAACCAGCGGGAGTTGCAGGGGAGAGGAGGGAGCGCCAAAAATGGATGACAATAGTAGTTCTGGGTGATGTCTCTGCTTCCAGGCATGATCAAAATTAGAATTTCACTGTGATACTAGCCAGCATACCTATTTGTTACGATATATAACAAGAAAATTCCCCCATTAAACTGGACTTTTAAAGCTCATAAATAAGCTAATTAGTAAAAAAACGTGCAAACTTTATTATGATCGTATAAAATTGTTATGATAAACAATATATAGGTTAAAATTCCACATACAGGAATCCATAAGAGTACATTATATTAATGCTTATTTGTCTATAATTTTACATAAGCAAAAATCACATAAAGAAATCAGACATGTTTTTGAAAACACTTGACTACTTCTTCAGGAATAGTTTCTGTAAATGGTACAATCTGATCTACAGTAGAATTAAAAAAAACATTAGAATTCACAATATTGCAACATGACTATACAATCCCAGACATCGTGTGTTGTACTTACAAAAGATGGTATCCAAGGGGAAGAACATCTTTCTCATAAAATCAAAGAAAAAAAAACAGTGGCCACACTCGCATCCAGTCTCTCACCCCATAGGAAAGGACAGGAGTGAATTGAGTGTATTCTTTCTGCCCAGCCAGATGAGCGCTGAGAACACCTAGTGCCAGCACAAAGGGGAAAAAACATGAGTTTAAGTATGGGTAAATCTAGGGGTCTATGTAAAAATAAAAAGGGAAATTGTAGAACAGATTATCATGAAACACCTACCCATATTCAATCTAACCCACAAAGGTCTAAATGGTGTAATACTTGATGTTATGATAAATGGGTAATCTATACTGTATAGTATAAAAATATAGGCAGTATGGTAGGCAAATCATGATGTGGCTGCATTATAGGCAAATCGCAATCCTATTAAAGTGTCTAAAAACACAGAACCTTCTGGGCCAGATTCAGATACAATTACATTGGCGCAGAGTATCAGAGATACACTACGCCGCCGTATTTTACCAGGCTGTACGCCGAATTCTGGTAGATTTTGTCCCTTACGGTACGGCGGCGTAGTGTATTTCTCGCCGCTTAATCGAAATACACGATTAGGGGGCGTGAAGCATTTAAATTAGGCGTGTCCCCGCGGCGATCGAACTGCACATGCTCCGTTCAGAAATTTCCCGCCGTGCATTGCGCGAAATAACGTTGTTACGTCATTTTTTGTTTGAGTAGCGTCATTTACGGACATTCCTATTCCCGGACGACTTACATCAAAAATAAAAAAAGACGTCGGAAAACGTTGAAATTCGACGCGGGAACGACGACCATACTTAACATGGGCTGTCTAATATTAGACCAGCAAAAAGCTGGTATAACTTTACGAGGCAAAAAGATGACTAAAGATGCCGTAAGAGATTGCGATTGACGTCCGTAATTTCGTGGATCGTTGGCAAATGCTCATTTGCATACCCCGACGCGGAAAACGACGGGAACTCCACCCAGCGGCCGCAAATTTATTGCAGCGTAGATCCGAAGGCGTACGAACACGTAAACCAGTCGGATTGAAGCCCGCAGCCGTAATTTCATGGTTTGAGGTTTCAGAGTAGTGAAAAAACGCGCGTAATTCGAAAGTACTCCAGTCTAACGCGAGATAGACAGGAGTAATCGCTCTGTGAATCTGGCCCTCTGTGTCTATATAGTATATCAATAGAAAATACTTAACAAAGTACAAAAGAGTAATGATATATCAAATGTATATTAGGATTGAGAGTGCCTACAAATAAAACAGGCAATCCCATAGCTGCTTATCTGTCAGTAGAGATCCTAAGGAGAAAGAACAAAGTTCTCAACCGTAGAATGGTGGAGTGGAAATTTAGATGGTTGCTAGGTAAGTGCAATTTAAATATGGCTGTGTGGTGCATGATCCTCCTCCGCAGGTGTATGGCGTTTCACGTGGCTGCACATAAAATCGTCCCTTGGCTGGCTCCAGCATAAGGGCCTCTGGGCCAACAGTGCGCAACTGCCGCCCCGCCTACCAGTGCACCATGGTGCAAAGACTCACCAATGCCAGGCATTGCCATCTGTTGTTGAGCGCTCTTTCCTGCAGCCAACACTGGCTGACACAAGGGAGATCACATGACTGGACTGGAACAGCCAGAAAATTAGTGAATATAGAGATGCTGTATTTCTTAACCACTTAAGACCCGGACCAATACGCTGGCAAATGACCCAAGGGGTTTTTGCGATTCGGCACTGCGTCGCTTTAACAGACAATTGCGCGGTCGTGCGACGTGGCTCCCAAACAAAATTCGCGTCCTTTTTTTCCCACAAATAGAGCTTTCTTTTGGTGGTATTTGATCGCCTCTGCGATTTTTATTTTTTGTGCTATATACAAAAATAGAGCGACATTTTTGAAAAAAAAACAATATTTTTTACTTTTTGTTATAATAAAAAACCAATAAACTAAATTTTAGTCAAACATTTAGGCCAAAATTTATTTAGCCACATGTCTTTAGTAAAAAAAAATCGCATTAAAAAAAAATTAGCTACCTAGCGGGAACAGCGACACTAATACAGCGATCAGAAAAATGATCGCTTAGTGATGCTGGCAATAGGGAGTGAAAGGGTTAACTAGGGCAGTGATCAAGGGGTTAAAACTTTATTGGGGGGGGGTGGGGGGGCTACCCTGACACTAACACTAACTGACTGTCACACTGTCTGTCACACTGACACTAAATACAGTAATCATACATGTATGATTACTGCATTCAGTGACACTGTGACAGGGGGGAGGGGGGGGGGGGGGCGATCGCGGGGGTTAAATGTGTTTGTGTCTGTGTGTAAGTGTGCTGTTGGTGCAGACTTACTTGCTGTGTTGTGATCTCTCCTCAGCGGCACTTGAAACAAACGCCGAGGGAGAGATCAGATAGCTTCCTCCTTCCTGTGTTTACACAGGAGGAGGAAGTGACAGGGCGGGGGGGCGCGCGCATTGGCTGAGAGCGATCCGGAGGGGGCGGGTGAAAACGGATAGCCGCCCCCTCTTGTCGGATCGCTCCTGCAGCCGCGCGGACCGCCGCATGTACGGGGGGGGGGGTCCGATCCCCCCCAAGGCACCAACGTATATATACGTTGATGTGCCTGTCGGTGCCATTGTGCCGACGTAAATGTACATGCGGCGGTCCTTAAGTGGTTAAAGAAAGTCACAATTTTTTAGATTTTAAAATTAGTTAGATAGTATTCTCTTTAGCAAGCTAAAGTGCAGAGGAAACTCTTGCAAAGCGATCCATTTGACTTTAGTATCACTCACCCTGTTTTCTGTAGCCACTGTTATCTCTCTGATTTTCTACACATCTTAATGTAGTAGGGCCACTGCTCCTCCAATACCCCCGCAATCTGAAATTTAACCTGATTCACTGGGAAGTTACATTTGTTGATGGCTGATAACAGCTCTTTCAAAATAGGTTCAACCTTTAAATCAATAGGGTTTGGGCCTGCCAAGGTGCCTTTCGTATCAGGGAGCCTTATCTCTGGTTTGCTGGGGGCAAGGATACTTACTGCTTCCCAATGCCAACCTGTCTCCTGCAGGCCATCCAGTTCTTCCTGAACTTCTCTTTAATCAGTCTACCTGCCACTTATTTCCTCTTCTGCACATGTTAATTATTGTGTGCTCATCCTCCTGTCAACCAAAATGACACCATCTTGCCTCTCAGCCATGACCTCTCGCCCCTTGAAAGTCATGACAGCAGGGACAGCAGAACCTAATCATTCCACTGAGTTATTGGCACTTACCCACAGGTGTCACAGTCCACAGAGTGAGGCTAAACCTCAGTAGCAAAGGATCAATGACAGATAGACCTCTGCTCACATGCCCTTTTTGCCCATGCCCCCCAAATCATTTTCCACTAGAAAACGTATTTTAGATCACATACAGTTAAGATTTAACAAAGCATGAATATCTCTCTTGTCATTTATTATCCCCCTTGTTATGCCATTATTAATGCTGCGTACACAAGATCGGATTCTCCGATGGTCTAAAATCTGATGGATTTTTTCATTGGAATTCCGTTCAAGCTGTCTTGCATACACACTGTCAGACTAAATTCCGACCGTCCAAAACGCGGTGACGTAAAACACTACGACAAGCCGAGAAAAATTAATTTCAATGCTTTCGAGCATGCGTCAAATTGATTCTGAGCATGCGCAGGTTTTTTCCTCCGTCGGAGTTGCACACAGACGATAGGAATTTCCTATCGTTTTTTTTTCCATTGGAAAAATGTAAAACATGTTCTATTTTTTTACTCCGATGGAAAAAAGTCAGATGGGGCCTACACACGATCGGAATTTTTCGATGAAACAAGTCCATCTGACTTTTTTCATCGGAAAATCCAATCGTGTGTACGCGGCAATAGACAGGCATCAACTTTACCTAGCATTAGGTTTTTCCATGGTAGGTGCTTGTTTGTTATATAATGTTTACATAACATATGTACTTATTACCTTTCACTGAGGTCACAGCAGTCCCTGTGACAGTGCCTTTAATTGTTTTTCTTTCTACAAATTGAAATTTTTGTTCAGGCATCATCCAGGGTCATTGTCTACCTCCTGGGCAGAGATGCTGATTTTGAGACCATACAATGAACCACTGCTACAAGGAAACATGCATAATCCTCTCTGTACTTCTAAATGTTGGAATTTTTAAAGGATCATCATTATGTCTATAGGTCATAGTATAGCAAGTAGTAGTTATTTACATAATCTGGTCATTGTATAGCAAGTAGTAGTTTGTGTCAGAACGCTGTGACGTAAAACACAACGACGTGCTGAGAAAAATGAAGTTCAATGCTTCCAAGCATGCGTCGACTTGATTCTGAGCATGCGTGGATTTTTAACTGATAGACGTGCCTACTAACGATCATTTTTTTTTCTATTGGTTAGGTATCCATCAGATAATTTTAAAACAAGTTCCAATTTTTTTAACTAATTTAAAAATAACCGATGGGGCCCACGCACGATCGGTTTGGTCTGATGAAAATGGTCCATCAGACCGTTTTCATCAGACAAACCGATCGTATGTACGCGGCATTACTGAGCCATACTATATGTTATGTCTAAAGAGTATAATAAAGAGTAGGGATGAGCTTCGAGTTCGAGTAGAACTCTTGTTCGACTCGAACATTGCCTGTTCGCCAAACAGCGAACTATTTGAGGTGTTCGCGGCAAGTTCGTGTGAACTTTAGAACCCTGTTAAAGTCTATGGGACTCGAAGTTTGAAATCTAAAGTGCTAATTTTAAAGGCTAATATGCAAGTTATTGTAATAAAAAGTGTTTGGGGACCTGGATCCTGCCCCAGGGGACATGTATCAATACAAAACAATAAAAGTGAAATATTTCTTTAAATTTCGTACCTAGGGGGTGTGTATGGTATGCCTGTAAAGTAGCGCTTGTTTCCCATGCTTAGAACTGTCCCTGCACAAAGTGTAATTTCTGAAGGAAAAAAAGTAATTTAAAATCACTCGCGGCTATAATGAATTGTCGGCTCCCGGCAATACAGAGAAAAGTCATTCATAAAAAAAAAAAATGCGTGGGGGTCCACGGCATTTTTTTTTTTTTAATTTGGGGTGGAGTTCCCCTTAGAATCCATACCAGACCTGAAGGGTCTGGAATGGATATTTGGGGGGAACCCCACATAATTTTTTTTTTAATTTGACGCAGGGTTCCTCTTAATATCCATACCAGACCCGAAGGGCCTGGTAATTGAATTTGGGGGGACCCCCACGCATTCTTTTTTTATGAATGACTTTTCTCTGTATTGCTGGTATCTGACAATTCATTGTAGCCACGAGTGATTTTAAATGACTTTTTTCCTTCAGAAATTACATTTTGTGCAGGGACAGTTCTAAGCACAGGAAACAAGCGCTACTTTACAGGCATACTTTACACCCCCCTAGGTACGAAATTTAAAGGAATATTTCAATTTTACTGTTTCACTTTAAGCATTATTAAAATCACTGCTCCTGAAAAAACGGCAGTTTTTTAAAACCTTTTTTGCATTGATACATGTCCCCTGGGGCAGGACTCAGGTCCCCAAACACTCCCCTGGGGCAGGACCCGGGTCCCCAAACACTTTTTAGGACAATAACTTGCATATTAGCCTTTAAAATTAGTACTTTACATTTCAAACGTTTGAGTCCCATAGACTTTAACAGGGTTCTAAAGTTCACACAAACTTTTTGGTCTGTTCACAAGGGTGTTCGGCTCATCCCTAATAAAGAGATTTAATGAAGCTCTGTTTCAGTCTTTGTAAAACAGCCCGCATTTTCAATGGTCTAAGTGCTGAGCTGAACACCATCTTTCTTCTTTATAATTATATCTGTTACAATAACTAACACAAAAAAACATTTGCACTACAAAGTTTATCTAAACACGAATTAAGAATTAAAATGGAATATATTGCAGTGTATCAGTCCTTATTTGTGGTGAATGCCATTTTTTGAAGGCTTTTTTGTTTTTGTTGAACTTGCCAGTAACACACTTCCTGTCTTATGCCGCGTACACACGATCGTTTTTTGGCATGAAAAAAAACGTTGTTTTAAAAAAATGTCATTTAAAACGATCGTGTGTGGGCTTTACATAATTTTTCGGGTTCTGGAAAACGAAAACAATTTTTTCTAACATGCTGTCGTTTTTCGGGTTGTAAAAAATCATCGTGTGTGGGCTAAAACGACGTGAAAAACCTGCGCATGCTCAGAAGCAAGTTATGAGACAGGAGCGCTCGTTCTGGAAAAACTACCGTTCGTAATGAAGTAAGCACATTCATTACGCTGTAACTGACAGAAAAGCGCAAATCATCTTTTACTAACACTAAAGCAGCCCCAAGGGTGGCGTCATCCGCATGGAACTTCCCCTTTATAGTGCCGTTGTACGTGTTGATAGAGCATTTTTTTTAAACGACCGTGTGTGGGCAACGCCGTTTTAATGATGAAGTTGGAAAAAACATTGTTTTTTCTACATGCTGAAAACAACGTCTTTTTTAATGCCGAAAAACGATCGTGTGTACACGGCATTAGGCTACTTGCTCCTGGTTTGCACATCTCTTCTTGGTTCTTTCCAAAGATTGCAAACTATAAAAAAACGTTGCTAAAAAATTTGTGATTTGCTCTGGCAGATTTCCAGAGAAGTTCAACTTTTCATTTTAACAATTTAACATTGCTTGGGATTATAGTGCAGCACAGGCAAAGAGAATAGAAAATTATACTTTTACTGCATTTCCAGCAAAATTAACACGTATATTTTACTCTTATAGAGCAGATATATCAAAATTCATTCAGTGGTATAGATAACAGATCAAAAGGGAACAATGTACTTTAAATTTAAATTTCTTGCTAAAACCAATTTGTTTTGTTACCCTCTTACTTGAAACAGGTAGAGCCTATTTGTAAAGCTTATTTATAGACAAACAATGTGGCAGTTCTTAGGATATCCACTGGATGCTTTCTTTGCAATTGAAAATTGATTTAAAGCCTGTGCTATTCAATATACATTGATTTGTAAAGATTGATAACAAGCTTGTTCTAAACTCAAAATATTAAGGTCACTTGTTCCAGGATATAGGTAATTGGATTGAACTCCACTTCTGACTTTCCTGAACTACATAGTTACATAGTTACATAGTTACATAGTTAGTCAGGTTGAAAAAAGACACAAGTCCATCCAGTTCAACCATAAAAATAAATAAAAATAAAACAAAGTAAAACACAGTACATCCTCCCATACACCCAACTCCATACCCACAGTTGATCCAGAGGAAGGCAAAAAACCCCAGCAGAGCGATGATCCAATTTGCTACCGGAGGGGAAAAAATTCCTTCCTGATCCCCCGAAAGGCAATCGGATTTACCCCGGATCAACTTTACCTACAAAACTTAGTACTCAGTTATATTATGTGCATTTAGGAAAGAATCCAGGCCTCTCTTAAAGCAATCTACTGAGCTGGCCAGAACCACCTCTGGAGGGAGTCTGTTCCACATTTTCACAGCTCTTACTGTGAAGAAACCTTTCCGTATTTGGAGGTGAAATCTCTTTTCCTCCAGACGTAAAGAGTGCCCCCTTGTCCTCAGTGTTGACCTTAAAGTGAATAACTCAACACCAAGTTCACTATATGGACCTCTTATGTATTTGTACATGTTGATCATATCCCCCCTTATTCTCCTCTTCTCAAGAAGACTATGTTTAAATTGGGTTCAAAGCTTTGTCTGTATAAACATATTGTAAAAATTTGATGTGCGTAAGGTTGATTACCTGTTGTACTCCGGAAAAAAACAAGGTTCAGGAAATATATGTAGTCATAGCAAATATTTATTATCATATTATTGCATGAAGTAAATCCAGGTTTCCTAAATAATTTTCTCCTAGAAAATACTTATAGCTCATGCAAACAGAAATCAAATCAGGGTAAAAGATATTAAAGCCGATGTCCTCTGAAATTTTTTTTTATTAAAACCAGCAGCTACAAATATTGCAGCTGCTGACTTTTAATATCAGCACACTTACCTGTCCTGGAGTCCAGCGCCATCCATAGCAGAGGACGAGCGATCGCTCGTCACTCTGCTGCCCCCACCGCCATCCTTGGTGAGGGAACCAGGAAGTAAAGCGCTCCGGCTTCACTGCCCAGTTCCCCGCGGCGCATTCGCGCGAGTCGCGCTGCGCCATGCTGACTGGTTCCCGCTGTGTTCTGGGAGCTGTGTGTTTCCCAGAACACACCGGTGGGGGGGGGTGGGGTGGAAGGGATCTGGCGTCCTGCCCGCAGTCTACCCAGACAGGTATCTGCACCATCCTCCCCCCTGAAAGGTGTCAAATGTGACACCGGAGGGGGGGAGGGTTCCGATGAGCGGGAGTGGAGGTGGAAGGTGTTTTTTTTATTGGGAGCATGTAAAGCATTGCACCCGCCATCAGCAGATCGCAGGTGCAATGCAGGGCTCTTGCAGACAGTTACATACTGAAATTAACTACCTAGAGCGATCAACAGTGCCCTGGTAGTACACTGAGAACTAAAAGCCAATAGCCGCAAAGGCTGTCAGTACTCGCATTCACAGAACTCTGTGAATGAATGAATTAATGAATGATGAGGCCGGTGAGTGGAACAGTCCTGTGTCTTGTTTGTAAACATAGACACAGGATGTTCTGGGTTCTTCTCTTCTTGAGCCCTTTTTTTGGTTGAGGAAGAGAAAAAAGCAGGATCATAGTAAGTTGAAACAGCACACTTACACTTGCACACTTTGTAGGCACATTTAACCCCTTGATTGCCCTCCAATAACCCTTTGATGAACCCTGTCCCCCAGCCAGTGCCATTAGTACAGTCTCAGTGTACAGAATGTATCACTGATCACTGTATTCTTGTCATTAGCAACATTAGATAGTGTCAGATAGCATCAGGGTCAGTTAGTGTCCCTCCCAGCCAGGGTCAGTTAGTGCTAGATTGTCTGCTCACTATTGCAGTGACACTATAAGTCGCTGATCACTGCCATTACTAGTATAGTGTCTGAATGGACCAGTATTTTGATCATGATCAGAACTATACTAGTGTCCCCATTTCCATTGGATTTCCATTGGATCCAACTGGCGTAAGTCTCTTACACCGTTATATCTTATTTTCATATTTTAGGCTGGACGCTAGGTGGCGTTCCTGTCTAAAATATGCAAATGCACCGGCATGCCGGCGTTTTTTTTTCACGCCGTTTACGTAAAATGTTCGCGAATAGGGCTTTGCGTAAGTGACGTTCACGTCGTTTACACGTCGTATTGACGTTGTGATTTGGAGCATGCACACTGGGATCAATTCACGGCTGGCACATGCGCAGTACGTTCGGCGCGGGGACGCGCTGGATTTAAATAGTACACGCCCCATACCCGCCGAATTTGCATTAGGCCGGGCCATTTACGCTACGCCGCCTCAACTTTACAGGCAAGTGCTTTGTGAATAAAGCACTTGCCCGTAAAAGTTGCGGAGGCGTGGCGTAAACGGGATACGCTATGCCCGCACATTTTTATGCGCTCCTACCTGAATCTAGCCCGTAATGTTTTTAGAGGCCCTAAAATGCCAGAACAGTTCAAACCCCTTTTTGAAAAGTAGACACCCCAAGGTATTTTCTGAGAGACATGTTTAGTCTTTGGAAGATTTTATTTTTTGCCACAAGTTTTTGGAAAATTACTAAAAAAAATTAAATGTTGTACACATAGTTGTCACTTTGCTGAGATATTTCTCACACATTTCTCGCATACTGGGGCCCAAAATCCAATGACCACCTACAGGCTTTCAAACGCCATATTTTATCCTGGCTCTAAAAATCCAGGATAGTACAAACACCCTTAAATAATCCCTTTTTTGGAAAGTGGACATTCCAAGATATTTTCTAAGAGGCATGGCAAGTATTTTTCAGATCTCATTTGCTGCCACAAGCTTTTGAAAAATAAAGAAATAAAACACATTTTTTTCCTTTTTTCATTTTTCAATACCTTATGACAAGAGATCTGCAAAATACTCACCATGCCTTATATCAAATACCTTGGAGTGTCTAGTTTCCAAAAAGGGGTTATATGAGGGTGTTCAATCTGTTCTGGTATTTTAGGGCCTCCAATACTGTGATATGTAAAGGTGGCCATTGATTTTGGGCCCCTATACACAGATAGGCTCCTAAAAAGTCTCACACGTGTGGTATTCCCAAACTCAAGACAAGTAGCAGAATGTGTTTTGGGGTGTAATTCCACACATACCAATAGCGTGTGCAAGAAATATCTAATTAAAGTGCCATTTTCCAAAAACTTGTGGCAAAAAATAAAATCTTCCATGGACTCACCATGCCTCTTAGCAGATACCTTGGGGTGTCTACTTTCCAAAAAGGGGAAAGCCTATTTGCTGGGTATTGTCCTGACACTAACTGATTTCTACCAAACAAAGCCTGTATTCTATATTTTGAATGTTTTGGGAATAATTGGAGATACCAGGATTGAAGGGGTTAGAGGAATGTGGGATTGTGGTTTTGAAATATTTTTGTGAACTGTTTTCACATTTTATTGAACTTTTAAGACAAGGCACTGTGGTACTGTGAAAAAGAAGCCTACGAACTATACTATAAAACTTTTTTGCCACTGGGCAATTTGTACAAAGCTGGGGGCCCGGATTCACGTAGATTTACGCCGGTGTATCTCGAAATAGTACGCGCCGTTGCATCTTTACGCCGATTCCTAAAGCAAGATATGCCGAAAAACATGGCTTTAGTCGTCTGACGTAACTTGCCGTTACGCTGGACGCATTCGGCGTTCCCATGTTAAATAAGAGGCGATTCAGTTCGCATGTGCCGCGCTATATAAGTTTTCATTCATAAATATGCAAATTAGGAAGATACGCCGATTCACGAACGTAGATGCGCCAGTTACGCGGTTTGCGTAATGGTTACGTCCGGCGTAAAGATAAACCACCAAATAGCAGGTCTAAGTCATGTTAGGGTATGGACTTCGGAACAGCATCGAATTTTCCGTCATTTACGTCGTTTGCGTAAGTCGTACGCGAATAGGGCTGTGCGTAATTTACGTGCACGCCAAAAGCATTGTGTATTTGCAACGTGATTGTGAGCATGCGCACTGGGATACGTCCACGGCGCGTCATTTATGTGGGGTCACGGCTCAATTTAATACAACACGCCCACTACCAGTCTACTTTGAATTACGCGCACTTACGCCGGAACATTTACGATACGCCGACGTAACTTAGGACGCAAGTGCTTTGTGAATACAGCACTTGCCTCTCAAACTTGCGGTGTACGTGAATCCGGCCCGGGGTCTTTAACTTTTTTAATTGCCTTTTTTTCATCTTAGACGTGTCATCAGAATAGAAAGGTTCAGAATGTCAAATGTAAGGTTCAGAATTTATGTAAGGTTCCAATGTATAAGGTATTCCAGTACACATATTTAAAATCAATACCTGGTACTGACACTGATGTACGGGGTATGAAAATACCTGGTCTGACTTACGAATAGATGTGGATTTTTTATTGTACAATTCTTAACCATAAACAGTGTATTTATAACAAAGAAGAGTCATTTTCCAGCCATTGTGAAGTACCGTAACTGTTTATTCTGATGGTACCTGAGATTAAGGCTCCATGCACACTAGGAGCAGAAAAAACTTTTAGTTTAGTTTTAGTTTAAAAACGTTTTTAGCTTGAAAAACGTGGCATAAAAGACACAGAATAAAAGCATAATCTACAAAGTTTAGGTGAGTCTATGAGAGTTTAGGCGAGTCTATGAGAGTTTAGTTTATAGGCGTTTTTTGCACTACACTACCCTCTGCAAAAGTTTTTACTCCCACAACACACCTAAAAAAACTTTGGCACTTGACGTTCAGAAGAGTTAAGAGGAGTTTAGGAGAGTTTGGGAGAGACTGACGATTTTACAGCTCCTAAACTCCTCCAGGAAACGCGATAGAGAAGGTTTTTTTTTTCCTGCCTCTGAACGTCCCTGACAGAAAACGCCTGTAGCAGTAAATAATGTGCAAAGACACATAGAGCACAATAGAAGTGCTTCTAGAGGCAGGAGAAAAAAACGTCAAACGCCTATAGAATCTTTAAAAAAATTTAAGTCCAGTATGCATGGAGCCTACATACAACTGCAGCATATACAAACTGTTATTAAGTGTGTACTGGTCTTAAAGTAGAGTGAGGTCTGAACATCTGTGTAATGATGTGGGATGAGTCAACCCATATATCCTATCTTTTTTACATTTATGTAGGCAACCTCTTGGATCATAAGTTACTTTGTAAGAGGTAAAGGTTTTATACACTAATGTAATTCATTTACCAAAAGTGGTAGCACATTTCCATTGGGTTGCCACCAATTCTTTGCATAAAAATAGCAGGGTATGCAGAAATGTTTTTCTTTTTATTTGTTTGTGTTTGCCCGAGTACTAATAAGAAAAATAATTCTCCTGCCTTTGTGGCTGTGTGTGGTGAAGAGATGAGCTTTGGGGTGTTTTTTGGATATACCGTATTTATCGGCATATAACACACACATTCACTTTACAAAAAAAATATAAATAAAGATCTGTGAAGCAAAATAAGGGTCATTGCCCATCAATGAAGCCCGCCCAACCATTGCCATGAATGCAGCCTGATCGATGCCCATTTGCAGCCTCGGAAGGGGGGGGGGAGGACGAGTGCCAACAGATTACATACAGGAGAATCTCCTGTTTACACATCAGCCTCTTTATTACAATGTCCCACCTCCTATGATAGACAGAGGAGTCGTCCAATGGTAGCCCAGGAGACAAGACTTTCTATTACAGATGCCGCAAAGTAAACAGGAGATTCTCCTGTATGTAATTTGACAGCACTCGTTCCCCGCCCCTCCCTGTCCCCTCCAAGGCAGCACCGATCAATACAGTATATATCCAAATTACCAGGAGGGCCACATTAAACTGGAACAGGGGGCCCCCCCCGGCCAGACTTTAGACATGCCTGCTGTAGGCTATTTACAGAAACTACTATTACACAAGATTAGATAGTGTCTCATATGGGGAGAGAATGGTGGCTACTTGCCATTTTCTTATCAGGGTGGACCAACCAATGTATAGTATATACTGTACATCAATTGTGTTGTCAAACTGTATTAATATATGTTAGAGAGAACCAACCCTTCATTTGTTATGAAGCTGTTGCACATATTGGGTGTGGATGTTGATAGCTGATATCGTTGAGCCAGCCTTTATTTTGTTACAGAATATGGTATGGATGTTGGTAGTTATTAGTTAATAGAGAGTTAATAGTTTAAAGAGTTTGGGATATAGACTGGAGCATTCACAAACTGACATTTCAGCAGTTATATCCTCCTAAAAAGACTGATTCTACCCATCATGTTAAAGTGTATGTTACCCCTAAAATCACTTTAGCTTAAATGTGTCTCGAAAGTATGTTGGTGTCCCAGAACAGTAGCCGGTCGTGTCCCAATTTATGCCTTTATTCATAGATACCTGGTTATGTTGCCAGTCCCTCTCATTTACTGTTTTAAACTGACCACATTAAACAAGGAAGCAAATTTGCGCTAGCGTGGTCAGTTTGCGTCTACAGTATCTCACAAAAGTGTCCCTCACATTTTTGTAAATATTATATATCTTTTAATGTGACAACACTGAAGAAATTACACTTTGCAACAATGTAAAGCAGTTAGTGTACAGCTTGTATAACAATGTAAATTTGCGTACTCCTCAAAATAACTCAACACACAGCCATTAATGTCTAAACCGCTGGCAACAAAAGTGAGTACTTTATCTTTACATGATAAAGATACAAGTATGGCATGCCTATCTCTGAAGTCATTTTTACACTTGCGCCCCCCACCCATTGTCACCACGTTGATTGACAACTTCTGGAGCAGTACATACTCATACAAAGAATGTATTCCCTGCTGGGTATGATGTCACTTGCAGCTTGGAGCACAAAAATGGCATGTTTCTGGAGCGAAGCGTAAACAACAGGGGAAGTATTTCCATGCATGTTCGAAAACACCAACAGCCCCACCTTTCCAACATTGACATGCTTACTGCAGCCTATCAATGCAATATAGAGAATGCTGGATCACCTGACCACGAAAAAAAAAGGTAATAAATATTTTTTTTGGAAAATATATAAACAATTATGGAACACATATATCAATTCCTTTACAGAAAGATGCTCCAGGTGCAGAGTGTTTACAGCTAGCGGGAAAGCAAGCCAGTTTGTAATTTTCTCTTTGAAGGACAACCACATTTTTTTCAAAATATAAGGGGCAATGGAAATTCTATATAAATGCCCAAATAGTAGACATGTGCACAACAAAATTTTTCGTTTATTTCTGTTTCGTTTCTGTTCGTTTATCGTGATTCGTAACGAGTCGTAATTTCGTAAGACGTTAGTTATCGTATTCGTACTCTTTAGTATTTTCGTAACACTTTTTTTTCCGTTTCCGTTTTTTTATGTTAGTTTATTTTTCGTTGATTCGAGATTAGTATTTTCGTTAAATGTTGTATTCTGCCTCGTTCGTATTTTTACAATGAATTTATTCGTTCATTCGTTCTTACGTTGGTTTATTTTTCGTTGTTTTGATATTCGTATTTACATTATATTTTTCATCATGCCGCGTTTGTATTTTCGTAAGAAATAAATCTTCGTTGCTTTATGATCATTCGTATTTTCGTGTCTATTTTCATTTGATTGTAACAACGTTCTTTTGTAGATTTTATTGCATTCGGAATTCTGTTAAAATACATTTTACGTTTATTCGACACACTACTCGTCGTAATTTTGTAAAACATCGTAATTTACTGCGATTGACTTGACAGATCCACAAAATCGGTGCAACCTACCCAAACACACCCTATCTGGACTCTGGATGGAATGCACTGCATTCTAACACAGATAAAGACACAAGGTCAAGGAGCCACTAGGTAATAAGAAAGAAGCTCATTGGGGGAAGGAACAAACCTCTTCAGGGGAAGGGACAGCGCTGAGTGGCTATTGGTCACAGTCCTAATGAAAGTAAATTTACGTTATTTCGTATATTCGTTGTTTTCATTTCCGTTTTCCGAAGATTCGTAATTAATTTTCTGTTAGTTTTGCTTTTAGTTTTTTTTTCTTTGTTTGGCATTTCGGTTGTTTTCTTTTCGTTCTTCGATTTTTTTTTTGTGTTCGGTATTTTCGTATTTCTATGTTTTCGTTTCTTTTTTCTTTCGTTGTGTTGTTCTTTTACATTTAGTAGGTTCGTATCTTCGTAGTTTTCCATATTCGTTAGTTTTTGAAATATCGTTATTCGTTATCATTTGCGCTAAAACATTTGTTCATTCGTAGGTTAACGAATCAACAAAAATAACGAATAATGACGGAAAACGTATTTGTAACTAAAAAAATTGCACATGTCTATACAGTGCAGTCTAGATGTAACTGAATAGGGTTAATATTATCTGTGGGAAAGTGAATAGATTTATTCCAACTGACTTTAAAACCTGAAAATGTACCAAATGTGTTTATTATGGAAAGCAAATTTATAATTTAGGCATGTGGATTAATTAGATATACTTTCATATCATCTGCATATGAAGACATATAAAGTCCAGTTTTGGGATCAGCGGAATGTTAACCACTTAACCCCCGGACCATATTGCTGCCCAATGACCAGAGCACTTTTTGTGATTCGGCACTGCGTTGCTTTAACTGACAATTGCGCGGTCGTGCGACGTGGCTTCCAAACAAAATTGGCGTCCTTTTTTTTCCTACAAATAGAGCTTTCTTTTAGTGGTATTTGATCATCTCTGCGGTTTTTATTTTTTGCGCTATAAACAAAAATAGAGTGACTATTTTGAAAAAAATTCAATATTGTTTACTTTTTGCTATAATCAATAGCCCCCAAAAATATATAAAACATATTTTTTTTCTCAGCTTAGGCCGATACGTATTCTTCTACATATTTTTCGTAAAAAAAATCGCAATAAGCGTTTATTGATTGGTTTGCGCAAAAGTTATAGCGTTTACCTAGCGTCACCTCCTGCCGCCTATAAGAACAATAACGCGGTGGAACCGCCCCTATGATTGTTCTTAACGGGCACAGAATCGCTGCCTGAAAATAAGAATATCTGAATGATGCCTGTAGATGCACCCATCATTCAGATATCCCCACACAAAGTACAGATTGTTATATGACATCCTACGGTAGGGAAGTGGTTAAACATTATTGAGAAAGTCAATAAGTTGTATAAAATGTTGTGTAGAAAGTCAATAGGTTGCACGTGATACTTCTCCTTAGACTGCAGGTGCTCTTGCTCACTGCTAGGAAAGCAAGCCTGGGGGTAAAATTTATGTAGCATACAAATATTCAGTGCATAACAAAGAGCCCCGCTATCACTTCAACATTCTTAGCATACAGCATGTAACAGTGGTTTAAGGAGTTATGCATATTAACTTTCGTCAATCGTCCAAGAAGTGAACCATGTTGAACAATGTTTCTCTGATGTGTTTTAGCCATACAGCCTTGTGCTATGTGTGTTTTAGTAGTTATAGGGCTTGACACTGTAAAACTAGCAACACTGTAACAGCAAAAGTGACCACAATGAATTGTCACTTGCTTATCAATATGCCGAATGCCATTCAGTACGCCATCTAACCCAGTGGTAATGTGCTTTCATAAAGCACAACCACTATGGAATAGTTCAGAGAAAACAACATAATTGTTAGGTATAATGGCATCCAAATAAAAACATAGGGCCAGATTCACATAGAATCCACGGCGGCGTAGCAACTTACTGGAGGAAGTGCTGTATTCTCCAAGCACTTGCTCCGTAATTTGCGGCGGTGTAGTGTAAATGGCACGGCGTATGGCCGCGTAATTCAAAGGGGGCGGCTTGTATTTAAATTAAGCGCGCCCCAGCGCCGATCAAACTGCGCATGTGCCGGCCGTAAAAATAGGCCAGCGAGCATGCTCCAGCTCACGATGGAAAACGTCAATGAAGCCGACGTGAGCGTAAACGATGGAAAAAGACGACGTTGTCCCGACGCCATACTTAACATGGCATACGGCGGACTGACGTAAGGTTACCCCTCATAAAGCAGGGGTAACCTTACGCTTACGGAAACAACTTCCCGGGACTCACGGTAGCAATTGGAAAAACACTTTGGCTGGCTCAAGTGCAAAAGACGTATTCCTTTATGTGACATGCTATTTGATCTTTATACATTGTAAGCATTGTACAGGGGGGTTTGGCTTTTTATATTAAACCGATTTATACTATATGGAGCTTCCCCTTGCTTTTCATATGACCACACTGCTGAACGCATTAATCCACTGATCAGCATCAACACATACCCCAGGAGGGATAGTCGGCTGTGACCAGAGAGATATAATCAGGCTGCATACAAACTGGTGCCTGGTGAGTAGACTACCAAAGGGAGTTAACTACAGCCCCGGACCATTTTGCTGGTCAACGACCAGGCCACTTTTTGCGATTCGGCACTGCGTCGCTTTAACTGACAATTGCGCTCGTGCAACGTGGCTCCGAAACAAAATTGGTGCCCTTTTTTTCCCACAAATAGAGCTTTCTTTTGGTGGTATTTGATCACCTCTGCGGTGTTTATTTTTTGCGCTATAAACAAAAATAGTGCGTCAATTTTGAAAAAAAAATTATATTTTTTCTTTTTGCTGTAATAAATATCTCCCAAAAATATATAAAAAAACAATTTTTTTTCCTCAGTTTAGGCCGATATGTATTCTTTTACGTAAAAAAAAAAATCGCAATAAGCATTTATTGATTGGTTTGCGCAAAAATTATTGCATCTACAAAATATGGGATAATTTTATGGCATTTTTATTCATTTTTGTTTTTACTAGTAATCGCGGTGATCTGCGATTTTTATCAGTACTGCGACCTTATGGTGGACACTTCGGACACTTTCACACATTTTTGGGTCCATTGGCATTTTTATAGCGATCAGTGCTATAAAAATGCATTGATCACTGTAAAAATGCCACTGGCAACGAAGGGGTTAACACTAGGGGGCGAGGAAGGGGTTAATTATGTTCCCTAGGTGTGTTCTAACTAAAGGGAGGTGTGACTGACTAGGGGAAATGACAGATCGCTTTTCATACATTGTATAAACAGACAAACGGGCATTTCTCCCCCTGACACAACCGGGAGCTGTGTGTTTACGAGCGATCGCGGGTGCCCAGCGGTGATTGTGCCCGCCGGGCACGCGAGGCGGCACCAGGGGCAAGCAGGGGGCACGCGCGCCCCTAATGGCTGCAATGCGAAGTGACGTATAGCTACGTGATTTTGCGCTGCCGAGCCGACCTGCCGCCCTATAACTGTGGTTAATGAACTGGGATCTGTGACAGAAATGTATTAAAACCACTTATGGTACATTTTAGGATGTACCACTCCCTTTTTTCTCCTTTCTTTCCCTTCTATCTCTCTCCATCGGCTGCAAAAATGCTGGGAAAGCGGTGCAGGCTTCAGGAACAGCCCACGATTCGGTGACCCCTGGCAAATTGTCATTCGACCCTCAAGGGGGTCCCGACCCCAGGTTGAGAACCACTGTCTTAGGCCCCGTACACACCATTAAATAAATCTGTTCAAATCGGTCTGACAGACCGATTTGATCAGATTTGTCTGCTGGGCTATTTTGGTTTGATCGCTGTACACAGGATCAAACCAAAATCCCCGCCGGCAGACAGCGTGGTTACGTGGCGATGACGTTGACGCCGCCACGTCACCGCACCAGGAAGTAAAACACTTCCACGCATGCGTCAAATCCATTCGACTCATGTGCGGGCTGATATGTCTGCTGGTTAGCGTACTAACCAGCAGACATATCGGACTGACGGATTCCCAGCAGACAGATTTTAAAGCATGCTTTAAAATCTGTCTGCTGGAAAAATCTGTCTGTCCACCTGTACACACGATCAAATTTGTCTGCTGAAACGGTCTGCCTTAGAGCTATTGTGATGTAGTACGATCTTGCCTCTTCCTTGTTTACATGAACTGCCTATGTGGAATCACACCAGTGAGCTTGGAATGTGGAGCTGACCTCACTCCTATTGGTGGAGTAGTGGGTTGCTTTCAGATTGGATCATTACACTTAAGCCTTTGCTTTTTCAGTAAAGTGGGTTCATTTTATACCTATTTTAATTACAGGATATGGTTGCATATAATTTTTGGAAGTGTTTTCAAATTAAGCTCTGTTAGTATTTGATTCGATTAGTGATTATCACTGTTGAGTGAAGTATACATTTTATTTATTTTTTAAAGGTTTGCGCATTTATAACAGCTGCTGCTCTGTGAGTTACTATTACTTTTGTGCCATAGGGTGCTGGGATCAGGTGATTCATCTGATATATTTATTATGGCACTGTTTGGATCTGGCATGTGGCACCCATTGGCACTGATTGGCACTGGCAGGTTTCACACTGAGCCCATAGTGTAACTGTGTGTGAAACTGACAATTAACTGAATTTAGAGAGAGGAGCTGTCAAAATTCAGTGGTGATGTTGGGGGTGGGCGGGGCCTGGGGTGGGCGGGACAGCTATCAAACACCAGCAAATGATTGGGTTGCTTACTTACACATAGCGATCTGCCCAGATCCCATCCCATTGGCTGGTGGTTGATAGCTTCCGGGTCCCGTCCACCCCAGGTCCCGCCCACCCCCAACATCAACGCTCAATTTTGACAGCTCCTCTCTCTGCATTCAGTTAGGTTTCAGTTTCACACACTCAGCGGCTCTGGCAAGCGTCAAGCACCGCTCTGCCAACGGAGTGTGGAGAAGAGAGGAACACTTGTGGGCACGGTGTTAAATATTGGCCTGATTTGGATAATAATCGGCTAATGCAGATTTATCGAAAATGTCCAAATATTGGCAGATATATCGGCCGACCTCTAATATATACAAATACATACACACACACAGTATTGTGCAAAAGTTTTAGGCAGGTGTGAAGAATTGCTGTAAAGCACACTAGTCAAGCCCAAGGCCCACAGGCCAAGTCAGGCCCACTAGGCCATTTCATGTGACCCTTGCACTCAGGGCTTCTTTTCAGCTGGACTGTTGTGGAACTCACCCTCTGCTCACCACTGTCACTTGCAAACACAGAACTCTTTTGTGTTTACAAGAACAGCTTTCCTCTCGACATCTCTTACATATCCCTGCCTGCCCTGCACTCATGGCAGGGACAAGGGAGATGCAGATGCAGTGTTGGATGGGGCATCACGTGGTAAATTGCACTATGATCCTCATCTGTGCCCAGGTACATAGATGCTGACCAATAATCTTCCTGAAAGTGCGAGAGAGAGGCAAAGACACCTACACTGCCCAGAGGTACTAGAGCCAGGCTGGGTAGGTGAGATACAAGGAAGTTGAGAGATGAGGGCTGTGGAGTGAGATGCGTTCAGGGGTGGGGTAGGGGACCAGGGAAAATGTTGCAGAGGTCAAAGCCGAGGAGGGGTGGAAGTGAGATGTGGACAGCCTGTGAATGAAGGGCTGAACCCTGCACAACCCTAAACCCTGCACTCTATATGTAGCACACTCCTCAACCCTGCACTATGTACACAGAGCACCCCTGAACTCTTCACTCTGTACTTAGCACACCTCTGAGTTCTGTACACAGTGCACCCCTGAACTCTGAACTCTGCACAGCCTATCCATGAACTCTGTCCATAACACTCTCCTTTAAGATCCTCCCACTGCAATTTGCCCAATCTAACCACGGTTAGATGTGGTTTGGTGGGAAGTGCGTGGTTAAGTTCCTGCACCTATCTGAGAAAAAAAGTCCTGGATAAATGTATATAGTCTTACAGATACACCCGCCCCTTTAAGAGCAAACATAATGCTGATATGGCCCGTGTTAAAATTGCGCCTGACAACCCTGGTAAAAATGCTTTCAAAAATATATATTTAAAAAAAAAATTTGATCAATTTACAAAATGCAGACAGAAGACACATTAAATCAAATCAATACTTGGTGTGACTACCCTTTGGCTTCAAACCAGCGTCAATTCTTACGCTTTCACACTTTGTACACTTACATAAAGTCAGGGATTTTGTAGGATTGGAGTCAGGTGTATGATTACCCAATTATATCTAGCAGGAGATCATCAATTTCCCATGTAGGTTGAAACACAGCATTGACTAAAAACAGAAACAACTCTGTAGAAGGCTTAAAACTGGTTGAGGAACAGCCAAACTCTGCTTCTAAGGTGAGGTTGTGGAAGACAGTATATATACTGCACTTTTGTGACCCGTATTCAGCTAAAGCCTGCTGTCGACTGACATCACTCAGCTACTCCGCACTCTGAAGGGATCCAAACTTTAATGTTGGGATCCACTCAGATGGCTGACCGGCATATGCAGAGACCCTGAGCCAGCAACTTTTACCTCCTCCACAGTAGGGATGAGCTGAACACCCCTGGGTTCGGTTCGCATCAGAACCTGCGAACAGACCAAATGTTCGTGTGAAATTTAGAACCCTGTTAACCTCCCTGGCGGTATGATTCTTTCAGATTTTAGGTGCTAAAAGCGGTACCATTATTTGCAAGGGAATTTGGCGTTTAATACTGTAGGCTTGTAATTCTTAGGAATAACTCACTGAAATCTATCCAAACAAGAGTCTAATAGGCATCGTGGGTATGATTTTATTTTTTTTTTTCTTATTAAAAATTATAATATAATAAATAATTATAAAAAATTATAACAAATAATAATATAATTATAGTAAAAATTATTCAATAATGTAATCAAATCAAAATCACTGAAATTTGCTCAGTTGCAGAATTTTTGCTGTCATTATTTTTTTTTTTTATGACGAATTTCCCCATAAATCGCTATCGCTAAATTCTGCAAGTGATTCTGATTTATTATCGCTGTTTTTTAGCTGCTCTAAAACAATTTTTGCCATAAAGGGACACTTTTGGTTGCTATGGGCAATCTACAGTTTGCAGGGAGAAAGAACAGTTTTTATTATATAAAATGACATGTAGTGTACAGGGCAGACCACTAGGGACATGGGGGGTGTGTATTTTTTACATACAGTACTGTAATCTATACGATTACAGTGTACTGTATGTATAGTGTTTGTTTACTTTTTTAAATTTGGCGCCGTTCCCCCCCCTACGTCGCGACGCTCGCAGGGAAGGGAATCGGCGGAACACACAGCATCAGGCGGACATCCGCCCGCCGTGTACTGCGGGGATTCATCGCTGGATCGCAGAGAAAAGGTAAGTAAACTTTTTTCTGCATCCAGCGAGGCAAGTCCGTGTGTGGCACGGGGTTACCGATCGTAGCTTTAAAATCTCACCCCGTGCCACACACGGGAAGACCGCCAGGGAGGTTAAAGTCTATGGGACTCGAACATTTGAAATCTAAAGTACTAATTATAAAGGCTAATATGCAAGTTATTGTCCTAAAAAGTGTTTGGGGACCCGGGGAACAGCCGTTTTTTCAGGAGCAGTGATTTTAATAATGCTTAAAGTGAAACAGTAAAATTGTTTCCTGTGCTTAGAACTGTCCCTGCACAAAATATGGTATGGATGTTAAGGGGAACTCCACCCTAAATGTAAAAAAAAAAATGCCGTGGTCCTCCACACATTTTTTTTTTTATGAATGACGTTTCTCTGTATTGCCGGGAGCCGACAATTCGTTACAGCCGCGAGTGATTTTAAATTACTTTTTTCCTTCAGAAATGACACTTTGTGCAGGGACAGTTCTAAGCATGGGAAACAAGTGCTACTTTACAGGCATACTTTTATTGTTTCACTTAAAGGAATTATTAAAATCACTGCTGCCAAAAAAACTGCAGTTTTTAAAACTTTTTTTTGCATTGATACATGTCCCCTGGGGCAGGATCCAGGTCCCCAAACACTTTTTATTACAATAACTTGCATATTAGCCTTTAAAATTAGCACTTTCGATTTCAAACAATCAAGTCCCATAGACTTTAACAGGGTTCTAAAGTTCACACGAACTTGCCGCGAACACCCCCAAATAGTTTGCTGTTCGGCGAACAGGCAATGTTCGAGTCGAACATGAGTTCTACTCGAACTCGATACTCATCCCTACTCCACAGCCCGGTGCTCCAGTGAGCACTGGAGGGGCAGAGTGGAAGGTAGAACTATACTCACCTTGGCTCCAACTATGCGCCGTCCATGAGCTCCCTGTTCGGGGGTGACATCACTCGAGTTCAGTCAGATTTGGCATTGCCAAATTTGTACAATGAGGCTCACTGTAGAATGGCAGACAGGCAGGTGGGTAACTTTAATTCAGAAGACTGAGCATGTTTCTTCTGCATTAAAGTTTTCACCTGTTCGTCCCCTTTTAATTTTTGCCTAATGTAGCACTTTAAAGTGTGCCAGCATAGGAATTTAGTAAGTATTGCTTAAAGATGTCTTACTGACTTTCAAAAAGATACATTAGTTATTAGTGTACTAGCTGTATCCTTATTTAGTCTAACTGCTAACTTAGCAAATCTTATGAATGTGTTGTGAAATCTACAAAGTGCAATATTCAAGAGATGATTTATCTTGTGCCAATCAAATATTAGTCACAAAACTTTAGTAGTTTTCTGAGGCCGCTTTAAAGTGTATTTTGCTGAAAATGTTGGTAGCCTAGCTGTAATGCTGACCCTCTAGTTTTCATACTATCTGCATGACTAAACAAGTATGCAAATAAAAAGCTTGAACAAAATCAAAGGTTATTTTGGTTGAATTACTTAAAGGGTCACTAAAGGAAAACATTATTTTTGCTGAAATGACTGTTTACAGGGTATAGAGACATAAAAGTTAACTGATTGATTTTCAAAATGATTAAAAATAGGTAAAAATCATGTGTCTTCTGTCAATCATAATGTGCCTGCAGGTTAGTTTCACTTTTGAACTGGCTTCATGTTTCTGCAAAGTAGAAATAGACACACAGAACAAAAACAAACAAATCCAGGGCAGTTTTTTTGTTTTTAAAATGAATCTGATTGGTTCTGTGAAGTTTTAGACATACAGTAATGACAGCTTAGACCACCGCGAGAAAGCTCCCAGCACTGTGGTTATAAGGAAACAGACAAGCAGGAAGTGTGGAGAACAGAGCAGGATTACAGCAACTTCAAAGCAAAAACGAACAATAAGGACATGAAACCAGTACTGCAGTAAGGTAAAGGAAGCTATTTAGCTTAAAAAAAATCCTTTAGTGATCCTTTAAGTTAAATAGGCTGTTGACGTTTTGTTTTTCTTTAAATCAGATTTGATTTATTTGTATTCCGTCTAGACATGTGCAGTACCGAAAAAATTTGGCTAGTTTTGTTTTCGTTTCATTTGAATGAATGAATGAATGAAAACTTGTATAGCGCGGCACATGCGAACTGAATCGCCTCTGGGCGCTTGTTGTTCCTGTCTCCTTTGATATCAAAAGAGAAAAGTCTTGACCTTTCTCCTGAATGCTAGGTGGTTCTCCTCCAACCGAATGCTGGTTGGTAAAGCGTTCCATAGTCTGGGACCTTGGATCGCGAATCTTCTTTCTCCTTTGGATTTGAAGTTGGCTTTCGGAACCTGGAGCAGGTTCTGATTCGTGGATCGCAAAACGCGATTGGGATTATGCGCTTTTATTATTTCGCATAAATAAATGGGGGCATTCCCATGGACACATCTATGCGTAAGACAGAGAGCTTTAAAAGCAATTCTGTCTTTAACTGGCAGCCAATGAAGGGCTCTCAGTGAAGGTGAGATGGATTCCCAGGGTTTTTTCCCAGTCACCAGTCTGGCGGCCGTATTCTGAACGACTTGCAGACGGGCGATTTGGTACTTGGGGAGGCCGAGGTAAAGGGCATTTGCATAATCCAGGCTGGAGTTTACAATAGCTCCCACCACGACCGCTAAGTCTTCTTTGGGGATGAACGGAGTGAGTCTACGTAGTAGGCGCAGTAGATGGTGAGATCCGCTGACTACTGACCCTATTTGTGCGTCCATTGTCATAAAGGAGTCAAAAATGACCCCTAGGCTTTTGACTTTGGCGCTAGGGGTGATGAATTTGCCCAAAATAGGCGGGGGGGTCCACGCTGTTGAAAGTTGATTCCTGCGCTTGGCGTGAAACAGAAGAAGTTCTGTTTTCGCTCCGTTGAGTTTAAGATAACTCTTTGTCATCCAGTCCTCTATCAAAGAGAGACATGTCTCTAGATTGAGGTGGTGATCCTGCCTGTTGCAGATGCGGAAATAGAGTTGTGTGTCGTCTGCGTATGAGTGATAGAGCAGTTTTTGGCTGCTGATAATCTCAAAAAGAGGACGGAGATATATGTTAAACAGCACTGGTGACAGAGGCGATCCTTGAGGGACTCCGCATGTTACTGTGCGTTTTTCAGACGTAAAAGGTCCTAACTTCACTGTCTGCGATCGGTTTTCCAAAAAAGAGGAGAACCAAGATAAATCGCTTTCTGCGACTCTGGCTACTTCAGCAAGCCGAGTCAGTAACAGATTGTGGTCTACAGTGTCGAAAGCTGCACTTAGGTCCAACAGAACCAGGAGACAAGATTCTCCTTCGTCTGCGGCCTTGAGAACATCGTCCCATACTTTCAGCAATGCTGTTTCCGTCCCATGTCCGGGACGGAAGCCTGATTGCAATGGGTCAAGTAGCTTGTAGGTATCTAGATGCTGTTGCAGCTGTTGTACCACTACTTTTTCCATTATCTTAGAGAGTACGTTGAGGCTTGTTATGGGACGGCGATGGAGTGGGTCCTTAGGGTCCAGGGAGGGTTTCTTCAGGATGGGTTGGATTATACCCTCTTTCAACTGTGAGGGCACTATGCCCTCCAAGAAAGACTGGTTGATAAGCTGCGTGATGGGAGGAGCCAGGATGTAGGCGCATTTGTTTTTGTTTTGTTATTTTATTGGATTATTCATTTTGATCAGCATTCCTTACTTCGGATCATTCGAAACTTTGGATGCATTCGTATGCGTTCCATTTCATTTGTTTAGATGCAGAATTCGTTACTTCGGATAATTCGTAATTTCGGATGCATTTGTATTCATTCGGTTCCATTCATTTAAATGTGCAATTTGTTACTTTGGATAATTTATAACTTCGGATGCATTCAGATTGGTTACGTCCACTAACAGTTACTTAATCCAAATTTAAAAGGAAATTCCAATAAAAATGTAGATCTAATCTATCTTAAAGAAGCTGCTATGACCTAAATAGAAGAATTACTGACTTTAGCTATTTTACCTATAATTTAATAGTTTATAATAATAAATTGTAATGAAAACTATGGGCCAGATTCACAGAGCCATTACTCCGGTCTATCTCCTGTTAGACCGGAGTAATTTCAAATTACCCGCGTCGTATCATTAGTTTGAATCCCCAAACCATGATATGGTGGCTTCGGGCTTCGATCTGACAGGCTTACATCTTCGTACGCCGTCGGATCTACGCTGCAATCTTTTTTCGCCCGCTGGGTGGAGTTTGCGTCGTTTTCAGCGTCGGGGTATGCAAATTAGCTTTTTCCGGCGATCCGCAAAGTTACGATCGTCCGTCGCTTTCTCTTACAGCATATGTAGTCATCTTCTTCCTGCGTAAAGTTAGGGAAGGAAAAATCTGGTCTATAGTTAGACAGCCCATGTTAAGTATCGTTAAGTGTCGTTCCCGCGTCGAATTTCAATTTTTTTTTTGTTTTTGCGTAAGTCGTCCGGGAATAGGCATGTACGTAAACGACGCTACTCAAAAAAAATTTGATGTAATGACGTAATTTTGCGCAATGCACGGCGGGAAATTTCTGAACAGAGCTTGCGCAGTTCGCTCGTAAGAAATACACTACGCCGCCGTAACTTACGGGCCGAAACCTACCAGAATTTGTCTTAGAGCCAGGTAAAATACGGCGGTGTAGTGTATCTCTGATACTCTGCGCCAGGGCAATTGTACCTGAATCTGGCCCTATAATTTTAGTTAATAATTTATATATAATAGGAAATATGAAAAACAAAATTATCCAAACGCAGTTGATTCGTTAAACTCGTAAGTTGAATCGTTTTTTGTTCTTTCTGATTTTTGTATTTTCTGATTTTCATTCTTTCTGATTTTCGTTCTTTCTGACAATCCGTTTCCGTATGCATTCGTCAAAAGTATCTTTCGTTCATTCATTCGGATGAATGAATGAATTTGCCAAATTTTGCCCGAAAATAAATTCATAACAAAACAAATTGCACATGTCTAATTCCTTCCATACAAAGAACAATTAATCGACATGCTACTATTAATTTTCTATTTACAGTTATACACCAGCAGAACATTACAGCTGCACATCGGCAGATAAATATGCAACATATACAAAAAAATATTAGAACTGATTCATTTTGAACAAGGGTATTCCACATCATATAAACCAACTATCTAATGACAGACAGAAGAAAGGCTGTTCACTTTGAAAGGGAAGTTGCACCTGACTGGGACTTTTTCCCAGAGCTTAGTGAATGTGGTGTAATTTCATTTTGCAAAAAATACCCAAATAAGAGCCAGGGAAAAAAACTGAATTTTTGCTTACACGTGACTGTATGATGGAAGTCAGCAGAGCTTTCCCTCATTCACTAGCCTCTAATGCCCTGTACAATCGAAATTTCCGATGGGATAAAATCCAATGGAATTTTCCATTGGAATTCTGTTCAAGCTGTCTTGCATACACACTGTCAAACCAAATTCCGACCGTCCAAAACGCGGTGACGTAAAACACTACGACAAGACTAGAATAATGAAGTTCAATGCTTCTGAGCATGCGTTGACTTGATTCTGAGCATGCATGTTGTTTTCTCCGTCTGAGTTCCACACAGATGATGGGAATAAAACAAGTTCTATTTCTAAACTCCAACGGAAAAAAGTCAGATATGGCCCATACACGGTCGGAATATCCGATGAAAAAATTCCGCCTGACTTTCCGATCGTGTGTACAAGGTATAAAGGATAATTCCCAGTCAAAGTGCAACTTTCCCTGCAGCATGAACAGTCTATTTGCCTTAGCAAAGCAATCCCATTATTTGCTAACCTGACCAAGTAGTTAATGAGTATTGAAGCAAAAATGACAACATCATAGACAGCAAGAGAGCGGTCTTTGAGGGTAAGGTCAGCAATCCCATACTCAATTTTTCTCCGATGACATCTGTTAACTTTTGAGAATCTTTATTGGACGGGCCAACAGCACTGCTACTGGGAGAACACCAGGACCCAAAACCATACATATGGTTAGCAATGATCCAACAAAGGAATACTTGTATATCCACTCTATTTACGAGATTATATTTTTTTCCTCTTGCTAACCATATGTGCACATTAAATACCTCTTTTATCTTTGCTCTGTAAGAGCATGTTAGAGAAACAGTTACTTTTTTAATTAAGTTAATTCTCAGAAGAAATCACACTGATACTGGATAACTGCAGTCAAGCTACAAAGGATACTTGGCCCTCGGGACAGAGGCTTATGATGATGTGGAAGAAAATACGGTTATAAAACACATGTTTTGGATAAATACAATGCAATTCTGAGAATAAACCAAGGTCTATAAATATATTACCGTCAGAGTGGTGCATGTGTCGGCTCATTCTGTATGTATCTACAGGGAAAATCTGTATCTGTATCCAGATTCTGTGATACAGATCTAATTTCTCTGTGCCGCAAGTATGTATTTTTTTCTCTTTTCTTAGAAGCTACCGAATATGTGCCAGTTTCTTAAACAGGTAAACTAGAATTTTAACGTGAAAGTACAAAAAATGGCAGATAGGATTTTCAATTTGCAGGGGAATTTCCCCCAGAGCAATGACTGGGTATACTTTACAAAGTGAAATTTCAACAAACAGTATTCACTAAGTTCTGTCGCAAGTTACCTTGCCAAGTGAACAGTCTGTTTGCCTTTGGCTAAGGAAGTTGACACCACAACCTTTATATACCATATATATAAGGCCGCGTACACACGATCGAATATATCTGCTGAAACTGGTCCGCAGACCAGTTTCAGCGGACATATCCGATCGTGTGTACGGGCTAGCAGACAGTTTTCAGCAGACAAAAGTTTTAAAGTATGCTTTAAAACTTGTCTGCTGGAAAGCCGTCTGTCTGACATGTCCGCTGGTTAGGCGTACTATGGATTCGACGCATGCGTGGAAGTATTTTACTTCCTGGTTCAGTGACGTGGCTGCGTCAACGTCACTACCACGTCACCGCGCTGTCTGTCCGCGGGGATTTTGGTTTGATCGTGTGTACACTGATCAAACCAAAATAGCCCAGCAGACATGTCCGATGAAAACGGTCTGGCAGATCTCCTCGTGTGTACGCGGCCTTATACTGACCCTGAAGGGTATTATTATTATACAGAATTAATATAGAGCTATTTTGCACAGCGCTTTACAATATAACTGGAGACAGTACAACAGAAATATAATTCAATACAAGAGGGTTAGGATGGACCTGCTTCTGGGAGCTTACAATCTAATAGGGAGGGGCTGGTGGAACAAAAGGTTATAACTGTGAGGCCGCGTACACACGATCAAATCTGTCTGCTGGAAACGGTCTGCCAGACTGTCCCAGCACGCAGATTCGATCGTGTGTACGGGCGAGCCGACGGATTTGGCCAGCCGACAGATTTGAAAGCATGCTTTCAAATCTGTCGGCTGGAAACCCGTCCGTGTGTACACGATCAAACCAATACGTCCCCAGCAGACAGATTTGTTCAAATCGGTCTGTCCGACCGATTTTAACAAATGTGTCTGCTCGTGTGTACGGGGCCTGAGGGATGTACTGATGGGAGAAATAGGAGCTTTGGTTATTAGCTGAAGCCAGAATAGTTTTCCCTGAAGCCATGAGTCTTCAGGGATATCCTAAAATTGTGTATGCAAGACAAGTTTGAGCCAACATCTGTCAGAAATGTATCCACCGTTTTGTTGTCGAAATGTCCGATCGTCTGTACGCGGCATTAGTGTAATATTGTTACTCACCTACTGTAAAAGTGTTGGATAAACATTCATAAAAAGTATTTGTGGTGAATGTGTTTTAAATTACAATAAATGATTAACCACCTGTGAATGTTTGGTGAATGTCCTATACAGCCAGCATTGAAAGTATGACAAGGGGTGCTTGGTATGCTGGAGGGTCTATAGATGCTGGCTGCTGGGGGATTAATTCTCGTTGGGTGGCGATCTATTGTTTATAGGAGGGGTCTTATGTCTTATGTTTCTTGGGTGTCAATTGTTCATGGTAAGGGACTACTGTTGAAGGAGGGGTCTATTGTTGCTTGCTGCCGGAGTTCTATCAATGTTGGCTGCTGGGTGATCTACTATTGCTGGCAAAGGTCTATTGTTGCTGGCGGGAGTAATTTGTTGCTTGGGGATCTCATGTTTTTGTGGCGATCTTATGTTGCTGCAGAGGACCTATTTACTGATTTTCTTATAATCATTAACAATTTCCATACAAATTACTTAGCTCCACAAAATGATACTTGGTTCTGTATTCTTCAAAAAGGGGCTGTACTGGGAGGTGGATACGGGGTGGAACCAAAGGACAGTGCTCAACGGCGGGTAGGGAGCAGAAACAAGAAGTGACTTGAAAGGCGGAAGGACCTGCATCTATTCTTTGAGAACAAAAAGCCCTGAATATGTCCCATGTGTTTGAACCGATTAATTGCATAAGGAAGTCTCCTACCGTGTTTCCCCGAAAATAAGACACCGTCTTATATTTTTTTTTCCTCAAGAAATCACACTATGGCTTATTTTCGGGGGGTGTCTTATTTTTATTACAGAAAATAAAGGTTGCCTACCTGAACCACACTTGCGCTTCTTAGCATTTCCTCTGTCCACCTGTAGACTGAGATTATCGTATTCTGCATGCCATTTTTGGACCATTCGGATATCCAACTTCTTCTCTTTGCAAAAAGCCGTAAGATTCTTGCCTCGGGAGTCCTCCACAATTCCTTTCTTGTACTCAACAGAATAACTCTTTCTTTTTGCACTCATCTTGTCTGGTTGTACCACTACAAGATATCACTACAAGATTCGACACTACATCTTATTTTCGGAGATTCGACACTACATCTTATTTTCGGAGATTCGACACTACATCTTATTTTCGGAGATTCGACACTATATCTTATTTTCGGAGATTCGACACTACATCTTATTTTCGGAGATTCGACACTACATCGCTACGTCTTATTTTCGGAGGGGTGTCTTATATTTCTATCTTGCGTCGAAATCCCGCTACGGCTTATTTTCGGAGTACGTCTTATTTTCGGGGAAACACGGTATGTTGCTGTTGAGTTTTTTTGCCTTCTGGTAGAGCTAGGTGGTCTTATAGGAGGACAGTACCTACAGTGACTGTTTGGTACATGTGATTCAGACAGTATTGGGGTAATTGTTGTTCTTTCTACACATGCAGAACATATTAAACACCTGCAAGACTATTCATGTTATGGACTTGACTTGGAGGATATTACTAAAAGTGTATTTAACCCCAAGAACAAAAATGTATATATTACAGTTATAGCTTATCAGCTCTAGGATGTGATGGCTGCCTTCATTTTAATTTTTTTCAGATTTTTTCCCTTTTTTTTTTTACCTGCTAATACTGCCAGTAACATTTCCTGACTAAAGGGTGACGTGACCTATCATATTGTATCTATGGAGGATCAGTGCTGTTACCCTAGCCTGCTTGCTTCTAATTTGGAATACATAACAACTCCCCCCTCTTCTCACCATCTTACTTACACAGGGTTTATAAGCCGCCTTGAGATTTGAGTGCTGATCTGAGTAACAGAACATTTTCAATTGTAAAGTTGAAAAAATTAAAGGGAGAAAATAAAGTTTATTGTTAGGATTTACATGCAAGTTAGAGTTTATATAAAGCCTGCATGTACAAGCACGTAGAAGTATTAGAACCCCTGTCAGGTTTTTACATCTATCATTATCCCAAAATGGGAGAGTTAACCTCTATATTTGTCCTGGTGACTGTTGGCTTTTCTGAAGTCTCAATAAATGCATCTCTCTGAAAGAACTTGGTTGCTGCTGGATTAACTTGCATTATAGTAATAATTAATCATCCTTCTACTAATATATGATTACATTGGGCAATGTAGTCATGTAGTAGTAGAGGGGTGATTATTAATTAATTATTACTATATTGGGAGTTATTCCAGCAGCAACCCAGTTCTTCCTGAGAGATGCATTTATTGAGACTTCAGTAAAGCCAATACTGACCTTTGTTGATGGGATAAAAAATGATGGGAAATCCACAATTTTACATTTGTTACTGGTCAATGGTACTAAATGTGAGGGGAAATCTTAAAAAGGGGATACCTACCGTCTAAGAGGACATTTCACCCACAACCCCTTCCTACTTTGAAGAGATTTCCTGTTGGGTCTATGGGTCAGACAGACAGTAAAGAGAAATCTCCACAATAAGACAAAAAAAGAAAAAAGAAATAAAGAAAAAGTTTAGATAATTGTAAACTGTAAGGTTGTTACTATGAGACTTTTCACTGTTATCTGTGCATACTCCTACGTGTGCCCTGTCAACAATAGCTGTCAGCTTGACAGTTGATGTTCCTGATATGTCGTCAGAAACATGTCACTTTGCCTCCTGCCTTCTTGATGAATGCTGTAACAGCTCTTTCCTATGAACTGATGTGTGTGTATATATATATATATTTTTTTTTATATAGTTATATATATAACTATATATTTATATAGTTATATATATATATATATATATATATATATATATATATATATACACACACACACATGTGTATATATATATATATATATATATATATATATATATAAAGTGGAGATGAGGCTAAGTATGTTAGTCTTCATTAGCTTCCTGACCTAGGACATGGGTCAGTGTGTATGGTGCCTCCATGTACTGTATTATCAGTCTGGGTCTGGAATACTCCTTGTGGTTGGTAGCCCTTTCCTCCTATCAGGCAAATAGGAATGAGCTTTGGGTTAAACATGAATTCTACTCAATGCAATCTGTCCTATGTTCAGCAAAAAGACACTCAAACTGGCCCTGTTTTTTGGCCAGTTCGTCTACCTGACCTTTGGCTGATTTTTGTAAAGAAACATCAGCTGGAAGTTTGTTATTACAGATCCCCAGTGCTGCTGGGATGTAAACAAAAGGGGTGTCAGTGTCTTCAGGGGGACTTATCAGAATCTTAAAGACCCTTTAGAACAAGGGGGCCAACAGATATAAAAAAGTACGGAATACATGGTACACCTTGTGGTGATAATGCAAACTGGGCAGCCCAAAAACTGGGTCAGAGAACACAGGTCAGCCATTACTTTTTAAAAATAAGAGACAGAGCCACTGTGGGGACTTTAGATGAAGCACACAGGTGTAAAAATATTAATTTATTGGAAATCAATAATATGTTACCTGATGGTAATCATGAGTAGACATATCCCAATGTTAAATGTTAGGCCACGTACACACGATCGAATTTGTCCGCTTAAAACGGTCCGATGGACCGTTTCAGCAGACATCTCCGATCGTGTGTACGGCCGAGCAGACAGATTTGTCCACCCGACAGATTTCAAAGCATGCTTTGAAATCTATCGGGTGGGAATCTGTCCGCCCGACATGTCTGCTGGTTAGTACACTTACCAGCAGACATGTCGTCCCGCACCGCCGCCGCACCGCCGCCGAATGGATTGTGTACACGCGAGCAAACCAAAATCCCAGCAGACAGATTTGTTCAAATCTGTCGGACGAACAGATTTGAACAAATCTTTCCGCTCGTGTGTATGGGGCCTAAATGTTAAAGTCCCGATGTTCTCTTTTCCTTCATTAATATAGGGATGGAAGCATGCTAGTTTATATCTATACCAGGTCTGATTAATACCCATTTATATCATGTATTATTCAATCATATTAATTTGAGAGATTCCCCCTCCTTACACCCGACCAACCCCCATTAGATAGGGTTGTTACTTCCCACCCCTGTATTAGTTAGTCTATTTTTCTTGGAATTTGAGTGTGCTACATGATATAGACAGGAGCTTTGGCTCCATCACTTCCGGTAGCTGCTATGCATGCTGCGGGTCTTCCTCCTCCCCTCCCTATAGGCTGGGTGGACCGCCCTGTGCCACACATCGACATCACGCTCCGACGACGGAGCTGCTGCACTACGCCCATGGCACCGCTGCTCTCCACCGCCCTTCGCATCGAGGGGCCAGGTGCAGGGATGATTTTGGTGATGTTTCTGGGCGACTTGTCTGCCCAGATGCAGGTGCCTCCTCTACACAATGCACGCCAGCGTGTCATTTGTAAGTGTGGAGGATTTGCCTTTATAGGTTAATTTTGGGGCGTTTGACTCACATGGTGGCTCTATCTATGCACTTGGATACTTTCTGAATCACTTTGAACTTAAGTTTGCATTAGGTAATCTGATTTTCACTCTTCACTATTATTTTATTTGACACATTTGAGTTTCATGCCATCTAAACTTTATGTTGATTTTTTTTTCTGTTTTATTTTCAATTTATGTATTTCACTATTTTATCACTTTCCCCTCTCACTAACTGGACTCTATCCATACACTCATTAGCATCTCATTATCCTATCCTTTACCAAGTATAGGACATACAGCACAATATGTCACAATACACAAGTTCTTAGTATTTTTTTTATTTTTTTATTTTTGATTTCAGCATTTATGGTCATTTATGACTATTTCCATCTTTTGGAATTGATTTCCTTGAAAATCATCCTTGTTGAGTCCTGGGCCATCCAAACCACCTCAACACCCACCATTGATACCCCCAGGGGTTCTCTGTTTGATGTCGGCACACTCCCTTTACATAGATACATATAATTCAAGTACCTTCTTTGCCTGGGTCAGACAATATAGATATTCCTTTTATCATACTACAAAACTCATTTATCCACATGCATGCTCCTGAAGAGTGAATTAATCCACAAAATGCACAGAGCTACTATATGCCAAATTAGATGTTTTACCAGATCATCTTAGTACTATAGCTGATTACATGCAGCTACACAGAAAGAAAGGCCTTGGAAATAAAATTACCTACAACAAGATGGTTAAAAAATGACTACTGTTATCTACTACAATTAAGCAGCTTGTAGAATGAGGACTGTTCTCCTTTCAATGTTTGCCCTTGGTAATAGATGGGTGCCCATAGTGACTATAGCAGACGGCACTGAACAGATCACAGTAAAATGATGAGAGGCCACCAGCACTCCATTGAAAACATGTACACTCATTGATTAGTGCACATCAGTCAACACACACGTCACATCAGTCAGGCTGGATTCACACTTGTGCAGTGCGAATTTCAGCTCTCTTATCTCTGCAGAGAGATAAGAGAACTGTTCAGCAGATCATCTCTGTTTTAGCTGCGAATTTGTAGACCTGGGAGAGGGGAGGGGGGAAGTGTATTGAGGTGAATGAGAGAAATCCTGAAGAGAAATTAACACATCTGCGAATCAGATGCGTGCCCATAGAAGATAATGGGCCTGAATTCGCACCTGAGCTACACTGCAATGCCTAGAAAATGCACACGTTTTTTCAGCAATGCGCAGTGCAAATGCATCGCACATATGTGAACTAACCTCATTGAAATCAATGTATTTTATAATGTTATGCAAATTGGATGCGGTTTAAGCCGCAACCAATTTGCATAGGTGTGAACCCGGCCTCAGTGTTTCTGGGCCATGCAGGGTCCCTTTCTCATGGGGCTTCCTTGAGAAAGGGACTCTTTGAGGCCCTGAAAAGTTGTTTTTTGATTGATATACATTGCACTAATAAATTAGTGTATATGTTTGCAATAGAGTGCTGGTGATGTCATTTTCTGAACCAGACATCTGTTCTAAACATATGTATGCAAACTATGGACTATATACTGGAATTTGTATTTGTTTTTTTTTATGGAAAGAGTATAGCACAACTGCAAACCTACCAAGACATGGCGTCCACCAAACTGACGGTCAAGGAGAGCATTAATCAGAAAAGCAGCCAAGAGGCCCATGGTAACTCTGGAGGAGCTGCACAGATCCACAGATCAAGAGAGAATCTGTCCACAGGACAACTATTAGCCATGCACTCCACAAATCTGGCCTTTCTGGAAGAGTGGCAAGAAGAAAAGCCATTGTTGAAAGAAAGCCATATGAAGTCTTGTTTGCAATAAGTGGGAAGCCATGTGCGGGACACAGCAAACATGTGGAAGAAAGTGGACCTAGAAGCAAAACGCTATGTGATGTGGAAAACTAACACGGCACATCTCCCTGAACACACCACCCCACCGTGAAACATGGTGGTGGCAGCATCATGTTGAGGGAATGCTTTTTTTCAGCAAGGACAGGGAAGCTGGTTAGAGTTGATGGAAAGATGGATGGAGCTAAATACAGGGCAATCTTAGGCCCCATACACACGATCGGATATATCCGATGAAAACGGTCCGCGGACCATTTCCATCGGATATGTCCGATCGGGAGTTTGATCCGATGGCGTGTACACACCATCGGATCAAATTCCCCGCCGCCGGACGGCGCGGTGACGTAGTGGTGACGCGGCGGTGACGTTGACGCCGCCACGTCACCGCCACGTCACCGCACCAGGAAGTAAAACACTTCCGCGCATGCGCCGAATCCATTCGGCAGCGGCGCGGCGGTGGTGGGAGCCGACATGTCTGCTGGTAAGTGTACTAACCAGCAGACATGTCGGGCGGACAGATTCCCACCGGATAGATTTCAAAGCTTGCTTTGAAATCTGTCGGGTGGAGAAATCTGTCCGCTTGCCCATACACACGAGCGGAGATGTCCGCTGAAACGGTCCATCGGACCGTTTTCAGCGGACATATCCCCTCGTGTGTACGCGGCCTTAGAAGAAAACCTGTTTGAGTAGGCAAAAGACTTGAGACTGGGCTAGAGGTTCACCTTCCAGCAGGACAACGACCCTAAACATACAGCCAGAGTTACAATGGAATGGTTTAGATCAAAGCATATTCATGTGTTAGAATGGCCCAGTCAAAGTCCAGACCTAAATCCAATTGAGAATTTGACTTGAAAATTGCTGTTCACAGATGTTCTCCATCCAATTTGACAGAGCTTGAGCTATTTTGCAAAAAAGAATGGGCAAAAATGTCACTCTTTATGTGCAAAGCTGGTAGAGACATCCCCAAAAAGACTTGCAGCTGTAATTGCAGCGAAAGGTGGTTCTACAAAGTATTGACTCAGGGGGGCTGAATACAAATGCATGCCACATTTTTCACATATTTATTTGTAAAAAAAATTGAAAAACATTGAAAGATTTCCTTAAACTTGACAATTATGTGCGACTTTCTGTTGGTCTATCACAGGGGTCTCCATACTTTTCAAGCAAAGAGCCAGTTTACTGTTTTTGAGACTTCAGAAGGGACAGATTCTGACCAATGGGGGTAGAAAATGCCCCAGGGCCGAGCATCGAAAAATAAACATGGCCCCAGTGTTGGTGGGCAGTAGGAGGAGGAATAGTGCTCCATCATTGCTATTAGTGGAAGAAAGAGAGTCCCATTGTTGATGTCATTGGGCGGAATAGTGCCTCATATCATTGGGAGCAATACTGCCCCAAGGGCCGGATAAAGGCTAGCAAAGGGCCGCAGTTTGGAGACCCCTGGTCTATCACATAAAATCCCAATAAAATACATTTACGTTTTTGGTTGTAACATTAAAAAAGAAAGAATTCAGCGCTGGAAAAATAATAACAATATATGAAAAAATAACAAAAACTAATGCAAGCCAGCACTAAGGCCGTGTACACACGGCAGAGAACCTCGACGGGCAGAACACATCGTTCCGCCCGTCAAGGTTCTCTGCCGGCCGTCGAAATCGGCGACCCGCCCGTCGGGAATGGCAACCAGCCATTCATCCAGGCGGGCCGTCGAGCAAAAAGAGAGCCTGCTCTCTTTTCGCTCGACGGGATTCCCGGCGGGCGGGGCGAGCCAGGAGCGTACACACGGCCGAGGTCCTCGCTGGAATGCAGCTTCCAGCGAGGTTCTCGCTGGTTTCCAGCGAGAACCTCGGTCGTGTGTACGCCGCCTGAAGGATCAAATCAAATAAAACGTCCCAAGGCAGATTCAATAATATAAAGTGCAGTGCAAACAAAATTAATACAAAACATCAAGTGACATCTTAAATTAAACATATAGGCCCAGATTCACAGAGCGATTACGCCGGCGTAACAGGAGATGCGCGGCGTAAGTCTAAATTTGCGCATGCGTTTCGATACTCTGCATCCCCAAAACGAGATACGCAAGAAATCTACTTTTTTTTGTCCAGCGTAATTTCGATAGACAGGCGCATCCGTCCGCGCAAAACTGCGCTAGACACACCATTGATTTGCTATTCAAATATGCTAATGAGGGAGTTACGGGGATCCACAAAAGAACGTTGTTGCAGCGCAGGCTACGCGCTGTGCGCAACAGCTGCACGGCCTGTCTAAAATTAGATCATATAAAGGTGGTATAAAATTAGACAATTCGTCTACATGTTAGAGAAAGCAACACTGTTAGTGAGGAGCTGAGCAGTCACACTTGCTGCCCAACAATCTGTATGCCAACATGCCAGTGGCATCCATGCTCATAGCTATACTACTGACTTTAGATGAGCAAAGAAGGAGGAGGGCACGGAGGAGGGCACGGAGGAGGGCACGGGAGAGGTTTTTTTTTTTTTGCCAAAACATTTTTCTTTGCTTTTATAAACATTTTTTCAAAAAAAAATACATACATATATACATCAATACATAACATACATACAAATTACAAACACGGTCTCACTATCTTTCAATAGCCCTTTAAAACCTTGATGGATATAATAATCTAATCTGATACAAGCCCCCTCACTCTTCACTTGATATATCACACACGCATAGACATCTTTGGCATGAGTGATTCTGAGGTGTCTCGCATCTTCAGATTCACCCCTCATGCCATCCTGGAATTAACCACAACCCTGCAGGAGCCCAACACCAGCCTAACACATGACACCACCCATGACACCCATGACAGCTACATATACAATCCTAGCCCCATCCCCACAGATTTCGAACAGAACATGTATGGGGACAGCTGGCTGGTTGGTGAGTGACATGGGTGGCAGGCATGACTGTCCCCCCTATGATGCTGAAATCACAAGGGGCACATGCACTACTAACATCCTCCTGTCTTATCCCTTCAGGGTGACTCTGCATATGCACTGGGACCCCATCTCATGACTCCTATACGGAACCCCCCTAACCAAGGCTACCCCGTCTTCTGAGGGAAGAGCAACCAGGAGCCAGCTCACATTAGGCATCTTTGCACGTTAAACACACACATTAATCATGGCACAATGAGAATGCATGCATGCACACCACTGTGGTCCCTAGCACAGACACATCACATCCTCATCACATTGGATTGGCACAAGCCCACCATGCAGAACTTGTGAGCAGCAACGCCATGCCACGGCTCCAATTATGTCACTGTACATTCATACACCATTCACACGGACCTGGGGATCACTTCTCCACCACAAATGAGGGTGACACCCCTTTTCCGGCAGGAATGTCACCCCCACATTCCAAAATCATTCACAAACAGAACCCCCCCAAAAAATAAATTGACCAGCAAAAATAAAAAATGCCCAGCAAAAATCTAATTTAAAAAAAAAAACAACAAAGAATACACATAAAAGACAAAAATCACTCTGCAAAACAGTCCCCAAATATCTCAAAGACACGTCACAAACAAACAAACAAACGCTAATAAACAACAGAACAAAAGCACCTTGCTGTATAGGGAGGGATACAAAGGGATGTACTTTTGCAAAGGAAGTGCGTTTCTGTCTGTCTATTTATGCTGTCTGTGTAGTTCACTAATTTGCCCTACTTCACTTCCAATTTCACTGATTGCGCCGTTCCCGAGTTGTGAGCATGCGCACAGAGGTGCTGACCATGGTCTGCTTCAAGCGCGCATGCGCGAGCCGGCCGGCCCTTCATTTGCATGGGGTCACGGCTCATTTCAATGTAACACGCCCACGACCTTCCCAATTTGTATTACTCCGCCTTGCGCCTCTGAAATAACATTGCACAGGCGCAAATTTCTGCGTAAAACCGACGAGAATAGGGTGATTGCGCCGCTACATTGCGCCAGTTTAACGTAAAGGCGGTGCGCTACGCCGGTGCAATAATGCGCAGATGTACGTGAATCTGGCCCATAATGATCAAAACTAGTCCATATAGTGCACTGGTGAAAGAAGAAAGAAAACTGATAATGCTCCAATCCAATCGTGACTGCGTACAATTTTTTTTTCCAAGATCAGTGACCCACAGGACAGATCCTCCACCAGATATTAGAGATGGCCTCTCACCTGAACCATTCGACCCAAGGCTAGGTCACAAAGTATGAACACAAACGCATCCAGATCTTATACAGGGATACCAATCAGCAGGCAGCTCAACAGTTACCCAGATCCACGGAATGAGGAATGGTTATGCAAATACAAAGAAGGGAAAGACTAGTGCTCTCTGTATAGCAAAAACGTTTAATTAAAACACAAGTAAAAAACTCACAGTTTCAGACACTCGCGGCAGAGTGTGTGGTAAACAGCATGTCCTGGATCTCCAGGTATCCAGATACACAAACAGCACACGGATCCGAACGTAAGCGGCGATCGCGGGTGACGTCAAGTGACTCCTCCCCCTCATACGTGTTACGTCCCAGTGGGCGGGACTTCATTAGCGTGGGGTGGAGAGATCAGTGTGGACGTCCCGCACTGGTCTAAATAGTGTGCCGTTGCCATAGCAACCAAAAGCACATTACAAACCTGCAAACCTGCGCCATCTAGTGTTCCCTTAATAAAAGGCAGCAGGCAACAATTACCATTCAAAAGACAGGAAAAGCGGTCTAATTTGAAATGTTCAAAAAAGAACCAACAGGTAAAATAGACCAATCAAATAATAAAACATGTAGTAACAACTACACTTATGCATCAATAAAAAATCAAAAGTGATTCATTAATGACGTCATCCGTAATCGCCTCCTCATTACAAAATATAAATAAATAAAAAAGGCTTGCCGTGCTGACGATACAACATTACCAATATCGTTACATTATATAACAACAATAGATAGTAAACATTTCACTATAGTAAATGGTAATGAGAAAAATGGTAATGAAAAATATAAAATCGAATAAAAATTAAATTTAAATTACCCCCAATACAATAAATATCATAATTAACGGTTGGAAATAAAACAATTGAGGTCAAACTCAACATTGAGGCCGGCCGGAGAAGAAACCTTGGTTTCATATATCCAAAAGGATTCTCGGCGGCTCAGTTGGCGAATGTAATGCCCACCTTGCCAATGTTTGGAGACTTTCTCTATGCCCCAAAACTTGAGACCCTTGGGGTCCCTATGATGGCATTCCCTAAAATGCTTAGACATGCTATGGTTCTTGATGCCACGTCTGATATTACTAATATGTTCTCCCACCCTCACATGCAACTCTCGTGAGGTGCGTCCAACATATTGCAATCCGCACTTGCATTTAAGCATATAAACCACGCCCACCGTGGAGCACGTGATCAACTGCTTAATCGGGTATTTGGTCAGAGTGAGGTTGGAAACAAATGATTTACGTTTTTTGATGTTACATTTGGCATGCCTACAAGTCGCACACTGGCCACAAGCGTAAAAACCTGACAGAAAGTTGTTTAGGTCGGGGGATAACTGGTGGATCAGTAACTCCTGGGGCCAAACGGTCCCTAAGAGAGGGGGCCTTCCTGTATATAAATTGTGGACGCTCAGGAAGAGCCGGACCAAGGACCACATCCCTTTAAGGATAGGCCAATGTTTGGCCACGATTTAAAAAAAAAAATTGTGTTGGATGTTGAAATACAGCAACATTTTGAAGTTAGCTACTTCTTTATCCCCATTGGGAGGTTTATCAGCTATTATCGCACTCCTGTCAGTGTTCCTGACTCTCTCAATCTCCTGTTTGATAGTGGGCAGGGAATAACATTTAGACACAAACCTAGTGGCCAATTCCTGAGACTGCACTAAATAGTTAGACTCTAATGTGCAGTTCCTACGAAGCCTAACGAATTGGCCACGTGGAATGTTACATAGCCATAAGGGTAAGGGGAATGTACCTGTTACGATCAACTGTCTTAAAATTATTCCTAGTAAGTAATTTAGATCCAGATTTGAAGATCTCCAGATCTAGAAAGGTGACCTGATCTCGAGAGATAGTCCAAGTCAGGACAATACCCTTATCATTGGTGTTTAGTTTGTTCATAAACAACTCCAATGAGTGCATGTCACCCTCCCAGATCATTACTAGGTCATCTATATATCTGCGGTAGCAGAGGAGCTGAGGAGGTGTGTCATGGAAAACCACATCCCGCTCCCAGTGGGCCATAAAAAGATTGGCCACGCTGGGAGCAAAACGGGCTCCCATCGCGACTCTGCATCGCTGAAGGAAATTAAACTAAAAGTAATTCTTAAGTAAACAAAATCTCAAACTGTCTAACAGAAACCGTAAATGCTCTGGACTCAAATCCGTAGATTCCAAGGGAGCTGTGGTGGCTCAACGTGATTGGCACTGCGCTGATAAGCTGTTCACCTCTGCAGCCAAGGGTTCGGATCCCGGTCTCGGCTACATGTGAACTGAGTTTGGTGGTCTCAGCCCGGCTCCCGGTGGGTGTGCTATGCAAGGTACGCCTGTGCTTAGTACGCCCACCACACTTGCACGCACACAAAATTGGTTTAAAACACATGCACTTTGGCCATGCGGTCTCTTAAAATAAAGAGAGGCGAAGGACCTACGGGGCTGGCTGGGTGGGCTAGACCCCCTCACTCCCTCATAGGGGGAGTCCCTCTGCCCCATTGGGGTCCCGTTGGGCCCCAGTTGGGCTCCCAAGAGGAGCAGGTAGGGCGGGGTGAGTGGGAGGCCCCCCTTCACACCCGCCATTGCCACCAGGGGCATGGAGAAGGATGGCGATTGCCTCCGGGGGGAGGGTCTGCCTACTCCCAACTCCTGCAGTCCGGCTCCTCTCTCTCGAGTTCACGCACAAAAAATACACTTTATAAAAAACAAAAAAAAATAAAAAATCCGTAGATTCCAATGCCCATGAGACTGATGCTAATGCTGCATCATGCCCAATAATGGTATAAAGGGACCCCACGTCAGCAGTCACCAATAAGGTGTTAGATATACAGGGGATGGAGTCAAGAATTTGGATGATCTGCTTGGTATCCCGAAGGTACGCAGACACCTTACAGACCAAAGGCTGCAAGAACACATCCAAATATTGACCCAAACGGGACGTGACAGAATCTATTCCGTTTACAATGGGGCGGCCAGGAGGCCGCTCAGCGTTTTTTTGCAATTTGGGCAGGAAATATATAATCGGGGTGCGGCAATAGAAAGGATCCAAATAGGCCGCCTCCTTTTTGTTAAGGATAACCGTTTCTTTGCCTTCTTCTATCAGGAGATGAAGTTCATTTTTAAACTTCACCATAGCGTCACCCCGCAGCAAAAGGTTGGTACTGTGGTCACCCAGCAACCTACACATCTCCTCATGATAGTAGGCTTTGCTGAGGACCACCAAACCCCCCCCCCTTATCTGCAGGGCGAATTACAATGTCATTACATTGTTCCAGCGAGAGTATGCCTCACTGAATGCATTGCGAATCCTTGACTTTTTTAATATGCAGACTTTCCAGATCTTTACCATATTCTGAAAGACATCCAAGTGTCTAGTATCAGTGTATTGGGGATTAAAAACCGACTTATTTCTCAAATTAGAATGATAAGAAGTAACCGTTGGGAGAGTCCTCTCAATCGGGTAAGAAAGGAAATATTTCTTCATGTTTAAACTTCTTACATACTTCTGGACATTTACATAAGTCTCAAACTTTTTTAAATTACGAATGGGGGCAAATTTAAGGCCTTTATCAAGCACTCGTATCCCGTCCTCAGTGAGAGTGGTCCCACTAAGATTGTAGATCCCAGTGCCGATCACGGCCTTAGCCTTTTGGGCTCGTCTCCCCCCTCTGACTCCTCTATGTTTTTTCTTTTTAAATTGGGTTGCCCCATAGGAGTCGGAACTGGGGGGGAGGGTAGGGGGGGAGGGGCTGTTCCCTCCACTCGCCGGTCCAAGTAGGTGGGAAGGGTGGAGGGCCCCTCCAAGGGGTCCTCCCCTGTCCTAAAAAATGTTGATTAGTAGGGGGAGGCCCCTCCCAATAATTTCATAGGGGCGCATAATAATTATACGTGTGCAAGGGGGGTGCTCCAGACGGAAAATGTAACATGACAAAATTTGGAAAATTTCAAGGGGAATGAATACTATTTCAAGGCACTGTACATAAAATGATTGCATATATTTAATTTAGACTGCCTAGGTCTGAACATTTTCCTCAGTAGATGGTTACTCATCCTCCAATAAACAGGATTCTGACTGCAGTAAAAACTCTTGCACTATCTGTAAAAAAAAAAAGCAACAGTAGAAAACAGCTTCTTTCATATTATTATATTATCGCAGTACTCATATTACTTTTCAGCCTGCATGAGATTGTATAAAAGGTTCAAGAGCCTCTCTGCTTTCTAAAAGCATCTAAAGCAATCTGTAAACCATATGAGAAAAGGAGTAAAAACAAGAACATTCATGTGGTAATAATTCAGGATATCAAAATCTAAGCGCGACTCCCTCATATGAATCATTAGGTATATTCCAGTCTGCTGATGCTGATGTTTGTATCATGTGAGTGCATATCTGCATCAGCAAATATATGTTACTTTATTGTTAGCTATTTCCTGTTTTATATAACACTAGCCTATAACTTATAGTGCTCTTTTGGTTATTAGTGGTAGTGTGGAAGCATGTCTCTGTATAGCACCTTGAGCCTGCATCCAGTGCTGGGAGAAGAAAAGAAAAATGTGCACATTTAAGTAATATAGATCAGCACTGTGCCCACCTTTCCCTGACCTCCGTAGCAATAAGCTAAATATAACCTAGTATCTTCATTATGTAGACATGGCCAGTCTCACTGCCGGACTTGCCCATAGCTGGCACAATGTTTCCTTGCTCTTGTACTTGTATGAAACCAAATGTAACACAACCCCTGCCAGCAGGTTCATCTGCCACCATCTGTATTCCCCACTATAGGCTCCCATGGTCACGCAAACTGTGCTTTTTACAGAATATCTGCATCTCCAAATTTCCAGGAATATCTTGTGTAAATTTTGTGTCAAAACTGGACCCATGCTTTCCCAAGATGGCTTCTGAAGCCCACGGCAGAAGACAAATTAGAAACAGAAGTAAGTGACCAGGAGTAAAAAAAGAAGCGATTTAACAATCACAGGATTGTGGCATCACACCTCAGCACTATCGCTCCTTGGGTATAGGGTGACAGTGACATCTGAACTACCTGTTTACATGTACATTTGAATTGGAGACTGTAGCGGAGTGCAATATTAAACTCCACGATCTCCGCTGGTAACCAGGGTAAATCCACAGTCAGCATTGACAAGTAAGGCAATGTCCCAAATCTCCCTCAGTAACCAGACGACACACAGCTCTGAGAGTCAACAGACTTTTTATTCACAGGCTTCCATATTTATATAATTCCCCATGCAAGGGGTTTCCAAACAGCCAAATAGATTTAACAGGGGTAATACAGGGAGGACCAGATGGGGAACTTAACAGTTTGGATAATTCTCCCATCAGGCATTGCTGCACAAGGGAAAAGTCGGTTGATAGCTGGGGTCTGGGGTTATGTGTTGTGGGAGTTCGGTTTAAAACTGCCGAACACTGATTGGGCAACATAAAACTAAGTACTGAATGCTAGTGGCTTACGGCTGCCAGCATATGAATTACTATGCCCACATAAGACCCAGCAGAATACATAGCATATAATACAGACAACCTTTTGACATGTAACGTCCAGCGTTCCAGAAGTGGCTAGGTTTGCCACAATGCTCCCCCAGAACCAAGCCGGCATACACAGTCTGATCCCAACGGATCGGCTTGGGGATGTCCGGGGGTGTAATTTCACAGATCACTTTTCAAGTTCAGTTTGTCTAGATAACCCGTCGGCATTACCGTTTTGCTTCCCTGGTCGGTAGTGGATTGTAAAGTCAAACGGCTGCAGCGCCAAACTCCAGCGCAGCAGCCGGGCATTGTCTCCCGCCACACGGTTTAGCCACACCAACGGGTTGTGATCTGTGAGTAGCGAAAAAGGTTGTCCATACAAATACGGCTGCAACTTTTTGAGGGCCCACACCACGGCCAGGCATTCCTTCTCAATGGCGGCGTAGCTTACTTCTCGTGGCAATAACTTTCGGCTCAGGTAAGCTACGGGGTGTTCTCCGCCATCGGCTCCCACTTGGCTCAGCACTGCTCCCAATCCAAACATTGAAGCGTCCGTATGGACAAGGAATCTTTTAGTTGGATCAGGAGCAGCAAGTACAGGGGCATTAGTTAGAGCAGTCTTTAGTTGTTGGAATGCCTGATCACACTCTGGGGCCCAGACAACCTGTCGGGGCAGGTTCTTGCGTGTCAAGTCAGTCAAGGGTTTGGCCAGGGCACTATAATTGGGTACGAATTTTCTATAGTACCCCGCAGTACCTAGAAACGCTAGAACTTGGGTTTTCGTCCTGGGGGTGGGCCATTTAGCTATGGCTTCAACTTTAGCTGGTTCGGGTTTCTGTCGCCCGCTCCCCACCCGGTGGCCCAAGTACTGCACTTCAGCCATCCCTATATGACACTTGCTGGGTTTCAGTGTTAACCCTGCCTCTCCAATACGATCTAGAATGGCCCCTATGTGTTGTAGGTGCTCTGCCCAGGTCTGGCTAAATATGGCGATGTCGTCTAAATAGGCACATGCGTATTCCTGGAATCCGTCCAATAACCGATCGACCATCCGCTGAAAAGTTGCCGGAGCGTTCTTCATCCCGAATGGCATGACCCGAAATTGATACAGGCCAAACGGGGTGACAAACGCCGACTTGGGGATGGCCTCCTCGGCCAGTGGAATCTGCCAGTATCCCTTACATAAGTCTATGGTAGTGAGATACCGGCCCCGTGCCATCTTATCCAGCAGCTCGTCTATCCGGGGCATCGGATAGGCATCAGACACCGTTTTGTCATTTAGCCTCCGGTAGTCGACACAGAAACGTGTCGTGCCATCCTTCTTTGGTACCAGCACTACTGGCGATGCCCAGGGGCTATCAGAAGGTTCGATAACCCCTAGCTGCAACATCTCGTCAATCTCAGTCTTCATATGCGTCCTGACTGCTTCAGGGACACGATATGGGGTTTGCCGCATAGGTAGCTGTCCCGGGGTCTCGACTCGGTGAGTGGCCAGCGGAGTGTACCCAGGTAAATTGGAGAAGGTAGCCCCTTTAGCTACAATCAGCTCTTGTACCTGGGCACGCTCCTGAGGGCTTAGCCGCTCCCCCAGCTGAACCCCCTTGGAGGGCTCCGTCTGTCCCTCCTGTTCTAAGAGGTCAGGTAGTGGCAGATTCTCCTGATCCTCCGAGGCGGAAGCGCATATGGCGGCCACGTCCTCTATCCTCTCATGGTATGGTTTGAGCATATTCACGTGGAACATGCGTCTCTCCCCTACCCCTGAGCAGGGGCCAATCACATAGGTGGTATCACATCTCTGTTCCACCACCTGGTATGGGCCTTGCCAGATGGCCTGCAGCTTGTCTGTGCGGACCGGTTTTAAAATCAAAACCTTTTGTCCCACCTGAAAGCTGCGGTCTCTGGCTCCCCTATCGTACCAGCGGCGCTGACGTTGTTGGGCCGCCCGGAGGTTGGTGCGCACAGCCTGTGTTAGCGCCTCCAGACGGTCCCTGAACTCCAGTACGTAGGATACAATAGGGATTCCGTCTGGGCTACTCTCCCCCTCCCAATGCTCTCTAATTAGGTCTAGTGGCCCTCGCACCCTTCTCCCAAACAGTAATTCAAAAGGGGAAAACCCTGTTGACTCTTGGGGTACCTCTCTATAAGCGAAGAGCAGATGGGGTAGAAAGCGCTCCCAGTCTTTATGAGCCTCTCCAAATGTACGGAGCATCTGCTTCAGCGTACCATTAAACCTTTCGCATAGACCATTGGACTGGGGGTGGTACGCCGAATTTACTATTGGCTTAATGCCACATATCTTCCATAGTTGTTGGGTTACCTCGGCGGTGAACTGGGTGCCTCTATCGGATATGATTTCTTGGGGAAACCCCACCCTGGAAAATATTTTCATTAAGGCCTCTGCCACAGTTTCGGCATGAATGTTTGTGAGGGCTATAGCCTCGGGGTACCGGGTGGCATAGTCCACTACAGTTAAAATATATCTTTTCCCGGAGGGACTGGGTTTTGGTAAGGGCCCCACTATATCTACGGCCACCCTACTGAAGGGTTCTTCAATAATGGGAAGAGGACATAACTTGGCTTTGTGGCGGTCACCTCGCTTGCCTACTCGCTGGCAAATGTCACAGGAGGTGCAGTATTGCCTCACATCCTTGGAGATCCCTGGCCAGAAGAAAGCGTGGGTCAACCTGTATCGGGTACGTGTCATCCCCAGATGCCCAGACAGGGGAATGTCGTGGGCAATCCGAAGCAGTTCTCGCCTATACTTCTGGGGAACCACTAACTGTTTAGTCGTTACTGTGGCCGACCCTCCCACTCCTCTTTCAGCAATGCGGTAAAGTAGCCCTTTCTCCCAGGTGTACCGCTCCCCCTCTAGCCCAGCCTGGTCAGCGTGTACCCTGTCCCTGTATACCTGTAGCGTGGGGTCTGACCTCACCTCGGCCTCAAACTTAGTCGGGGTATCCCAGGACATACGTGTCGTGTGGGGGTCATGGTCTCTTACCGGAGCCTCAGAGTGTGTCGGTGGAACCGTGGTGCGAGCCTGTTGCCGTGTGGTCACTGGATGGGCTTCCTGGTATGGGGCCTGGGGTACAAAAGCAGAGGTCATCTGGCCCAAGTCATTTCCCAGCATAACATCTGCTGGTAAATTTTGCATGAGGCCCACTTCTACCGTCCCCCCTCCCACACCCCAATCCAAATGTACTTTGGCAATGGGTAGTCGGTACACTGCTCCCCCTGCCACTCGTACTGCCACTGATCCGCCAGTGTGTGCCGAGTCAGGGACCAAATGGGGTGCTATCAAGGTTAAAGTAGCTCCTGAATCCCGAAGTCCCTGGACTTCTTTCCCCTCCAAGGTCACTGGCTGTCGATGATGCTGCCGGTTATCCGTGGCTCGGACTGTCATCACCTCATGCAAGATTCCCAGGGGTTCTTCTGCTGGAATGCTCAACATCTCTTGAGTGGCCGGCTCCCATTGATAATGATGGGCAGCAGCCCTTGGTGCCGGGTTTGGTTGGCCTTGGTTCCAGGCGGGTCTGCCCCGGTTTTGGGTGCACTCGCGTGCCATATGTCCCCACTGTTTGCAGGTGTGGCATTGGATGTTGGCACGTCCGTTATATCTGGAGGGTGGTGGTAAAGTCCCTTGGGATTGACGAAAAGGGGAGGCTGTGAGACCGGGGGGTGGTAGAGTACTGGGTGGTCCCGCGGGTCGAGGATAACTCTTGGTTAGGGGCCCATGATGTCTCCTTGCATCAAAATGCTGATCCGCTAATCGAGCCGCTTCGGTTAGGGTGAGAGGTTTCCTGTCTCGCACCCATTCTTGTGCCTCTGGGGACAAACCGTTAAAGAATTGCTCCAACAGCATTAACTGTCTCAATTCCTCCATAGTAGTGGCTTGGCTGGCTTGTATCCACCCTTGGGAAGCTTGGTCCAGCTTGTGTGCCCATTCAGCATGTGAATCCTTCTCTGGTTTGCGCAGGTTTCTAAACTTGCGCCGGTATGCCTCTGGAGTAATGGCGTATCTCTCTAATATCGCTTGCTTCACTTTATCATAATCCTTGCTGTCCTCACTGGGTACAGCGCGAAATGCTTCTGCTGCCCGACCTGCCAGCTTGCCTGCTAGCAATGGGACCCATACTGTCCGTTCCAATTCATGTAAATCACACAGTCTCTCAAAATCCTGTAAATACCCATCAATCTCATCCTTCTCCTCGCAAAACATTTTAAAGGCATGATAGGGAATTTTGGGTTTTACCTGGTTGTAGAGTGACCCAGTAGTGGATTCTGCTCGAGACTGTGTATACTGCGGACTGTGTGCCATCACGTACTCCTGCACATTCGCCATTACCATATGCAGCATGGCATCTGATATAGGCTGTGGCAAAAATTCCAGCCTGGTCCTCATTTCTCTCTGGTAGAGGGTTTCTTCCATGGCTGCTGGTGGTGTAGCGCTGCGGGCTCTGTCTCCCTCCATCAGCTCGGCAGTTAGTACAGCTTTGGATTTGTTGCTGGCTACCTTACCCCTGGCTTCTAGCAGTTCCTTTAATGTCTGCCGCTTTAGCCTAGAATAATCCGTCTCCATTTACATCGGTAGTTCACATTGCACGAATTGCGCTTATCGGCTGTAAGGTTGGATCCCGTCGCTTGCCACCAAATGTAGCGGAGTGCAATATTAAACTCCACGATCTCCGCTGGTAACCAGGGTAAATCCACAGTCAGCATTGACAAGTAAGGCAATGTCCCAAATCTCCCTCAGTAACCAGACGACACACAGCTCTGAGAGTCAACAGACTTTTTATTCACAGGCTTCCATATTTATATAATTCCCCATGCAAGGGGTTTCCAAACAGCCAAATAGATTTAACAGGGGTAATACAGGGAGGACCAGATGGGGAACTTAACAGTTTGGATAATTCTCCCATCAGGCATTGCTGCACAAGGGAAAAGTCGGTTGATAGCTGGGGTCTGGGGTTATGTGTTGTGGGAGTTCGGTTTAAAACTGCCGAACACTGATTGGGCAACATAAAACTAAGTACTGAATGCTAGTGGCTTACGGCTGCCAGCATATGAATTACTATGCCCACATAAGACCCAGCAGAATACATAGCATATAATACAGACAACCTTTTGACATGTAACGTCCAGCGTTCCAGAAGTGGCTAGGTTTGCCACAGAGACATGTGGGGATTTGCTAAAACTGGAGCGTGTCTCTGTGACTGATTCTAATGGGAGCTTTGAACCCCTGAATTAACACAGTCTATACCAGCCCTGGGAAGACCAGCAGTGCAATTGTTATTTCTACCAAAAACAGATACGGGGGAGAATTCATGAATTGTGCCACATATATCCTTTAGATTTAGAATTCCAGTGGCCTCTGCATTGAAGTTGCCGTGATTGAGAATGATTCATATTCCTATCAGAGACAGGCACATAAATCAGTTGGTGCTGGATGAAGCTTCATGGGGAACTACAACAAAAAACTAGGGATATTCTAGGAAGGCACTCAAAGGGTAAATAATTCTTCCTGGACTCTGAACTCTCCTTTAAGCCCCACGTCCAATCACTGTCCAAATCTTGCCACCTCAACCCACACAACATCCCCAAAATACACCACTTTCTAACCAATGATACCACAAAGCTCTTAATTCACTCCCTAGTCATCTCTCGCCTCGATTACTGCAACTCCCTCCTTATTGGCTTACCCCTACATATTCTATCCCCTCTTCAATCCATCATGAATGCTGCTGCCAGACTTATCCATCTTACTAATAGTTCTGTGTCTGCTACTCCTCTCTGTCAATCCCTCCCACTGGCTTCTGATCACCCAACAAATTAAATTCAAAATACTAATGACTACCTACAAAGCCATCCACAACTCTGCCCCCAGCTACATCACTGACCTAGTTTCAAAATACCAACCTAATCACTCTCTTCATTCTTCGCAAGATCTCCTGCTCTCTAGGTCTCTCATCACCTCCTCCCACGCTCTCCTCTAGGACTTTTCCAGAGCCTCTCCAAGCCTATGGAACGCCTTATCTCAATCTGCCCATTTACTGTATCTCCTACTCTATTAGCTTTTAGACAATCCCTGAAAACCTTTCTCTTCAGAGAAGCCTACCCACACCTAACAACTGTATTTTCATCTTGTCCGTCTGATCATCCCCCACAGCTACTACCCTTTGTTCCACTTGATCCTCCCTTCTAGATTGTAAGCTCTAATGAGCAGGGCCCTCTGATTCATCCTGTATTGAATTGTATTGTAATTGTACTGTCTTCCCCAAAGCACTATGCAAACTGTTGGTGCTATATAAATCCTGTATAATAATAATAATAGTAATAATATAAAAAGTCAAGATTTATTAATAACATTATAAATGTTTACAAGAAACACATATGATGTACAGTACAATATTCTCATTTGACACACTACAAAGGCCACTTATTTATTTGTATTATACTCTTCGTCCCATTTCATACATAACAAGATTGTGGTCAATATGTTTTGCATATAGCTCCACTTCATCAGGAATGGTTGTGAAAGGGGTACAAGACATCCATGCAATTCAATTGATCTATAGTATTGTAGCCACAATTGATTTATGGCATCATATGATTACAACTACATTCATTTCCCTGAGGAATGAGCTATTGGGTTACTTCCATATGCGACTAAAGAATAGAAGTCCAGCACATAACGTTGTCCTGTCTTAAAATGATAGTGTTGCAAAAGCCCCCTCTTTTTCCATTCAACATAACAGAAATGAGCGCAAACTGACAGTATAGTTCCCCATGAAGTCCAACTGCCTGCCGACTGACAGTACGTGGCAGTAGGTGGATCCATAAAAACTATTCAGTCCAATTGTGACTTTTGAATCCAACCACCAGGGCTGAGACAAGGTGGGCAAAATAGGCACATGCCCAGGGAACGTGGCATGCAGATGTGAGAACGACAATAGCTTTGGCTGCACTTCTCTAGTAACTCACTGATAGCAGCTCCTGTAAAGGCGTAAGGGTTTGCGATCTCTTCTCCCTCCAATAGCAGCCTACTGTGGAACACATCCCCATCTTATTGTGGCGCTGGTGGGGAATAAGAACAGACTGCTCATCTTCCTATCTCCTCTTGTCATGTGACATATCACATGACCCAAGAAGAGAAGAGGATAAGCTGTTTTCATTTCCAACGGGTGCTATGATGAGAAAGAGGTCTGAAGTGAGTACACAGAGGGTGGGTGGACAACTCAGCCCTATACCTCCTTTCACCTCCTCAAACCCTTAGATAACCAGTTAAAGACAGAATCACCTTTAAAGCACTCTGTCTAACGCATAGATGTATCCATGGGAATGCTCCCCATTATCTATGCGAAAAAATAAAAGCTCACAATCCCAATCGTATTCTACGATCCACCAATCAAAATCGGCTTCAGATACCGAAAGCCAGATACAAGTCCAAAGGAGACAGGAGATTCGCTGTCCAAGGTCCCAGACTATGGAACGCCTTACCAGCCAGCATTCGGTTGGAGGAAAACCACTTAGTCTTCAGGAGAAAGATTAAGACTCATCTCTTTTGATCTCAAAGGAGACAGGAACAACAAGCGCCCAGAGGCGATTTACTTTGCATGTGCTGCGCTATATAAGTTTTCATTCATTCATTCATTCAACAATAGAGCATTCGTAATACTTTTTTTTTTTTTTAAATATCAAAGCTTTCTATAAAATTTACAGACACGTACCTTACTGTCCTCCATCCATGTTTCCAAATGTATCTATTGCTTCTGTCTTACTTCCTTACAGACTATAGGTCATGACACAGGAAGGAGTTGACCAGCTGATCTCATTAGCACACACACTGCATCATCGACCCACCCATTCCCAGCTGCATGTTTTTTTTTAATGAAATGCAATCAATCAGTGATCACCCTTCTTACTAATTAAATTGGCTAGAGATGACTTCAGAGGATGCCTGAGCTCATCTCTAGACTGGTAGGAAAGACACTGCCTAAGTTGTTTTAAATGCTGGAAACACTGCTTATCGTCATTTGATTCTGAATATATGAAAAAGCTGTTTGGGTTCACACTTCTTGTGCAACAACCCGCCCCCCCTTATCAAAAGGACCACAAAAGCAAAGCTGTTGAAAATGTTTAAAGGGGAGGTTAGGAACCACTTCTTGTTAATACAGCTTGCCCATTGTCCCTCTAGTTCAGCTATTTTCAGGGGATGGGCTCAGGCATGTTTGGATCTTAATCTGAATCCACCTGAGCTATCCCAGCTGGAAGCTGACGCTGCACACTGCCACTCAAACGCAGACAAAGCATTTCCCACTCTGCAGCCACACATACAGTATACATACCCCATGTACACATTAACAGCTGGGAATGGCTTTGCCGCTTATGATTACTGTTGTGCAGCAACCACTTCCTGGTGGGATAGCTCCTGAGGGTTCGGATTAGAATCCAAACATGCCTGAGATCATTCCTACTCCAGAGGTTACTAGGGGTTCTTTGAACTGTAGCTGATTGATCTCCCATTTCATGGTACCTTCAAGGTTCTGGACTCAATGTCATGAGGCAGAGTCAGCAACATGACACCAGTGATCTTTTTAGCAATTTGTAAGGGTGACATTCTGACCACCACCGTTAGCCCCCACAAAAAAAGTCCCAAAAGTGTTAAATAAGGGGGAGCATTAGGATGAAGTTCTGCATTAGGAAAGGCTGCTCTAGTTAGATCATGTGCAATAAAGTACACATTTTTGCAGATTTCTTTTCTGATACCATTTTTTAATTCCTTCCTAAAATTATAATTGCCTGGCTGTCATATTGCTCCTCAAGCTTAGTACTTTCTGTGTTGCTGAACTGAAACTAATATTGCGATCAGGAAACCAAAGAAAAGTCAGAAGTCCTATCTGTATACGCTACATTTATCTATTACTAAAAAAAAAGTTACACAGAGTACACCCTGGATATTTTAACTGAAAAAAGCTTAGGACTTGCGATCCCCAGATTTACAGCTCCCATGGAAAAAAAAATGTATTCCAGACCCTGGCTGAGTGTTTGACATGGAGGCTGTGACTAAGACGAAAACTTGCAAATATGGCAGTTTAATGGTTTTCACTTGGCAGAGGACTATTAGTTATACAGCTGTCCAAACATGGCAAAAAACCTCAAAAATAATGAATTTAGCTGAAAGTACTAGATCTAGTAAACTGCTGAAGTCTTGTTTTGCATGTTTTGTTTCCAATATGAGACTGTTTGTTTTGTAAGCATTTTTGTAAGTACTCATGACAAACCAAACTGAAAGTAATCTGAGGGGATAAACACTCCTGTAAGCAAGGTTTAGTTTCAGTTTCTGAAGGCCTCTGGGAATAGTATACAAGAACTCTCTGGAAATCTATGTTCCCACACTGATACATAAAGAGAACCAGCTATGATTTGGCAAACGTAAGAATCTGAATGTTCAGTCTTCAATTGAACTTATACTTTTGAAGGCTTACTTATAAAAGATTAATATTTTCCCCCTTAAACTAAGGCCTCTTCCACATGGGAGGCAATCTCTACCTGCTTCGATCTGCGGTAGTTTGCTTTTCAGAGAGCAGTAAAGCATCAGTTTCCAGACATTCAACTAGTGATCCTGCCGCCTCATAAATGCATGTTGGTTTCTTCTTCAATCCAAATTTTATGTATTGCAATGACACGTCACAACTGGGAACCAAGTGTTTAACCTCAGTGGGTTAGCTTGACGGGCAGTACCATGGCCACAAAGCCATGGTATGTACATGTGTACAGGTGTACTTTTCTAATAACTTTCCCCATGTATATGGATAATTACAAATTTGAATGGAAACAATGTTTTTGAATGTGAACATGTTTGGAGTGATTTACAGTGTGGAGTGGAGGCTGTCCACTTAGCAATCTGAATTTTAGCAAATAAGATAATCTATGTTTACATTGTATACCCTAGAATGTGCAAAAGAAATTAGAAAAACAATATTTTTTTCCTAGTACATAATTGGGGTATTCAAAGTGAACACAGCTTTATCCTTTGGGGGGAGAAGAAAGGGCCCCACAAAAAATCAAATCAGAAACCTTACAGTATCTTAGGCTCACATAAAGTAAAGTAGGAACATAAAAAACATGAAAGAGATATGCAAAAAATATACACAAGCACTGCTGAGGCCTGGTTCTGAACCTGATTCCGATTCACCTGGACAAGTTGCCCAAATGTAGGATCCGCCAAAGTTAACAAAGCAATATCTAGACTAGAGGAGGCTGGGGCCTGTCCAGAAGTCTGACCCTGCCACGAGGCCCACATTGGGTTCAATTGCTTGCGAGTTCCCATGCATGTGGCCACCCATTCCTCTGCTTCCATGATCTCTGTCACCTTCCCAAGCCAGTCTAGCTCACTCGAAAATTGCAAGCTCTTTTAACAACGGACAGTCCCACCAAATATGGAGGAGAATTCCCCTCTGCCTGCATCCCCTCCAGCACAAATCAGAGACTGATGGGTAAATTCTAGCAAGAGAAGCGAGCACTTGGCACCACCGGGACAGCAACTTATAGTTATTTTCTTGTGTTTTAGAATCCACTGAGCTAGTGTGTGTGAGACGGTACAATTGCTCCTTAGCGAACTCACACTGAAGATCCAGCTTCCATTTCCTAATGAATAATGGTTTAGGGTTAAGGGCATCCAAATCAAGTAATTTATAAGGAGCTGAAATCATATGAGGTAGAGGGTTTTCGGCAACCCATATGCATTCAAACTCTGTAAGGGTGGATCTAATCAGAGATATTTGGCCCTGCAAGGGGACCAAAATCAGTTGACGATATCGGCAAAAGTCAAAGGGGAAACTACCGTACCGCTCCCTGAAGGGGGCCAGCAAGGTTAGCCTGTGACCTTCCATGAAGCGGGACAGGCCAACATCCCCAACAGTTATCCAGGATCCAAAAAACGTCTCCCTGGGAGGAAACCACAGGAAGCCACGACAGGTGCTAGTGGCGATGTTGAGGGGGCCAGAGCTAAGGACCTATTTAGCCTGTCCCAGACTTTGAGGACATGTGTAGTTAGTGGGGATACCCAATCTGATACACCCCTATCACACAAAGGGACCCATGGTACATAGGATAGATTACGGCCTGCACTAGGGACCCATAAAATAGAGGAGGTGTGAAATCTCAAGTTAAGAATGTGCTGCAGACCAATAGCTCTGTAATATTGTGAAATATTGGGGATGCCTTAGGCCTCCTAATCGTTTGGATCGTTGCAACAAAGCCATGGCGAGACGTGGTTTCTTGCCTTTCAAAACAAACAAGGTAAATGGGCTGCGGAGCTCAGTAAAAAAGCATTTGGTCAGGGACACAGGCACCATTTGCAGGAGGCAAAGTATGTGGGGCAATATGGTTATCCTAATAATGTTTGTGCGGCCAATCCATGTAAATGTTGCTCTATCCCTGGACTGTAGAGCTTGGCAGATCTTAGGAAGTAGGGGATCAAAATTGTGTGTGTATAAGGAATCTAGGCAATCGGTAAGTTAAATGCCTAAATATCTTATTGCGGTGGAAGCCCAAGTGAATGTGAAAGCTCTCTTCAAGGTAGAAGCAAGAGCTGGAGGAACAGCAGAATTTCAGATTTTGCATTTATCAGAAAATTGGACACTTGGCCGTAAGCGGATAGTTCCTCCATCAGGTTAGGCAATGAGACAAGGGTGTCCGTTATATGGAAAAAAAAGATGTTCCACCAAACTGACAGAAACTCCCTTGATACTCCAATTAGCCTGGATTCTCAGGAACAGCGATTCTAACACCAGAGCAAACAGGGGAGGTGAAAGTGGACACCCCTGTCTTGTGCAATTCCAAATGGAGATTTTCTGAGGAAAGAACATCATTCACCTTGACCTGGGCAGTAGGGGATGTGTGGAGGGCCAAAATACAACATAACTTAGAGGGACCCAGGTCCAACCTCACCAGGACAACCCTGAGAAAGTCCCAATCCATCCGACCGAAAGCTTTCTCAACGTCAGTAGAAAGGATCAGGTATGGAGATATACAACCATGTGCTCAGGCCCAATGGATGAGCTGGAGAGCCCAAATGGAGTTATCGTTAGCCACTCTGCCTACTATAAAGCCTGTCTGGTCAGGATGAAGTATCAAGGGAGTAGATATTTCAGTCACTTGGTGCGGATTTTAGCAACGATCTTTATGTCTACACTCTAAAAAGTAATTTGAGAGACCTGTTACCACCACTTAATTAAATGCATATTTCCAAGATAAAAATTCTAATGTATTGTTTTAAATAAACTTTTTATGTTGAAAACCTATTTTAATAAGTTGTGTTGATGTAAAAATGTTGAAAATTACAGCAACTTAATTGTGTGTGTCGTGTACAGTCCCCTTTCTGCATTCATTGATGTAAAAGGAAATTTAAGTTGTGATAACTCAATAAAATGGACTTGGTAACTCAATTTTGTTCTATCTTGAGTTATTGCAAGTCTCCTCCCCCACCAACTTAACACAGAGAAAGTTGAGACATGTTGGAAGCAAGACCTGCTTCTGCACAGAGATATAAAATACATTTTTAAAGGTAAGAATAATTTGTTTTACAATGAAATTTGGAACTATTAATATATGTAATCCCTTATAGCCTATAGCTAGAGATCTAGGGGTTAAAAGGCCACACCAATTAACAAACTTTGTCCTAATATAGTGCTGGTTGTATTTAGCCTTGTGGACATCATTGCCTCATGTCAGTGGATAGGATTGATAGTGTGGCATTTGTGAAATCTGCTAAGCTTGAAAAAAAATTGTGACAGGGGAGTCGGTGTATTATAGATTTTAGCTTCTATGGCATAACTACATTCAAGACTTCATGGTTTGTTTAAAATTTGCTGTTATTCACATAGGATTATCATTTTTTCAAATTTAAACAAAGGGGGTTGATTTACTATAAAGGCAAATCCACTTTGCAATAAAAGTGCACTTGGAAGTGCAGTCACTGTAGATCTGAGGGGGAAATGCAAGGAAAAAAAACAGCATTTTAGCTTGCACATGATTGGATGGTAAAATCAGCAGAGCTTCCTCTCATTTCAGAGCTTCCCCTCAGATCAACAGTGACTGCACTTCCAGGTGTACTAGTAGTGCAGAGTGGATTTGCCTTTAGTAAATCAACCCCAAAGTGCTAGTGACCAAATTCAATTGTATTTTGGACAGGGATATATCTGGGTAATGCATAAAATAACTGCCAATTATTTTTACACAGATCTCTTCTTGGTTTCTCCAGTGTTGCTTTTGTGACAAAACTGCTGTTATGCAGGGACTACCTCACCCATCTCCAGAGGCTGGCTATGGTGGTCCTGCAGAAAAGTAGACAGAGCCAAGATCGCTGTGGGGACCCCAGAAGAGGAGGACCAGGGCCATGCTGAGCAATACCTCTGCACAGAGCAGGTAAGTCTGACATGTTTGTTATTTTAATAATAATAAAAAAGAGTTCTGTAACACTTTAAGGGCTGTTTCTCCTTAGCTCTTGTGCTGTGATATGAATTAGTGGTGTAAAGTTAATGATCCCGAACATTTAATTATTCTACTTTTGTATCCAACAGATAAATGAAAAATTCAAGAGAATTATGGCCACAAGCCTTGAGTCCACCTTTATGGTAAAACTTGACTATTGCACCCCAAAACTGACGAACATAGTATCATCACGAGGAGGAGCGGCTGGAATGGGAATCAAGCAGATCAAAGACATGCTTCTTCTGGTGTGACAATTGTTTAGATTTATCTCTTTAATGAAAGTAATAGTAAATGCTCATTGTTTATTTTTACCTACAAGTAAGCTTATAATAAAGAGCCTACCTCTAGGTAAAATGAATATCTCCTCCTAAACGTGCGTGGGAGTGATATCATGGCGGCTTGGCCAGTCAGACGGCTGGGGTTTGCGTACCAGGAAGGAAGACCAGGTGAAGATGGAAGAATTTGTAGCATTGACAGCACGTCGCTGGAGGGCTTAGTTTTAAGGTAAGTCTTTCATAATGTGCTGGTATTCAGTACATACTAGCACATTTTAATATTGCCTTGCAGAGGAAACCTTTTTTCATAGTCTTTACTACTTGAAGGTTGTTGGTTTTCACCCATTCAGATTATATTGATTAAAGTGGTTAAAAGGCAGAAGGTTTTTTCACTTTTCTGCATTGTCTGTATTAAAGTGGAGGTCCACCAATTTTTTTTTTTTTAAAGTCAGCAGCTACAAATACTGCAGCTGCTGACTTTTAAAATAAGGACACTTACCTGTCCAGGGCACCTGCTATGTCAGCACCCGAAGCTGATCTCTCCCTCGGCTCTCGGGTGCTGCCGCTGCCATATTTGGTAAGGGAATTGGGAAGTGAAGCATTGCGGCTTCACTTCCTGTTTCCCTACTGCGCATGCACGAGTTGCGCTGTGTCATCCGAATAGTCACTACTGTCTTCTGGGAAGTGTGTCTCCCAGAAGACAGCGGGGGGTAGAGGAGGTGCCGGACATGGCGTAGATTCCTGCAGATAATGCGGCTATCTATGCCCGGAAGTGGGAGCAAATAGCTGAATTGAACAGGTATCTGCACCCCACTGAAAGGTGCCAAATATGACACCGGAGGGGGGAGGGTTCCGAAAAGCGCAAGTTCCATTTTTGGGTGGAACTCCGCTTTAAGGTACAAAAGAACCTTGTATGCATGATATCCCCTCTCCAGCCCCCCAAATACTTACCTCAGCCCAATTTTGATCCGGCACTGTGCTTGAGAGCAGCATGGCTTCTCTCTATCTCTCTCTTCACTGGCTCCATGACAGAAGTGGGGACCAGTGGCTGCCACTGCTGTCAGTCACAGTCATAGTGAGAAGAGACTGGGGACAGGGCCAAGTTGTGTCTCAGTAGATGCACAGAGCCCAGATTGGGAGCAAGCCCACATGAGTGCCCCCATAGCTAGTGGTTTTACTATGGGGGCATTCAGAAGGGGGAAGGAGCCGGTAGCTCCAGCGGGGGACCCCAGAAGAGGGGGAGGATTGGGGCTACTCTATGCAATTACTTTGAGGGACTTTGCCCTGATTCTTTTTACACCATTTTTCTTCATTAGCACAATACAATTGAAACGCGCAGAGAAGTAGCCACCCGCTGCCTTATCGTGTACCTTGGAGAGAGGGAGGAAGACCTTTTCAGAGTTTAGCGTAAGTAAACAAAAGATATTGAGAAAAAAATGAAACATGCAGTATATAAGAACAACTCTGTAGTCTCCGTATCTATTCAAATATTCAATTATTGAACTTAAGCTGAAAATTATTGATTACATTAAATTATTATTTTTTAGTTACGAAAAAGACAAACATGGAAGGCACGCACACCTAGTGCCTTACCAATGACAATTTAATTCCTAAAAATCCATAAAAAGTGGGTACTCACAAAGCACAAATCTCAATTGAGCCATAAAAAACAGTGTGTAGACATGTGCTGATGCATTTCAGGGGCACAACCTAGCTAGGAAAGGGGTGTGCCCCCGAAACATATCAGCTGTACCCTGTGTTGTGTTCCTGCACATGTCCACACTGTGTGTGTTTTTTATATGGCTCAATTGAGATTTGCGCTTTGTGAGTACCCACTTTTTATGGATCTTTATGAATTAAATTGTCGTTGGTAATGCACTAGGTGTGCGTGCCTTCCATTTATGTATTATTGTTTTCATCGGATCACCCTATCTGAGGAGGCCAGAATCCACTCAGTCTTGGGATAGCTTTGTCCCTATTACCCTTCACCTCAGAACACCCCTTAGCACTGAAAGTGACTGTGTTATTTCATATTTTTTTATTTGCCTGAGTACTTTTTGGCAATCATGGGAAAACTTCAAAACTAATTCCGCGTACACACGACTGTTTTTCATGACATGAAAAATGCATTAACCACTTTCCTACTGTGCACATACACCCCCTTCCTGCCCAGACGAAATTTTAGCTTCCTGCGTCGCTTTAACTGACAATTGCGCGGTCGTACGACGTGGCTCCCAAACATAATTGACGTCCTTTTTTTCCCACAAATAGAGATTTCTTTTGGTGGTATTTGATCGCCCGTGCGGTTTTTATTTTTTGGGCTGTAAATTTTGAAAAAAAAAAAACACAATATTTTTTAATTTTTGCTATAATAAATATCCCATTTAAAAAAAAAGGTATCTCAGTTTAGGCCGATACGTATTCTTCTACATATTTTTGGAAAAAAAAAATTGCAATAACCGTATAGTGACTGGTTTGTGCAAAAGTTATATTGCCTACAAAATAGGGGACATAATTATGATTGTTTTTTTACTAGGAATGGACTGTGACATTATAGCGGACACATCGGACACTTTTGACAAATTTTTGGGACCATTCACATTTATAGAGCGATTAGTGCTATAAATATGCATTGATTACTGTATAAATGTGACTGGCTGGGAAGGGGTTAACCACTAGTGGGCGGGAAAGGGATTAAATGTGTAGCCTAGTGATTGTTCTTACTGTAGGGGGAGGGGGGGTGACTGGGGGAGGTGACCGATCTGTGTCCCTATGTACAAGGGACTAGACATGTGCACAGAAATTTTTTTCGTTTTTTTTTGTTCCGTTTCGTATGGTCCCGTCTGTTCGTTTCCGTTCGTTTTTCGTAAGACGCCCGTTTTCCTGTTCCTTCCCGTTCGTTTGTCGTACGACGCGATTTTTTCGTATTCCGATCGTTTCGTATTTTTCTGTTACCGTTTTATTTTCGTACATGCGGGATGATTCGTTATTCTGTTTAATTCATGTTCGTTTCTTGTTAGACAATAATTATCGTGAATTTTCGTCAATTTGCATTCTGTGTATCTTGAATGCTTTTCTTTTGTTAGTGTCAGTTGTATGTTCATTGTTCAATGACATCTATAACAAAAGAATTTCATTATGTATATTGAATGAATTCCTTTTTCTGTTGGCCAGAGAGTTAGGCTGGCCATACATGATACAATTTTCTGTGCAATTTTCTTTAGATTTACCTTCAACTATGTAGTGCAAGGGTCTGCCTGATTGCATACAATTGAAAGTGTTGTTTAGTTTGACCTCATATATGGTTTTTGGTAAATCTAAAAGAAAATTGTACAAGAAAATTGAACATGTATGGCCAGCCTCAGTGACTGAAAGCAGCTTCTCTTTTGTGCAGAATAGTGAGTACACTTGTACAGTAAAACCTAATAAAATTTTCTGTGGATTTTCATCTGAAGGGAGATCAGTTGGCCAGACTTTTGAACCCAAAAATGGTTTTCTGATGCAGTTTAAAAACGAACAAATTTTCTGAGAACGATCGGAAAACGATCGTTTTTATGTGTGTTGTTAAAATAGTCTGACCAAGTGTATGGGGCTTAACAATAGTATTGTTAAGCCCCATACACTTGGTCAGACTATTTTAACAACAAACATAAAAACGATCGTTTTCCGATCGTTCTCAGAAAATTTGTTCGTTTTTAAACTTCATCAGAAAACCATTTTTGGGTTCAAAAGTCTGGCCAACTGATCTCCCCACAGATGAAAATCCACAGAAAAGTTTATTAGGCTTTACTGTACAAGTGTACTCACTATTCTGCACAAAAGAGAAGCTGCTTTCAGTCACTGAGGCTGGCCATACATGTTCAATTTTATTGTACAATTTTCTTTTAGATTTACCAAAAACCATATATGAGGTCAAACTAAACAACACTTTCAATTGTATGCAATCAGGCAGACCCTTGCACTACATAGTTGAAGGTAAATCTAAAGAAAATTGCACAGAAAATTGTATCATGTATGGCCAGCCTAACTCTCTGGCCATTAAAAAAACCATAAGCAAAAGATTTGCATTTGAACCTGTTTCTTTTGTTATTTTCGTATGTTGATATGACACCTATAACAAAAAATTTGCCTTCAGTATTTTGAATACACAGAAAAAAGAAAAAATAATTCATTCAATATACATAATGAAATTCTTTTGTTATAGATGTCATTGAACAATGAACATACAACTGAAAACGAACACAAAACAGATTCAAACAAAATACACAATGCAAACCTCTTGATACAGATTTAATTTTCGTTATTTTGCCATTTTCGTTTTGTCGTTATTTCCCGTCGCATCGTTCGTTCGTATTTGCGGTCGTTCGTTATGCGGCTCATCCGTTATCCCGTCGTTTTCGTATTTTGGTGCTTTACCGTTTTCGTATATACACATTATCCCGCGGGTACAAAAATGAACATTTTCGTACGAAAATAACATTCGTACGAACGGGAATGCACATATCTACAAGGGACACAGCATCAGTCTCCTCTCCCTGACAGGACGTGGATCTCTGTGTTTACACCCCATCATTACACACACAGATCCACGGTCCTGCTCAGTTACTGGACAATTGCGGCCGCTGGGAACGCGCAATTGTGTTCCCAGTAACGTGACAGGTGCGCGCCCCATATGGCTTTAAATGACAGGACGTCATATGACGTCCTGTCAGAACAATAGAGAATCCCGCTCACCGTCATTTGACAGCGGGTGGGTGTCAAGTGGTTAAAAACGATCTTGTGTAGGCTCTAGAGCATTTTTTTACGATGTGAAAAATGGGCATTAAACATGTAGAACAGGGGTCTCAAACTGGTGGCCCTCCAGCTGTTGCTAAACTACAAGTTCCATCATGCCTGTGGGAGTCATGCTTGTAACTGTCAGGCCGCGTACACACATACGAGAACCTCGTCGGGCTAAACTCATCATTCCGCCCGACGAGGTTCTCGGGCGGCCGTCGAGTTCGTCGACCAGGCTGTCGAAAAAGGCATTGAGCCATTAGTCCCGATGGCCCATCGAGCAAATAGAGAACCTGCTCTCTATTTTGGCTCTACGCCTCGCTTGTCAGTTTGCTTGGCGAAAACGTACACACACGATCGAGCTTCTCGGCAGAATATGGATCCCAGCAAGCTTCTCACTGGATTCTGCCGAGAAGCTTGGTCATGTGTATGGGGCCTCAGCCTTGCAATGCCTCATGGGACTTGTAGTTTTTCAACATCTGGAGGGCCGCCAGTTTGAGACCCCTGATGTAGAACATTTGCATCGTTTTTCACGTTGTTGTTTTTCACGTTGTGAAAAATGATCGTGTGTGGGCTTTAATGACGGGAACAAAACACGTGTGCTCAGAAGCAAGTTATGAGATGGGAGCACTCGTTCTGGTAAAACTACCATTTGTAATGGAGATCGCACATTCGTCACGCTGTAACAGACTGAAAAGCACAAAGACTGAAAATCGTCTCTCACCAAACTTTTACTAACACAAAATCAGTGTTTCATTTCGAATGACTTGTCATTTAGAGTGACAGTCTAAAAAGTCAGCAGTTATTATCCAATTTATTATCTTTAACAAGCTAACCTTTGTTTTAATTCCTTTTACAAGGACTTGGAAACGTTGGAAGCAGAACTAGATATGCAAATTATGAAAATTGCTATCATTGGTAACCAGCCCACCTCAGGATATGACTACAGGACAGACACCATTCTTGTTGAGGGAACCAAAATCCTGGAGAGATGTAACATCCCAAGATGCTGTGCTATGCTGATGGGCATAATATATGCTCTGAATCTTTGCTATCCCAAGGATCTTAAATACAAGTTTGACATTTTTCAGGAACTGTTTCTTGAACTTGATGGACTAAAAGCCTGTTCTAAAGTAATGAGTCTTAAGAATAGTATTTTCTGAAGAACCTATGCATTCCACAACATTGTCAAATTGTTCTCTGATGGCATTTTGTATTGGAATTTTTTTTTTTACAGTCAAAACATTTTTTTTTTGCACATATGCACTTAGAAGTGCAGTCGCTGTAGATCTGAGGGGAAGCTCAGAAACAAGGGGATCTCTGCTTATTTTATCATCCAATCATGTACAGTACAAGCACAAATGTTTTTTCACTTGCGCATGATTGGATAATAAGCAGAGCTTAACCTCATTTCAGAACTTTCCCTCAGTTCTAGAGCAATTGCACTTGATGTGCAAAGTTGATTTGCCTTTAGTAAATAAACCCCATAATCTGATTGTTTATTGTCGCCTTTCCTTGGAGTCGGAGGGACTGTTTTCCTCTCTCCCCTCCAACCTATGGCCACTATTGTGGTATTCCTATTTGTCTGTTTTTTTTTTGATTTGTTTTTTATGCTCTTCCCCCTTATCAGCTCCCTCTTCTCCCTTCATACTTGCCCCAAGGCTGCTTGCACACTGAGGCGGTGTCGGCAGTAAATCGCCGCTATTTTTATTTTTTGCCGTAGTTTTGGTGGTGCTATTCGGCTGCTAGCGGGGTGCCTTTAACAACCACTAGCAGGCGAAAAAAGGTTAAAACAGCCAGCATAGCGCCTCAGGCTTTCACACTGGAGTGAAAGGAGAGGCTCTATCAGGATGCTTTGCAGGCGCTATTTTTAGTGCTGTAGCACATGCAAAGCACCTCAGTGACAACGTAGCCTTGCATGTATGTATATGATGTTGGGCTCCATACATTTCCCTTTGATATGTATAATGGTATTTTTATGGAAATTTATGCTGATAATATTATTTTATTGTTTGTATACTGATACAACAAAATAAAAGATAAAAAAATGTACTTTTGAGGCCCGTTCACACCAGAATGCATTGCAGAAAACCCACATTCCATTTGTATTTGCCACACCATGTTCAGAATGCACTGCAGCTGTGTTCTGCAGTGGGTGTCAATATTAAGCTAATGACACCCCAAATGCAGATCACAAATGCAGTGTGTTTGCTCGCACTGGATCTCATGGTACAGAAGTATAATTTGATCCGTTTGCAATGAGTTTCCAATTGCAGATACACTACTTTAATTGCAGCGCAATTTCAGCCCATCCAAAATGAATTGGCTGATATCGCACCACACAGAACTGCATGTGAACATACAACGCAACTCTGCAATTTCTGGTGTGAGACGGTCCTAAGTTTATATTTGGCACTGTTTTTTTAGATATATTAGGCCTGATACATGGTACAAATCTTTCTGTTTGAAACATTTTTCTATTTATGTTAACTTTAATATTTATGTTAAAATAAAAAATAAAGTTAATTGTTTAACAATTGTGTTGTTGTTGAATGAATTTATTTTTGAAAGTTATAGCATAAAAACAAAGCTAAACACTAATACAGAAAATAACTTTGGACCAACTTGATATTAGCTGTTTATTAAGCTAAAGAAAGTGTGCTCATAATTGTAGCAATTCAGTACATGTGACTTAAAAAAATTATTGTAGAAACTGGAAAAACGAATTGGAGCAACTTAATATTGTTGAGTACTCAACTTAAAAATATGTGTTTATAATGCCAGTAATTAAGTAGGTGGTAAATAAAAATGCATTTATATCTAGCAGAAAAGCTAATTACCTCAACACAATGTAGGTTGTTGCTTCCACTTGATTTTACCTGACATTGTCATAACTTAAAAAGCTTGATGCAAACGGTTGCGTTAATTTTTTTTGTTGAGTCAAGGCATTATTTTTTAGAGTGTACATGCAGTAGAAATATCAGCCGATAATTTTGGGGGAGGGTTTTGTCCTTCCCCTCCTTTGGAAGAACTATGATGTAAGCCAGTGAAGCACCCTGAGAGAAAAAGCCCTTGGAAGCCTATAGAAAGCCTAAAAGTCTAGAGAAAATCGATTGCAATTCCGTCAGGCAGTTAAGTGCCTCTAAATTGCCCCCCCCACTTATGTTGCAGTTCAGCCTGCTGCCAAGCTGACAAAACTCGCTGGAAGTCTACCTGTCTCTCCTTTTTTAACTTAGTAACCCAGGCTATTAGGGAGCCTCGTACCACAGCCACGTGACCTTCCCAGAGAATACCATTGCTGATCTCCCTAGTGGCATTTTTTTTTAAATAATGTGTTAAAGTTTCATGCCTGCCACCACCCTCACGTCATCTACGAGATTTTCATTCAGCCTGCATGACCAAATTCTGGCTGCAACGCGAGGCAGTGAAAGCAAAAGGGTTATCGGGCCATGGTGAGAAATGGTGATCTGCTCAATGGTAGAGGTCACAAATGGTCAAAGAGTAATCAATCAATTCTAATGTAAACATTGTGGACCATATAATAGTAACTATGGTCTCCCTTGGACTCATTTATGGCTCTCCAACAGTCCACTAAGGTATGATTAAGGAGTGATTTTCAAAAATGTTTCAAGAAAGAATATGAGTGAACAGAGAGATTCGCAGAGGTATCCAGGGAAGGGTCCAGGCTTACATTGAAGTCTCCGCCCAGAATAAGCCTACCCTCCCGAAAGTCAATAAATGAGAGTTGTTGGGAATTGGGAGCATATCGTTTAGAAAATGTATACCTTTAACCCATAATAGAGCCTTTCGGAAACACAAAACGGCCCTGCGGGTAGGAGGGTGTGTAGTGGGCTGAAACGGGTAGCTCTTGTGTATAACAATAGCTACACCATGGGACTTCGCTTTCGTAGAATTACTTAGACGCCAATAAGGGAAAAGGTGAGTGGGGAGCTTGGGGGCAGAGGTGTCGGTAAAATGTGTCTCCTGCAGAAATAGCACCTGTACCCTTAAGCTCCAGCCATAACCTATTACACTTGTTAGGGGAGCATAGACCACAAACATTATAAGATACTACCCTAACTACCTTAACCATAGCCATGATAGGTCAGGGAGGCATTGTCCAGGCGAACAGCAGAACACAGCCAAACCAGGTGTAAGTAGTAGCTGCTTTGAGTCTTAAAACTAAAAGTAGAAAATTAGAAACGTAGAACAATATAAAGAAATATCACAAGTAGAAAAATTTGGCCGCCCTATGTTTCCTTATATGCTGCATGATTTGTTCCTTGACTGTGTATCTTACAGATAATGTCCTTGGGATTGGATGAATTCTGTGAGGGAGGTCTAAGGGCCTAATGCATCCTATCAATTTCAATTGTATCAGTCAGGGACAGACCAAGGATATCTCTAAATATGCCCTGAAGCGTGGGGAGATTGTCCTCGGGCAACCCTTGAATGCGGATCTTAGAGCAGCGGCAACGGCTCTCATAATCATCCAGTTGGCATAAAAGGGCCTCAATCCTCTTATCCTGTTCTGAATGGTTATCATTGAGCAGAGACATAGCTGGGAGGGCCTCTTTAAACCTCTTTTTCAGAGTCTCCATCCTGTTACCCAAATGAGTGTTGTCAGCTTTAAGTTGTGCAATGTCTTGTTTAAAAGCTTTCTCCACTCTGCATGCAAATCAGTCTAAGTCCTCTCTTGTGGGTAGAGCCCATATGTGCTGCTTTAGATCTCTGTCTCCCAGGAGCTCAGAGATATCAGATCCCTGGTCTTGTGAGGAGCTGGGAGAGACTGGAAGGGCTGTGTCACTTACCAGCCTCTGGGATGCAATAGGAGAGATCTCTGGCTGCTAAGATAGCCTGTTTGCATGGGCAACGTCTCTTTCATGTTCCAGTATGGGCGTCATCTTGGAAGCCTCCCCTCCTTATTTTCCACCCCCCATGAAAAAAAGCTGTTTATGGCACCCTTGTTAGCGTTTGTGGATTATTGTGGCTGCGAGGTGACTCTCCCAAAGCTGGGACATTGCTGGCAGCGGTAAGGGTGAGATAGAACCCCTGTTCTTTAGCGGTAGCCCCCGGCTTTATCCTATTTACATTGCTCACAATTTAGGTGACAAGCTACTACTACTTTAGTAAACTGACTCTATAGATATGATTGTTTAGATTAAAATGTGGGCATCTAACATTAATTAAAGAGGCTATAGTTCTCATTTAGTAGCCCACAATGCTTAGTACTTGTGTTAAGATGCAAGGTAATAATTGCCCTGCATGATTGAAGTCTAGGAAGGCTTCCCCAAGTGAGAGAGTCTACCCTAATCATTGTTTGATGGCATGAGGGTTAAGACTTGAGATGGAGATGGAGATGGGAGCATGAGTAGGGAAGCTTAAAACTGAACTAAGGAAAAAACATTAATTATTTTTACATTTTCAGTATAAGAATGATATACCATGCACCTAATTATGAAAGTCTTGGGAAATCTAGGGCTGTGGCAGTTATAGCAAACGTCTATATTATCTAAATAGAAATCTAAATGTAAAAAAAATGTACATTTTAAATATTAATAATTGTATGGTTTACTTTTCAGAATAATAGATAAACACACAAAGTGCTGTCCTGTTGTCTTTATTATTCCTTGGAAAATATTCTAAACAGAAGTCTAAACAAAGCTTGATCGTTCACAGTGCCAGAAATCTGGCTCTTATGTGCAGTGCCCAGAAGGTATTTCTTGTAGCTCTCTTGACACATCACTTATTTAGTTACCATGGAAACTAAAAGCTGTTCTTATAAGGCTGCTATAAGGATGGGGAGAGGTTAACAGGAGGAGTTAATCAAAGCCATTGTACTTTTTAGACTACATGCTGCCTGTGGCTTTTCATTTCCTGCCCACTGTGTGCTCTTTATAATGCCAAGGATTTTCTTTCATTCTTGATACAGAAATATCTCTATAGGAAGTACACAAGGAGTAGATTTGGTCCCCTCTCCACACGCACACACACAAGGACACTAATTAATTTAAGTGGATAGAATGTGCCCCTTTCAGAATTTCAGAGTTGCGTACTTGCATGCCCTCAGTGATCTGGAGACGTGTTCTCATGTGGTTTGTCTAGTGGTCAAAAAGTATCCTAAAGCTGGCCCTACAAAGCTTAAATTTCAGCTGATTTCTGTGAACTGGCTGAAATTCGAGCCATGTGTGGCCTTGTCAATACCACCTGGCTTGACAAACTTTGATTGAGAAATCAAACATATAGGATGGAAAAAGGTAATTGAACAGTGAATGCATCCATTGTTTGGGTATTTTGACAGTGAAGGGTGTTGGCTGTCAGACTACAATAGTCAGCCATGGTAAATTCCTCAATACAATCTGGTTAGGATACGTTGGGGGATCTATAGATCTTATGTCCATGGCCAACTTTAGACATGTGCCCTACATTGGGGGATCCAACCATCCACAGTATAGTATATAGAGGCTCTACATGTTTCGCGTTTTTTTCATATTATCCACTTCCTCAGGAGCTTTACACAAGTATATATTTGTCAGATGGTACACATGGATTTTTTTCACATAACTATAAATAGAAAGAACATTATTAGTATTCGTTTACAATGTGGATATACTCAATACATTTCTTCATATAAAAACAAGCATTGATCTCATGAGCCATCCCTAGTCCAATCCAGAGATCTCACCATAAGGGCGGGTGTCACGCCAGAAACAAAGGTCACTAGGGACCGGATCAGGAGGGTGACCCACCTTGGAGGGCACAGGAACTCTCAGGGTGAAACCCACATCCAGTGGTTAGTTCTAAATATCTATTCAAGAGGGAATGGAGAATAAACATAGACAGCCTAGAACAAAAGTCAGAGAGTAGCTTACATATGAGAGATGAAACAACAGAAGAGATAGCAGATACATTCTATTTATATTTAAAGTGGAACTTCACCCTAAAGGGAAAGTTTATCTTTATGTTCTCCTCCCCTCCTCTTTTAACAACATTTTTGGGCATTTTTTGGGGGGAGGGGGAGTGGGTCACTAGATTTGGTAAATACCCACTTCCACTCGGATTGCCTAGTCGATTCCACTGGAAGTTGGCCTCCCCCACCCCCACCCCCAGCAACCACTTGGGACATGTCACTGGTCCCAGGAGGTTGCAGGACCATTCACAAAATGCACACACAGTGGGAAGCCGGCTGTGACCCGCAATGTGTTACTGCCGGCTTTTCACATTAAACATGCCAGCGCCAGAGACCTGAAGACCAGCTCAGGTAAGGATGCCGCTGGATCCTTCAACAGGTAACTGTCCTTTTAATAAGTCCTTTTAATAAGTCAGTAGCTACATAATTTGTAGCTACTGACTCAAAATGCTTTGAAAACAGGCTGCAGATCCCCTTTAAACTTATTGCAGTTATTTATTTTTAAATGTGAGTTTAGTGTAATTTTATGTGGGGGTGTCTATGTAGGCTTTTATTGATCTCTCTCAAAAATCCTGGAGCAGCATCTTGAAAGACTACAAATTCAAGATGTATGGAGCTTTTTATAATGTCAATACTGCTAAGAAATAGAAGTTTGGCTCGGGCCATCAGGCTTTGACACAAGCCTTCAGGGTTTTAGCTTTAGGACTGCATTTTATTACAATTTTAGTTTTTTAATGGCCTAAACAGTTGTGAAAAGTAACAATAGACACACAAGTTAAAATGTCTTGTTAAGTAAGACTTTTAATGGGGTTATGGTAAAAAATCTGTTATTGCATTATAAGTTCATATAATAAATATAAAAAATGTATCACATTACTTGTAAAAAATATTAAAGGAAACAACAAACATGTCAAGTACTGGCAACTGTACACGTGTCTGTTTGGGTTCTCATTCAGACAGACACGAATACACCTGATGAGTAAGGTTTGTTTGTTTTGTATTTTTTTGCAACAGATTGTATGGGTAGCTGTTCCAAAATGTTAAGCTTAAACTAACATAGCTGTTTGTAAAAGGCTTTTTATAAGCTATCTTAATTTACACTGGACATCAATGAGTTTCCTTTTTCACACGTTGTACCATGTAAATGACTAACATTAGCATTTTAAACAGGAGAATAGTGTAAGAGAAATTTTCCTTTCCATTGGTTGGTCCTACACATTGGCCTCTCTGGTTTATTGCAAGGCTGAATATTTTTATCCATCTTGAAAACACATTAAGCACTGCAAGTACACAGTGTTGCCAAGAAAGAAAGTCGTAGAAAGTAAACTATTAAACATCTAGCTGGTATGGTTCAGGAAGTCTTTGGACAAAGGCCTGACATGAGGTCATGTGGAAGAGTGCCCAAAACGACTATTTCGATTAGGTGTAGGGGAGCTCAATACATCTGGAAGAGTAGTAGGTGTTTGTATAACCCATTAAATACAAGCTTTTGTGCAACAGGTGAGGCAGGTCAGGACTATGTGAGTAATAGTCATAGGCACAGCAGGATTTTCTTATGTGTAAAAATCAATGCTGAGCTGAACAATGTCACAGCAGTGTTGTTTTTAATGGAAAAATGGCAGGGCTTATAAAGCTTTAGGAGAATGGCGTAGGTAAATAGCACAGGAATTTACTAGGTGGTTGCAGAAGAACTGGGGTCAAGCAAGTTACTGTTAGGCTCCGTACACACGACCGTTTTCTCTGCAGAATCCATCAAGAAACTTGATGGGAGACGTATTCTGCCGAGAAAACCGGTCGTGTGTACAAAAACTCGTCGAGCCAAAAAGAGAGCAGGTTCTCTATTTTCTCGACGGGAGTCGAATTTGGCTCGTCGAGCTGGTTTCCGACGAGAAACTCGAGCGTGTGTATACTAAGAAACCCGCACACCTTCTGTAAAAGTAGCGTTTGTAATGGAAATAGCACATTTGTCACGCTGTAACAGACTGAAAAGTGAAAATGTCTCTTACCAAACTTTTCAGTAACATAAGATTAGCAAAAGCCGCCCCAAGGGTTGTGCCAATGGAATCAAACTTCCCCTGTTGTTGTATGTGTTGAAGTCACAGCGTTTGAGAACGAGGAGATTTGGTCTTTAACGTGTGTACGCAAAGCAAGCTTGTCGAGTTCCTCGACAAGCCTAACAAGGTTCCCTCGGTCATGTGTACGCGGCCTTAGCATTTATAAATCCAGGTTTGATGTGGGTGGGAGACCACATGGCCTTGGACTTACAGATTTTACTGATGACACTTGCTGCTAAAGGTCTTTCTCTAAATGGATCATTTATAGAACCCATTTACGGCAGGTGGAGGTTTCACACTGGGGACAGCAGAATATGGGCAGGAGAAGGCCTCTAGGACAAGATTGCTACCTTATCCCTTTGAAGCAGAGCACATAGGAATTGCACAAGTTTCATGGCAAATTAAGATGGTAAATAGATTCATCTGCACTGCCATAGAGCCTGTGTAATGGGATCACAGGCATCATGCAAACCACAAACATGCATAGAGAAATAAATCACACCACAATTTAAAATACCATACCAATATTTTATTTAAATTTCACATATTTCCATCTTCAATACTGTATGTATCTTAATTTTTTGGGGAAATAATATTGGCCACGGCCTGATTCCGTTGGTTTATAAATCTATGAATATCACATCAAACTTTTGTATCATAAATTCAAACTCTTAATCAAGTATTTTCTCAAATAAGCATATTCAGCCCAGCCACTGAGACTCGAGCTGATTCACCAATTATAAGTAACCTGTACTTTAAACCTCCCTCTAGCTAATCTCTAGAGCAGTGATTCTCAACCTTTCTAGTTCCGGGACCCCTTGATAAAATTTCCCAAGTTGTGGGGACCCCTAACTGTAGAATTTTCGTAGCATGGGTAGTCAGCACCCAAGGCAAGACAAGTCATTTGCGCCCCTAACCAATGGACCTTTAGGGCTCCCGAGTCCCTTACACCAGTGTTTTTCAACTCCAGTCCTCAAGGCACACCAACAGGTCATGTTTTCAGGCTTTCCATTATTTTGCACAGGTGATTTGATCAGTTTCACTGCCTTAGTAATCACCACAGTCATTTCATCTGAGGGAAATCCTGAAAACTTGACCTGTTGGTGTGCCTTGAGGACTGGAGTTGAAAAACACTGCCTTACACCCATTTTAGGATGTACCACTCTCTCTTTTTTCAATTTTCTTTCACTTTTATCTTTCTATCTTAATTGCTTGCCCCCCCCCCCCCCATCCCTCTCTCTAGTCATCTTTCCTTTGCTTTCTCTTATTCTTTCTCTCCCTTTTTTCCTTTTTTCTTTGTTCCTCCCCCTCTTTCCTCTCCCTTCCATGTATTCTCTATTTTATTCTCTTACTCCTTGTGTGGGGGGGGGGGGGGGTGCTGGCAGTGCTGGTAGGGAGTTCTGATCATCCAGCTTAGATGCTCTTGATCAAGATCATCTGCTGATCTGAGAACTGTAGTGGGGACTTTAAGTGGTAACTCCAATCACAGGTAGTGTTACTCAATGTGTCTCCGGGTCTGTGGTGTCTTGCAGCAGTGACACCTATGCCAAAATCAGGAGATAGGGTCACCTTCAGCCCCTCCCACTTCACATTTCTCACCAGTCAGCTGACCTCTAGTCTCTGCCCCACAGCCATGCTGTGAACTGAATGGGTGGGCAAGGGCTCCAGAAGCAGCCCAGCTGGGCGGCCACAGACTCCAAGGACAGCCCTGATGGATGACTGTGAAAAGGCTGATAGTGCTGTGGGCTTCAGGAACAGCCTAGGATTCAGTGACCCCTGGCAAATTGTCATTTGACCCCCGAGGGGGTCCCGACCTCCAGGTTGAGAACCACTGCCCTAGAGGGAGCCACCACATAAATCGGCCGCGACGAGAGGAGGAGGGGGTGTTTAGAGCGGGGAGAACTCTTGCTTTATTCACTCTGGAACCGGTGCTGACCCAGACTGAACTGGCCCTTAAATAGACCAGCACTGGTCTATTAAAAATATTCTGCCAAGGTCATCTGACCTTCTTGACCAATCCCTGCTTTACCTTCACCCTCTTCCAGAACCCTCTAAAGCACCTGACATACTTGACAATCCCTAACTATCTTGCTAACCTTCCAGAATCTTCACTTTTGTTTTACCTTAAATGACCCACTGGCCCTTATACCAACTGATAACAACAAAACTTGGGGAATGCCCTGGGAAAAACCAAGCCTCCTTACCGACCAGCCTGCAGAACAACCAATTTACCTGTCTAACAGTATGCGTAAAAAACAGGTGTTTTTTCCGCACGCATAAACGTGTCCACCGCCCCCATCTATAGCTGGCAATCGCAGTAAGTGGCATTGAAAGGCTAAAGCAGATAACAACAAAACCTGGGGAATGCCAAGGGAAAAACCAAGTCTCCTTACTGACCAGCCTGCAGAACAACCAATTAACCTGTCTAAAAGTATGCATTAAAAACAGGGGTTTTGTCCGGACGCATTTGCAAATGCATGCGTGAGCCACAGAGCCACACCAAGCCACCTCTGCTTTAGCTTTCCAATACTTACTGCGATTGCCAGCTATAGATGGGGGCGGTGGACACGTTTACGTTTCACCTGTGGTGCTTATATTGGTCCAGCAGTGCACCAACACCTTTGCAGCCATTGTGCTATATACTGGGTGTTTGGTTTGCTCCTGTACCTTTAAGGAGGGGTGGCTCCCATTCAGTCCACCTGCCCCTATCTTATACCAACTGACCCTTCCTAACCAATTGTGGATAGACTCCATGGGCCAGATTCAGAAAGACTGGCGTATTTTTAGGTGGGCGTAACGCATCTCATGCGCTACGCCGCCGTAACTTAGAGAGGCGAGTTCCGTATTCAGAAACAACTTGCGCCCTAAGTTACGGTGGCGTAGCGTATATGGGCCGGCGTAAGCTCGCGTAATTCAAATTATCAAGGCAGTGGGCATGTTGTATTAAAATGAGCCGTGACCCCATGCAAATGAGGGGCCGAACGAACGGCGCATGCGCCGTCCGTGTACGTATCCCAGTGCGCATGCTCACAAAATTCACATCGGATAGAATGCCTAAGATACGTCAAACACTGCATACAACGTGAACCGTAACGTCTTCAGCCGGCGATTCTGTGCACCATAAGAATGATCAAAGCGCCGCTTGATCGTTCTTATAGGCAGCGGGAGGGGACGTCACCCCTTCCCGCCGCCATCCGGGGCTTCTCCGGGCTCTTCCATGCCATCGGGGGCCCGGAGAGCGAATTGGCCGGCGCTCGCTGAAGAACCATAGAGATGACTGGTGACCAGACTGTCATAGTCATCTCTATGACCGTCGGAGGACCGGGGCGCGACGTTATGACCTCACGCCCGGTACTTGGAAGTAAACAAAGCCGCAATTGCAGCTGTCGGCATGTGATCAGTGATTTTTTTTTCACCGATTTCATACTTGTAAGCCTGGAGGAGAGATGTGGGGTCTTATTGACCCCACATTTCTCCATAAAGAGAACCTGTCACAGTGATTCCTATTAGAAGGGATGTTTACATTCCTTGTAATAGGAATAAAAGTGATAAAAAAAGAAAATGTAAAAAAAAAGTGTAAAAAAAAAATGAAGTAAAAAAAAATTATATATATATATATTTTTTTTAAAACGCCCCTGTCCTGGTAGCTCGCATGCAGAAGCGAACACGCATGCAAGTCCCGCCACATATGTAAACACCGTTCAAACCCCACATGTGAAGTATCATCGCGTGTGTTAGAGCGTGTGCAACAATTCTAGCACTAGACCTTCTCTGTAACTCAAAAAATAGTCGCCTATGGAGATTTTTAAGTACAGAAGTTGGGCGCCATTCCATGAGTGTGCGCAATTTTAAAGCGTGACATGTTGGGTATCTATATACTCGGCGTAACATCGTCTTTCACATTATACAAAAAAATTGGGCTAACTTTACTGTTTTGTTATTTTTTAATTCATGAAACTGTTTTTTCCCTAAAAAAAGGTGTTTGAAAAATGATTGCGCAAATACCGTGCGAGAAAAAAAAGTTGGAATGATCGCCATTTTATTCCCTAGGGTGTCTGCTAAAAATATATATATATATACATATAATGTTTGGGGGTTCTGATTAATTTTCTAGCAAAAAAATTGTGATTTTTTACATGAAGGAGAAAAGTGCCAAAATAGGCCCGGTGATCAAGTGGTTAAAACTGCTCATCTTTTTCTGGCAAACTGATGCTGCATGTTTAAATTAGGTTTCTCCAGTGTCCAGAACAGCATGACACTTGTCCTCCTTACCAAAAAAGATCAATGTTGACCGTGATTTACAGGTAAAATTACAAATTACAGTGGGTCATGCTATACAGCTCAGGGATTGCCTCAGGGGCACACATGGTTTCTAATTATTTCTGTCAGGTGCAGTGGCATGAAAGCAGGAAAGCAGAAATAGTACACATATTTTGTGTCACTTTCATAGATTTAGTCCAGCACTCTGATGTGTGAAACAGCACACCACCCATATCTACCAGCTTCCTGTCCAGTGTACATATATAGGGCCAGATTCAGGTAGATCAGAGCATCTTTGCTCTGGAGTAACGCATCTCATTTACGTTACGCTGCAGAAATTTTAGGAGCAAGTGCTGTTATTCATGAAGCACTTGCTCCTAAAGTTGCGGCAGCGTATCGCAAATGAGCCGGCGGAATTCAAATTGGGCGGGTACGGGGTGTGTATTATTTAAAATAAGCGCGATCCCGCGGCGAACGTACTGCGCATGCGTCGAGTGTCAATGCATCCCAGTGCGCATGCTCCAAGTTCTGTCAGTGAACGTCAATGACGTCACGTCCCCATTCATGAATGTTTTACGCAAACGACGCGATTTGTTTTTTTTCCGACGCGATGACGACGGCTATACCTAACATAGGATATTCCACTAGGGGGCTGCTTTATCTATACGCCGCGTATCGCTTCCGGAAACGTCGTAAAGTCACTGCGTCGCGCCCGAAAAAAATCGTGAATTGCCGATTTCCGCTCATTAACATATTTTTTGAGCGTAAATTGGCGGGAACGCCCCCGGCGCCATTTTTAAGTTGAAGTAACGATGCGATGGCGAAATTCAATTACGCCAATCGCATCGGAACTCCAACCCGGCGTTTCTTGTTTTCTGGTTACAGAAAACAAAAACGCCGGCTTAAAGTGACAGTTAGGCTGGCGGATCCATTGATCCGCCAGCCTAACTTTACCTGAATCTGGCCCATACAGTTGTGCTTATAAGTTTACATACCCTGGCAGAATTTATGATTTCTTGGCCATTTTTCAGAGAATATGAATGATAACACAAAAACATTTCTTTCACTCATGGTTAGTGTTTGGCTAAAGCCATTTATTATCAATGAACTGTGTTTATTCTTTTTAAATCACAATGGAAACTACCCAAATGACCCTGATCAAAAGTTTACATATCCTGGTGATTTTGTCCTAATAGCATGCAAACAAGTTGACACAAAAGGGTTTGAATGGCTATTAAAGGTAATCCTCACCTGTGATCTGTTTGCTTGTAATTAGTGTGTGTGTGTTTATAAAAGGTCACTCTGGACTCCTGACATCTTTCATCCAGTGTTGCACTAACATTTCTGGATTCTGAGTCATGGGGAAAGCAAAAGAATTGTCAAAGGATCTGCGGGAAAGGCAGTTAAACTGTATAGAACAGGAAAGGGATATAAAAAAATATCCAAAAAATTGAGAATGCCAATCAGCAGTGTTCAAACTCTAATCAAGAAGTGGAAAATGAGGGGTTCTGTTGAAACCAAAACACGGTCAGGCAGTTGTAAAATTTCAGCCACAACTGTCAGGGACATTGTTTGGAATGCAAAGAAAAACCCACAAACTTCAGATGAAATACAGGACTCTATGAAAACATGTGGTGTGGCCGTTTCAAGATGCACAATAAGGAGGCTCTTGAAGAAAGATGGGCTGCATGGTCGAGTCGCCAGAAGAAAGCCATTACTAAGCAAATGCCACAAAGTATCACACTTACAATACACCAAACAGCACAGAGACAAGCCTCAAACCTTCTGGCACAAAGTCATTGGGAGTGATGAGATCAAAATTTAGCTTTTTGGCCACAACCATAAACACCACATTTGGAGAGGAGTCAACAAGGCCTATGATGAAAGGTACACCATTCCTACTGTGAAACACGGAGGTGGGTCGCTGATGTTTTGGGGATGTGTGAGCTACAAAGGCACAGGAAATGTGGTCAAAATTGTTACCAAGATGAATGCAGTATGTTATCAAAAAATACTGGAGGTACATTTGCATTCATCAGCCAGGAAGCCAAGCATGGGACGTATTTGGACATTCCAACATTACAATGATCCAAAAAACGAGGCCAAGTTGACCTGTCATTGGTTACAGCAGAATAAAGTGAAGGTTCTGGAGTGGCCATCTCAGTCTCCTGACCTCAATATCATTGAGCCCCTCTGGGGAGATCTCAAACGTGCAGTTCATGCAAGACAGCCCAAGAATTTACAGGAACTGGAGGCTTTCTGCCAAGAGGAATGGGCAGCTTTAACCTCCCTGGCGGTATGATTCTTTCAGATTTTAGGTGCTAAAAGCGGTACCATTATTTGCAAGAGAATTTGGCGTTTTATACTGTAGGCTTGTAATTCTTAGGAATAACTCACTGAAATCTATGCAAACAAGAGTCTAATAGGCATCCTGGGTATGATTTTTTTTTTTTTCTTATTAAAAATTATAATATAATAAATAATTATAAAAAATTATAACAAATAATAATATAATTATAGTAAAAATTATTCAATAATGTAATCAAATCAAAATCACTGAAATTTGCTCAGTTGCAGAATTTTTGCTGTCATTATTTTTTTTTTTTTATGACGAATTTCCCCATAAATCGCTATCGCTAAATTCTGCAAGTGATTCTGATTTATTATCGCTGTTTTTTAGCTGCTCTAAAACAATTTTTGCCATAAAGGGACACTTTTGGTTGCTATGGGCAATCTACAGTTTGCAGGGAGAAAGAACAGTTTTTATTATATAAAATGACATGTAGTGTACAGGGCAGACCACTAGGGACATGGGGGGTGTGTATTTTTTACATACAGTACTGTAATCTATAAGATTACAGTGTACTGTATGTATAGTGTTTGTTTACATTTTTGAATTTGGCGCCGTTCCCCCCCCTACGTCGCGACGCTCGCAGGGAAGGGAATCGGCGGAACACACAGCATCAGGCGGACATCCGGCCGCCGAGTACTGCGGGGATTCATCGCTGGATCGCAGAGAAAAGGTAAGTAAACTTTTTTCTGCATCCAGCGAGGTAAGCGCGTGTGTGGCACGGGGTTACCGATCTTAGCTTAAAAATCTCCCCCCGTGCCACACACGGGAAGACCGCCAGGGAGGTTAACATCTCAGGAGATAAAGAGCCTCATCCACAAATACCACAAAAGTCTTCAAGCTGTCATTGATGTTAAAGGGGGCAATACACCGTGATGTGGATAAGGCCCTTTTCACATGCCCAGTCCGCTGGATTTTCGCGGCAAGAATCTGTGGGTTCTTGCTGCTGGAATGTTTAGGTTATGCGATCAGCAGCGGCTGCTCAGCCCATTTAAGCTAACGTCAGGCGGACAGAGGCCGCTGATGATCACATGTAGCAGCAAACAGAGCTATTAGTTGCGGTTAGGGACAGAAATCTGAGTTTGGGTAGTCAGCTGTTTAACCACTTCCCGCCCAGCCAATAGCCGATTTACGGCCGGGAAGTGGTTATGAAATCGTGACTAGACGTTCTCAAACGTCTAGCACGATTTCATGCCGCGCGCGCCCGTGCGGGCGCGCAGCGCGGCGATCGGTGATGCGGGGTGTCAGTCTGACACCCTGCACCTCCGATCTCGGTAACGAGTCTCCGGCGGAGCCTCGTTACCACATGATCAGCCGTGTCCAATCACGGCTGATCACGATGTAAACAGGAAGAGCCTCCGACGGCTCTTCCTCACTCGCGTCTGAGTACGCAAGTACAGGAGAGCTGATCAGCGGCTCTCCTGACAGGGGGGGTTCGCGCTGATTGTTTATCAGCACAGCCCCCCCTCGGATCGCCACACGGACCACCAGGGAGTGCCCACACTAGACCACCAGGGAACATAAAAAAAGACAAAAAAATAAAAAAAAAAAAAAAGACAAAAAAAAAAAATAAAAAAAAGGGGCAAAAAAAAAGATGCCAAAGTGCCCAAATGGGCACTGATTGGCAACATTGATCCATCAGTGCCACCCCTCAGTGATCATCAGTGCCACCCCAGTGTCTGTCAGTGCCACCCCACAGTGCCAATCCATGCCCAGTGCCCACCTATCAGTGCCCACCTGTGCCACCTATCAGTGCCCACCTGTGCCACCTATGAGTGCCCACCTGTGCCGCCTATGAGTGCCCACCTGTGCCGCCTATGAGTGCCCATCTGTGCCGCCTATGAGTGCCCAGTGCTGCCTATGAGTGCCCATCAGTGCCGCCCATGAGTGCCCATCAGTGCCGCCCATGAGTGCCCATCAGTGCAGCCCTTGAGTGCCCATCAGTGCCCCATACCAGCGCCGCCTATCAGTGCCCATCAGTGCTACCTAATCGGTGCCCATCAGAACTACCTCATCGGTGCCCATCAGTGCCACCTCATCGGTGCCCATCAGTGCCACCATATCAGTGCCCGTAATTGAAAGAGAATTTTGCTCTATTTTTAGTTGTTGCGCAAAAAAAAAATCGCAGAGGTGATCAAATACCACCAAAAGAAAGCTCTATTTGTGGGGAAAAAAGGACGCCAATTTTGTTTGGGTGCAGTGTAGCATGACCGCGCAATTGTCATTCAAATTGCGACAGTGCTGAAAGCTGAAAATTGGCTTGGGCGGGAAGGTGCGTAAGTGCCTGGTATGGAAGTGGTTAAACATGCTGAACAGCTGCTGCTTGCTGATCGCATTAACCCAGTCATTCCAGCAGCAAGAATCTGCAAATTCTCGCCACAGGAATCTGGCGGCAGCAAAAAACGTTTGTGTGAAAGGGCCTAAATGCTTGGACAACTTTTCAATGATCTGTGTTGTGCTGTCAATATACTAGATACTTTGACCATTTTCTGCTGGAAGTTGCTACATCACCCTCTTGCTTCTTACCTTTTTCAGGAATGTGTGTAATGGGAAAATTATACGTGGTCACAATTCTGACACCTTTATTATAAAGTACTTACCTTTATGATTGCTGGGGAAAATAAGCGACAACTGACTGATGGTAAGTGCAAACTACTATTTTATTGGTATTTTATTGGTATTCTTCCTACTTTTGTCCCTTCCATCTCATAAACATTTGCCCACTAACCTGTGCCTATAGCACTTATAAGAAACTGTAAAGAGGAATGATGAATAATTCAGCCTGATAGAGTGAACAAAAAAACAAAAACGTATAGTATGTACCGGGCTTAAATGAATGCCATTAAAGACACATTGTGGTTGATTTACTAAAACGGGGGAGTGTAAAATCTGGTGCAGCTATACATAGTAGCCAATTCTGTCAGTAAGGAAGGGACTGATCATGTGTTTCTGCAAAGCAGGGACACCGATCTATTCCTTTCCTTAGTAAAAGCACCTCACACAGTCGGAAAAGTCATTAGGCACACAGTTAACCTCTTGATCGTCCCTGTTAACCCCTTCCCGGCCAGTGTCATTAGTACAGTGCATATTTTTTAGCACTGAGCACTATAATAATGTCACTGGTTCCTAAAAAGTGTCAGATGTGTCAGTTAGTGTCCAAATTGTCTGCTGCTATATAGCGGTTTTGCTATAAAACGCTGATCACTGCCATTACTAGTAAAAAAAATGAAGTAAAAATATCTCATAGTTTGTAGATGCTATAACTTTTGCGTAAACCAATCAATATACGCTTATTTATTTATTTTTTCTACCAAAAATTTGTAGCAGAATACATACTGGCCTAAATTGATGAAGCAATTCGATGTTTTCTATTTTTTTTATTGGGTATGTTTTATAGCAGAAAGTAATAAATATTGATTTGTTTTTTTTTTTTTCAAAATTGCCTCTATTTTTTGTTTATAGCGCAAAAAATGGAGAAGGGGGAGGAGAAGCAGCAGCTCACCAAGCTTTCCAGTGAATGGGTGTGCAGCAGGATGTATCAGGACAAGTCCAATCATTGGATGAGAGCATACTAAGTTCCCGGCATAGCTAGAGAACTGACCAGTGTGTTCTGCTTAGTGTGGTCAGTTTTTAATAGGAATGCAGAGGGGCTGGCAGGAACACGGGGATTTCACACAAATGAAGCAATACAAAAATAACAAAATGCTTTCTCATACAAGTACATGGTACAGCAGGCACATTACAGGAATATGAAATCTTGGGGTAACAAATGCTTTAACCTCTTGCCAACAAATGTGTAAGCATATATGCAGGCTCATGGAATTGGGTCTTTATCTATGGGGCCACAACATATAAAGTATGCGCCTCTATGTTTGTGCTGAGAGCTGCACATTGACCTCTCAGCACAGAGACCGTGTTGTCACCAAGAGCTCTGGTTCCTGATCACCTGATTGCTGTGATAGCTTCTGATTGGCTATCACAGTGATCAGTCACTATACAGCCTACCCCTGTGTGTGTTTTCTCCTGTAGAGTGTAAACAGAGACGTGTATGAAAAAAAAAATTTGAATATAAAAAATAAAGCAAAAGATAACTAGATCAGGGTTTAGTCAGTGTCAGGGTGAGAGTTAAGGTCATTGCTTTAAATTGCTTTAAATATAAGAATTTGACTGATAAACTCACCATTCTACAGAGTAGATAACATTTAACAAACTATTGACTAATGATGTTCCAGGTGCCATGTAAAATGGATTTGCATGCCCACAGTGGTACCCTCGCTTTAGGTTACTGAGCCCTGGTAATTATATAGGTTTAGAAAGGTAGAATGATAATCCTCCTATGCAGGCTCTAGCAAATAGCTTGTCACTTATATTACACTAACAATGGACTCATTAATCTAGGACACACACAGGTAGATATGCCAGTGGACAGATGGTGAATGGGGTAGAGATAAAACATGCATGCTAAGTGATATACAAAACCTAGGAATGCTGCAGAACCCCAGACAATAATACAACTTTCGGGTGAATTTTCCTTTTTACTGAACGTATTTCCATACATTATGGTGTCTGTTTGGTAGGTGGACCAACTGTATTGCCTCAACATTATACTGAAGACTCTGTATCTATCAGTGGCGTAACCAGAGTTATGGGCGCCCGGGGCAGAATTTTTTTTCGCTCCCCCCCCCCCCCTTGTATAATCATCCACTCTGGTTATAAGGATCTGTAATGTATCCCTCTCAGGGCTTTCAGCATGTAAGGGGTAAATTATTGCAGGGTTAATCATTTAACCCCTTACTGTAAGGGATTAACAGACCGACCCCCCCCCCCCCACAACCACAGATCCCCCATCATAGACTGAACCCCCCCCCCACAATCACAGATCCCCCATCACAGACTGACCCCCCCACAATCACAGATCCCCCATCACAGACTGACCCCCTAAATAACAGACCTCTCATCACAGACTGATCCCCCCCAATCAAAGATGGATCCCCCCAATCACAGATAGACCCCCCACAATCACAGACCCCCTATTTAACAGACCTCAGACAGTAACCCCCACCATAGTGCAGACCTCAGACAGTAACCCCCAGTAGTGCAGACCTCAGACAGTAACCCCCACAATAGTGCAGACCTCAGCCAGTAACCCCTATAATAGTGCAGACCTCAGACAGTATACCCCAGCATAGTGCAGACCTCAGACAGTATACCCCAGCATAGTGCAGACCTCAGACAGTAACCCCCAGCATAGTGTAGACCTCAGACAGTAACCCCCAGCATAGTGTAGACCTCAGACAGTAACCCCCAGCATAGTGTAGACCTCAGACAGTAACCCCCACAATAGTGCAGACCTCAGACAGTAACCCCCACAATAGTGCAGACCTCAGACAGTAACCCCCACAATAGTGCAGACCTCAGATAGTAACCCCCAGTAGTGCAGACCTCAGACAGTAACCCCCCAGTAGTGCAGACCTCAGACAGTATCCCCCAAAATAGTGCAGACCTCAGACAGTAACCCCCAGTAGTGCAGACCTCAGACAGTAACCCCCAGTAGTGCAGACCTCAGACAGTAACCCCCATAATAGTGCAGACCTCAGACAGTAACCCCAAGTAGTGCAGACCTCAGACAGTAACCCCCATAATAGTGCAGACCTCAGACAGTAACCCCCATAATAGTGCAGACCTCAGACAGTAACCCCCATAATAGTGCAGACCTCAGACAGTAACCCCCATAATATTGCAGACCTCAGACAGTAACCCCCATAATAGTGCAGACCTCAGACAGTAACCCCCATAATAGTGCATACCTCAGACAGTAACCCCCAGTAGTGCAGACCTCAGACAGTAACCTCCATAATAGTGCAGACCTCAGACAGTAACCCCCAGTAGTGCAGACCTCAGACAGTAACCCCCAATAGTGCAGACCTCAGACAGTAACCCCCAATAGTGCAGACCTCAGACAGTAACCCCCAATAGTGCAGACCTCAGACATTAACCCCCAGTAGTGCAGACCTCAGACAATAACCCCCAGTAGTGCAGACCTCAGACATTAACCCCCAGTAGTGCAGACCTCAGACAGTAACCCCCAGTAGTGCAGACCTCAGACAGCGGCGTGTGGGGTTTCCCTCAAGCGCGGGCTCCTCCTCCTCTGTGGGTGTGAACAGAGAGGAGGGCCGCCGCCGGGTGTACCAAGATGGCCGCCACTCCGGAGCTAGGCCGAAGTCGGGGACTTTCCTAGGCCGAGGCTCCGGAGCGCTCCGCGGAGCCGGTGGATGGATTCGCCCCCCCCCCCCATTTTTCGCCCGGTGCGACAGCCCCCCCTGCCCCCCCCCCCGCTACGCCAGTGGTATCTATGCTTATTAGAAATGTTTACTTATGGGTTAGGATGTATTTCAAATCTTTCATAGATTTTGTATCTGCTTTTAAAAGATTAGCTCGAGCAGACTGACAAATGAGGGTGTTTATGTCAAATGCAGACTTAATATAAAAAAGATATACTCTAAAATGCAGGCCTTTAAATGCAAAGCCTGCAATTTAAACACAGCGTCAATAGGACATGCCTCAATCAGAGGAACATAATGCAAACCAGAGCAAACACATCCTCGTGACATCCATCTATACTGTACCATTGTGGTAAATGGTAATCAGTCGACCTGTGTTTGATGTGTTTTTAAAATGCAGTTAAATGAAACACTGGAAAACATGGATTTTTTTTTTCAGAAAAAGAGGTCAGCAATAATGAAATAAGTCCTCCTACATAAGTTGTAGCTGTTTATATGCTGCTATTTCTTCTCTGCAGATGTTCAAAGTGCACAATTTATACAGCTTGTCTTAGCTTTCAGAAAATAGGGGGTGGCGAGCTAGCTGAAGTTTCACTTTGCAGAGAGAAAAAGGACACACCCTCTGTCACACAGAAACAGAGCCAAGTTTGTCAATCACAGGCTGTGTGCTGGAGCTCCCTCCCCTGTCACCTTTTTTCTCTTGGTGTCAGAAAAAACAGCACGGTGATGTGGTGGTGACGTTGACGCCGCCACGTCACCGTCACCAGGAAGTAAAACACTTCCGCGCATGAGTCGGATCCATTCGACGCATGCGCGGGCAGATATGTCTGCTGGTTAGTGTACTAACCAGCAGACATGTCGGACGGACGGGTTCCCAGCAGACAGATTTTAAAGCATGCTTTAAAATCTGTCTGCTGGAAAAACCTGTCTGTCCGCCCGTACACACGATCAAATTTGTCTGCTGAAACGGTCCGTCGGACCGTTTCCAGCAGATAGATTCGATCGTGTGTACGCGGCCTAAGTGCTCTGGATTGAGACAAGTACACAGTATGGAGGGATATGCTTTGGTCATATTTCTTACAGTAACTTTAATGTTATAACTTCGGTTTAGGATGGACCTAAGCAGACTAAACAGACCCGCAGGCCTGGAACTGATTTGGCCATAAAAGCCTACAGCCAAATCACTCAAAACCAATGACCAAGACAAGAACCACAGAATCGGTCAGATGTTTTTGTTGTGCTACTGATGCATTAGTGACCAGTGGCAGTTAATTAACCCCTTTGTGCTGAATTGGTGGCACCAGTGTCAGGGTTAATTAACTGCCACTGGTCACTAATGGATCAGTGACCAGTAGCAATACATTAACCCCCTCATGCTGCATATTGCAAATACCATTGGTAATTAACCTCCCTCTGCCCCCCACCATCCCAATCAAAAGAGTTAATTCCATATGCAGATGGCAATCTGCTTACTTGTGGGATTACAAGTGCTTGGATCCTCCTCGACTTGGTGGCTCCTCTAGGTCACAGCTCCAGCAGCAGCACGCTATGCTCCCCTCCTCTGGGTCCTCTCCAATGCTGAGCCGGAACTATGGAGCACCTGTCAGGTGGGGTATCTCAGCTGACCGGGAAGGGCTGGGTAATGCTAATGTTGTGCCAGGTGCAGGAGCGCACTTGTCACACTCGGCACATCGTCACAGCTATTGCCAGGCAGCGGCCGGCCCGGTGTGTTAGTCACACACACACACAGGTTTTAGAAGCACAAACACTTCACCTGCACTGCGCACCCCTTCCTCCAGTAAATTATGCTGCCCAGGGCATCTGTCCCTTCTGCCCCCCCCCTCCGCCCCTCGTACCGGCCCTGTATGCAGGTATTCCTATGATGTAGTTTAACTGCAGTTACGTAAGTGAATATATATCTACATCCTAGTGACAGTATTTCTGCCCTATCCTTGTTATTTTTTGGCATGCACAGTACCAAGTAGCTATGTCTGTGCAACTGTGTACTGGTCACCTTCCAGTATATTGGTAGGTGAACCTGTTTATTGCACTAGAGTTTATATGCAGCTCCTGTTACAGTATTCTAGTTATTCCTGTCTCTTTTGGTCTGGGATTCTAAAGCTATTTAAGGATTAGCGCTTGATTACCAGCATAGTCTAGAGCCAGGTTAGGCATCTGGGGGCCATGTCAAGGTCATAGGCGTAGGGGTCTGTCACTGTAGAAACTATTTTAGAGAATAAAGCACAAAATAGATAGGCTGACTCTGAGTTCCAATTTCAAACCACAGTTACTGCCTGAGAGAAGCACTGGTCCTGGTTGGTTGGATCACACTTAGAGGAACTCCTCATGATGCAAATATTGCAGAAGGTTACACTTGCATGCATGGACTAGAGTTGAATCTCTCTACACTGTGTACAGCAATATAAATACATAGCCCATTGCCTAGGATGGCAGGGCACTCCTCTGTTCATCCCTCCTTTTCCTAAGCTAACACACTGCCTGGAGAGTGCACTGCCCACAGTTAGCTATTTCCTGTGAAGACTGGAAGTTCATGGAAGCATCACTGAAAGAGCAGGAGCCAGCAGCATTGCAAGTTGTAAACTGTAAGTTTACAAAATAGTTTACTAGGGAGTGTTTTTTTTGTGTTTAATGTGTTAAATTTAAAATTCCCTGAGGGTTTCATACTAATTGAAATGCTTGTTTAGTCTAGGGGTGCAGGAATAAAGTATATTACTTACCCTATGACTCATGCCTCGTACACACGACCGGTTTTCCTGACTGCCATATTTGGTGTTGATAAAACCGGCCGTGTGTACATGGGGAAAAGCAACCAAGCAGGTTCTTGGTTTTCCCGACTTTTGACCGCGGGAAAAAACGATCGTGTGTGTATTAGGCATCAGTCTGGCAGGTTCTAGTGTTGTTCTGCAAGAAAGCTCTGAACTAAGCAAGTGTCGATTTTGTTTGATTCCTGTAGTTTAGCTTTAATTTATTACTGCCCGTACCTGCATTATGCTCCATGGATTTTAAAAGGCTTGAAAGATTACATCACGTACAAATTCAACAATATCTTGCAAATTATGCCCATTCTCTCTGATTGCTCATTAAGTCCAAGTCAACAGCAATTATCAGAAGGAAATGTTGTCAGACGGGAATGTAAAGCAGGGATTTGCATAATGACCCATCGTCTTGTAGCTGCATGCTGCATCAAAATGTCTTCTGACATTTAGGTAGAAAAAAATAAATCAAATTTTTATTTGAATGATGTTAAAAAGGTACATATAAAAATACTTTGTTTTCTAAGCACAGATCTGTACATGGCAAATCCCACTGAAACCCTTAGAGAAATACAAGTGTTGAGAAAACTACCAGGACTGCCTTTTTTGTCCTACTTCTGAAGTGATACGTTAGCTGGCTGTATCTGTCTTCTTTATTTCCAAGTCACAAACCTGAAACAAGCATGCAGCAAATAAAAGTCAGAGACCTCCATAGTTGCTACAGATTTGTGACTCAAAGCCAAATCATCACTATTACAGCCAGGCAACTAACAGTTTAAGATGTGAAGGTCATAGTTTGACTGTTTTATTTTTTTAATGCATCTCCTATTAGGTGTGAAAATAAAAATCATACCAGGCTGCAATACTCACCTGCAATTTGGAGCTGTCCCATGCAGTAATCACTTTTCACCACTTAATGTCCTCTGCTCTTTGTGTTGAATGGCGCACAGGGGTTTCACAGCACCCTGAATTCATTGTGTAATGGTGCACTGTGCTGCACTGACATTATCACATCAGCGCTACTCTCTGCATCATTGAGGACTGCAAGCCCAGATTAGATCACAAGAAGAAAGAAGATATACACCTTGTTGCATCATGTGACCAGCCTGAAGGCTTCTGAAACAGGTTTTACTGAAGAGAATCCTGTATTATAAATTCATAGGCTGCCTTTGCGACCTGCTTCTGAAAATAAATATTACTTGGTATATCAGTCTCTCTCCCTTAATTATTAAAGCACTAATTTATTTTGGAAATGAAGACTGTTCTCCCTATTTGATGGTCTTTAGACATCGAATGGAAATTCAGATAACATTTTTGTTTTTCGGAGATTCGGATGTATCCTAATTTCCAAATCACAATAGTATAATGCATTTCAACTAATCAGATTTTTTTTTTAAATAAACAAATTATTCGAATTTAAGTTAGAAAATGTATTTAACTTCAAAATAGAATTTGAATTTGAAATAAAAACATATTGCAATAAATGCAGTAAGGTATACAAGTAAAAAAAGACGATGATTCCTACTTAGATTGCTTTATAGAATAAAATAGAAAGAGAATAACACAGAATAGAATAGAAAGTTCTATGAGCGCACCGAGGCCTTCGGGTAATGACTGCGCTCCCAAAAAGCATTTTTATAAATAAATAAAGAAAGAAATAAAGAAAATGAATAGAATATAAAATAAAGGAAAATAAAATAAAAGAATAGATTAGAATAGAAAATTAACCAATAGAACCAAATAGAAAAGAAAATAATAAAATAGAACAAATATAGCCATCTTCCAAAATTAGAATTTATAAATTCAAATACATTTTGTGTCGATTTGAAAAAAACAAATATACAAAATAAAGCCAAATATATAAAACCAATTCTGAAAATGAATTAATCTAACATAATGAGTATGACAAAACTAAATTATTAACTTAATAACAAATGAATCCGAAATTAAGCAAATTGTTTTTTTTTGGTGCACATTTCAGATAGACTCGCTTGAAAGTCCACACATTTTGGACCAAAATATATAATCCAATTTTTTCCCTGACTGATTTGCCGTTCTCTGAATTTGCTTCTACTGTTCTCCATGACCGATTCTTTACCAATATTCCTAGACATTCTGGAAAATTTTTTCCTATACATGTTTATTGGTAGGTCATCAGATGCAATATCAATTATTTTTGATTGGACGGTTTCAAAATAGAACTGGATACTGACCAATGAACATTTGTCAGCTAATGGCAGATTTGTTGGCATGATAAAATGACAGATTTGATTGGCAGTCACATGATTGCAATACTCTCCCATCAGCTCCTAATTGTACATGGTGTTCGGGAACTGTCGATGACAGCTTGGTCAGTGTGTTAGGAGTGTTCTTATAGTGCTGAACAGTGGTGTGCCATGGACGCGTCACATATGTGTTTGGCACGCCCTGCTGCCAAACAAAACTGTTAGGAGGTTAGAAAGGAGTTAAATTTTACCTTTATAATTCAATTGTATTGTTACTGTATAATTTGTGTTGTTACTATATAACAATAATAATATATTACAGTGATTTTAGGTCAGCTCTGATCCTCCTCTCCTTCTCATCTCCACTCACCTCTGCTGCTTGCAGGGGGGGTATTCAAGCAGGCTTGCTCTATCATTACAGGATTTGATTGACAGCAGCAGGAGCCAATGGCTCTCTTTGCTATCAATCTGCCCTGTGAGTAAAGAGAGAGTGGAGATAGCCACTGCTCTCATTCACAGTGCTGGATTGAAACTGGGCTCAGGTGAGTATAAGGGGGACTAGCATGGAGATCCTGGGCACTGAAGTTCTTTTCTACTTTAATGCACAGAATGCAGTAATGTAAAAAAAAAGTTCAAAAAGTTGTGAAACCATTTGATTAGCATAAGAGACAGTGAACTCGCATTTTTAACTAGTGGGTCAGCAGTGACAGCACCCATATGTTTTTCATGACAGGTTTATTTAAAAGAACTCTACGGCCACAGCATACATTTTTATATTATAATATCAGCATTGTAATAGCAATACAAACAATAGTTATATTTGTCAATCCAGTATAAGCTTACTTGAAAAATCTCCTTTCACGTTGTGAGTTCTGCCTGTCTACTGGCTTTCCATAACTTTGTGTATCCAGTGCATGCTTTGGAGCCTCTTCTGTTTATTTTCATTTTCTAAGGACTACATATCCCATGGTACCTTGCTGCCAGATTCCTGTACTGTCTCCCCCTCCCCTCTTCTCAGCACCTCTATAGTTCAGAGGGCAGGACTCTTTGAAATGTATGACACCGCTGTGCCTACTCACAGAGCATGGTGAATATGTGTCACAAAATTCTAGGAAATAAATGTGTGTGATCTTCACAAAGTGAGTTTACAAACATCAAGAATGTTCAGATTAATAGGAGTAGGCTAGAAAATAATTGTAATGTAAGGTGAACATGAATCTGATTTTACATTTTAACCATAGATACCATTACTGAGAAGTCAACAGTGAAAATTCAGTGGCAGTATAGTAAATTATTTATGCAGAATGAAAAAATATATTATATATTGATATTGTCTATGAATGAGTGGTGTCTTAAAGTGGAACTTAAAAGTAAAAATTCCACTTCTACTGCTCACCCCATTCTCCACTATCATTTAAAAAAAAAAAAATCTTTGTCTAGGATTAGGTACCTTTTTCTGAAAGCGCAGCGTTATCTCGCACATTCACAGTAGAGAGCTGTGTCCCCGGAGGAAGTCACGTGATGTGACGTTACGCGTAGGGCGTAGCCAGAGCATATCACGGATCGAAAGTAATGCGAGAGCACAGTTGTGTGGTGACAGCATCTTCACCATTTGGAGCATTGGATGAATTACATTAATGGACTTCACCTTATAGATCTAATTAATTTGTCACTTTTAGTTTATGGTTCACTTTGTATATGGGACATTGAAGAGTATGCATAAGATCACTGTATATTATATATATGCTTATTTGTGTAGCTGTGAACACTTTTAGGTTTTGCAGCATTCCCACTTATTTAATTAAAATATTCACATATATTTAGTAGTGCATAAGACTATTACTCATTTATGCGCTGGCTGTAACTACCTGCAGTTTCAAAGCCAGCTCCCCACTGCGCATGTGCAAGATTGCGCTGTGCTTTCAGACTGGTCCCTCAGACTCCTGAGACCTGTGAAATGTCCTGGGAGATTGCAGGTGGGAAGAGGGATGGGCCAAAATCAAGATGGTGGTGCTGGGTATCCGAAGACCATCAAAGAACTGGCCTGGGTGAAAACTGCACTCAACTAGTAGGCTGGGGAGTCTTTGTTAGCAGCTACGTATTTGTAGCTGCTAATTTTGTTTTAAAGACCGTAGTTCCTCTTTAATGGTGGCAATAATCCATCTATAGTCAACAACTGATAATCTGATTGATTGAAATACAATTGTATGAAGAAAGTATCGCATTGCTGCCAATTGATGCAACATAATCAATAATTTTCTGCTCTGGCTAATGGTTTTAATTGAAACTGATTGAAACTGATATACCGTATGCATTTATGAAGTATACCACCAATAAAAATCTTGCATAAATAAACACTAAAAAAAATGAATATAACTGCAACTGCCCTTTTAAAAGTAAAAATACAAATCACACCCTTTATAAAGATTACACTACACACTCTGTAAATTAATATGTAAATAATCTTTATAAATATCAATGCTTATAAGTGATAGAGAAGGGGGGAAATTGGGAATATGGGACTTTAAATGAAGCCATAGGCCTGGTAAGGCCAAGTGCCTCCATCCCTGTTATAATGAGAAAAAACTAAGCAAAAATGGGGGAGAGAGTTGGGACTTTAAATTAAGCTCATGGCGACAAATTGAATAAAGTGGTGGATAGTAGAACATTTATTAGTACATAGATACATGTTTAAATACATTAATTTCATATACACAGAAATGCACACACAATGGTGCCTATTCCTGAAACGGAAATTCCAGGTAGTAACATATTTACAAACATTGATCACATTGTAAAATAAAGGGGGCCACCAAAATTATGATAGGGTATGCATGATTAGGACATATGGTCTGAACGGTCTAGGGTCTTTCTGATCCCTGTAAATTTAATAGGTAGTGGACACATAACTTGGTAGATGTGTAATGGATATACACGGCATGTAGTAGCTTGACGCGTTTCACGGCTTTAAGCCGCTCTTCAGAAGCCGGTAGATGAGGGATCTGCAATAGGAAAATAAAAAACTAGGTAGACTAACTTGTCCCAGTTAGAGGAAAAATAAATGGAAAAAGACATTCATCCCTAAATCGGAACAGGGTCACTTACAGGTATATGTGCTCCTGGGAGCACAATGTTGGGGACCGTGAGCAACCCGAGGGTGACAGGGTCGGGAGCGGAGACGGCTTGACCAGCGGTGCACTCCATAGGCAGTGCTCCAGCCGGATCCATACGCACCAAGCACTCCTAGTGTAAACAATAAAAATGCAAATTAATGTGACAACCAAGTGAAAGTGAAGTGAGACTATGTGAGGGGATGTTGGTGTAACAATTTAGGGTGGACTGCAATAATATTTTTGGGCAGCAGTGGAAGGAGTGTAAAGGTGCTGGATGAGAGTGCAGGTGAAAGACCATGAAAAAAGATCGACACCAAAACACCCGTGGAGATAGAAAAGACCCGCCGGCAGGACAGCGTCACAGGGATGCTGCACGTCCGGCACGTAAGTGTGATGTCGATGTGTAGTGATGGCGCACCCACCCCTCCGAGCACCAATTAATGCTTATAAGTGAAAAAGAACATGCATATCATAAATAAACCATGCTTAAAGTCTATAGTACATTGAGTATTTTGTTATTTGGTTAAAGGTTCCTTAATTTCCATTGAAAATGCAAAAATTCAATATGGTAATCTCCTTTGCACCAACATACAGTGTAATGTTTATTTTGATTAAGATAAAGAAGTACAATATTAAGTAATCCCACTCACATTTGGTAGTCCCTAATTCAAGCACAAAACAGTCAGCCTTTATGTGTAAACAGGGGCGTGTAAACAGGGGTGCCGCAACTCCATTCTCACTGGAGCTGGTGTGCATTCCAATCACCCGATATGGCGGTCAAAAACTAACATCACCGAAACCGAAGGCTGAAGACTCCCCCTCTACACAGTCCGCACCCTCTAGAATTCTCAGCAAGCTCTCAAATGATATGTATGTTCTTTTCACTTATTAGCACTGATATCTATAAAAAAAAAAATTGCATATTGATTATTTTTCACAAATTGAAAACAGTCTACATTTTTCAGAAGGGAAGTTATGGCTATTAGATTTTTTTTTTGCAGATTAGATTGGTTTAACCAGTTCCTGCCTGACCTCCTAAAACACACCTTGCACGCACTCCCAGAACATGCCTCTTGGGCTGGGTGACTGATCAGTGAACCGGCCACTGCTGGTACCATGTGATCGCTGTGACTAATCACAGCAAATCAAAGGGCAACTGTACACAATAAAAAGCTTTGATTCATGCCATTCATTGTGTACTCTTGTGTTGATCTCTGTGATTGGTCACAGTGATCACATGGGCCAATCACAGCCCATCTGCACCATGTGATTAGCTGTGGCCAATCACATCTAACCACAATAGTAAACACTGAATTAATCAATTTCATTCAGTAAATATGGTTGCTTATAACAGTGAAATTCACTGGTATATGACACAGCAGGAGCTAATCAGCAGGTCCCATGGCCGCTGGCCATCTGTGAACGCTGGTTGGAGAGAAAAAAGGACAGTCTACCTATGTAAACAAGGCAGATCATCCTTCTGTCAGACAGGAAAAGAGACATCTGTGATTCCTGCTAATCAGGAACACAGATGTCTCTCTTCCTCGAGTGCATCCATCCCCACGCAGTAAGAAAACACTCCCAGGGAACACAGTTAAACCTTTGATTGCCCCTGATGTTAACCCCTTCCCTGCCAGTGTCATTGCATTTTCTTTAGCACTGATCACTGTATTGGTGTCGCTGGTCCCCAAAAGGTGTCACTAAGTGTCAGATTTTTCTGCTGCAATGTTGCAGTCCCGCTTAAAATTGCTGATTGCTGCCATTACTAGTAAAAACATTAAAAAAAAGTGTGTACGAATTTTACTTTCTTATGGAGATGCTTGTGTATTTGTAAATGTTGCACCCTTTGCTTCACCCTATGTATCATATATTCAAAGTTCTTCTTCCAAATGCCACATCTTCCTTCCATGTATATTGGGCAGCCACTGATGCTTGACTCCTGTGCATGGAGTCACATTGTCCTGATGCCCGCCTCCTACTCTCATCTTATAGATGTCAAGAGTGTACTCTGCACTGTGCATGTTCCACAGGCAGTATATACAAAACATTTTTTTTAAAGAAAAGGTAAGTAGGCTTTGGCAGAAGAAATATACAAAGCCTCTTCTAGCAGAAGAAAAAAAAAACTACTAGAAATTTTGTGCTTGAAATCATCAGTTCAATATAATTTCTCTCCCTTTATATGATATTGAATGTTTGGGCCAAAAAAATACAAGCAGAAAAGCAACAGTTGTGATCTGTTATTTCAGACTACAGTTTACAGTATTTCATGTTTTCGTATTTTGTATGTTTTGTGAGCAATAAAAACCTTTTGATAAAAAAAAAAAAAAAAGGGCAACAGTTTCTTATAAAAGACCACGTTTGGTCACTGACAGAAAATCTACAAACATGTTGATTTAAAAGCAAAGAGATGATTGATCAACAGTAATGGAATAACAGGCAATATCTTAACAGCTGACCCTCACAAATAATACTGTAGCTATTAACGGGTACTTAGCATTAAATTTCTTCTTCATAACTTTTTAAAGAAGCCACACTGCTGATATTGCCTCTTCTGGAACATTTATTGTTCACATCTGACCTTCTATTCTTCATGTTAAGCGATTTCTTGCTTTTAACTAGAGATGGGCCAAACCCCCCCCCCCCCCCTGGTTCGGTTCAGACCAGAACATGCGAGCAGGCAAAGAGTTCTAGCGAACATGTGAACCCTATTAAAGCCTATGGGACAAGTGTATGGGGACCTGGGTAGTACCCAGGGGACATGTATCATTGCACAAAAAATATAAATAAACCACGTTTTTTTTTTTTCAGAAGCAGTGATTTTAATAATGCTTAAAGTGAAACAATAAAAATGAAAGATTCCTTTAAATATTGTGCCTGGGTGGTCCCCTTTGTCTGTCTGTACAGTGCTGCAGCAAAATGGCATTTAAACTTGCTTGCGGCTGTAATGTATTGTCGGCTCTCGGCAATATAGATAAAAAAATCAAGGAAAAAAATGCGTGTGGTCCCCCACCAGTCCATACCAGGCCCTTCGGTTCTGGTATGGGTTGTAAGGGGAACTCCACGCAAACATTTGTCTCTTTGCCGAGCATACAGCCTGGAGGTCAGGATGGTGGGAGACAAGTGACAGCCCCCTCCTGGACCATACAAGGCCACATGCCCCCATAATGGGGAGGGTGCTTTGTGGTCCCCCCCAAAGCACCTTGTCCCCATGTTGATAGGGACGAGAGTCTCTTCCCGACAACCCTGGTCATTGGTTGTCAGGGTCTGTGGGTAGGGGGCTTATCGGAATCTGGAAGCCCCCTTTAACTACTTAAGGACCGGACCAATATGCTGCTAAATGACCAAAGGTGTTTTTACAATTCGGCACTGCGTCGCTTTAACAGACAATTGTGCGGTCGTGCGACTTGGCTCCCAAACAAAATTTGCGTCCTTTTCTTCCCACAAATAGAGCTTACTTTTGATGGTATTTGATTGTCTCTGCGATTTCTTTTTTTTTGCGATATAAACGGAAAAAGACTGAAATGATATTTTCTACTTTTTGTTATAAGAAAAATCTAATAAATTAAATTTTAGTCAAAAATTTAGGCCAAAATGTATTCAGCCAGATGTCTTTAGTAAAAAAAATCGCAATAAAAAAAAAAAACTAGCTACCTAGCGGCAACAGTGACACTAATACAGCGATCAGAAAAATTATCGCTTAGTGACACTGGCAATAGGGGGTGAAAGGGTTGACTAGGGCGGTGATCAAGGGGTTAAAAACTTTATTGGGGGGTAGGGGGCTACCCTGGACCCAACACTAACTGCCTGTCACACTAACTGTCACACTGACACTAAATTCAGTGATCAGTAAATATATGATCACTGCAATCAGTGACAGTGTGGGGTGATCGGAAGGGGTTAATGTGCCTATGTGTGTGGCGTCAGTGTAGTGTTGGTGCGACTTACTTGTGATGTCTTCTCTCCTCTCGCCGGATTGAAAATACCACCGGGAGGAGAGATGACATCACTTCCTCTGCCTGTGTTTACATTATACAGGCAGAGGAATTGCAGAGCAGGGAGGAAGCTGATTCACTGGGAGCGATCCGGAGGGGGCGGACAAAAACAAACAGCCGCCCCCTCATCCCGGATTGCTCCCAGAGGCCTACTGACCACCGCAAGTACCGGGGGGGGGGGTCCCGATCGGACCCCCGACCCACGTCTAGGCAGGGACATACAGGTAAGTCCATGTGCCTGTACGTGCCATTCTGCCGACGTATATGTACATGCGGTGGTCGTTAAGCGGTTAAAAAGGGGACCCCCAGACCCTGCCCCCCTATGTGAATGGGTATCGGGTACATTGTTCCCCTACCCATTCACCAAAAAAAGTGTCAAAAAGTAAAAACCACAATAGACAGTTTTTGACAATTCCTTTATAAAAAAAAAAAAGTGCCCCGTGATGTACATCCATCATCAACACGTCAACCAACAGTCCCGAAAAACAGAAAAAAAAAAGTATGAAAAAATTATAAAAATTTCTTATGGGTACAGTGTTGCATGACTGCACAATTGTTATTCTAAGTGCAACAGCGCTGAAAGATGATACATGGCCTGTCCAGGAAGCTTCACCCTATGTATCACATATTCAAAGTTCTTCTTTCAAATGTCACATCTTCCTTCTATGTATATTGGACAGCCACTGATGCCCGGCTCCTACTCACATCTTATATACAGTATGTCAAGAGTATACTCTGAACTGTGCATGCTTCACAGGCAGTATATACAAAAAAAGATAAAAATGAAAACAGAAAAGGTAAGTAGGCTTTGGCAGAAGAAATTTACAAAACCTTTTCTAGCAAAAAAAAACGAACTACTGGAAATGTTGTGCTTGAAATCATCAGTTCATTATAATTTCCCTCCTACCCTTTAATATAACATGGAATGTTTGGGCCAAAAAATACAAGCAGAAAAACAACAGTTACTTATAAAAGACCACGTTTGCTGTTAATATTTACAGAACATCTCAGCTAATGTTAGCAGCAGATCTAGTGGAAACCAGGTGGACAATTGGTTTCATGGTGTATGATACCATACTGTTAATGTTAATTTGCAGAGGACTGGTCCTCGCTGGTGTCTACCAGGCTCATTTAGTTCCATGCTAAATTGAATTTCACTTACAGAAAATCTGCAAACGTGTTGATTTGAAAGTAAAGAGATGATTGATTAACAATAATGGAATAACAGGCAATATCTTAACAGCTGACCCTCATAGATAATAGCTATTAACTGGTACTTAGCATTTCATTTCTTCTTCATAACCTTTTATACCCCTTTCACACTGACGTTTTTTACAGCGTTTTAGCGTTAAAAATAGCACTATTAAAACGCTCATAAAATGCTCTCCATGCATCTCAATGGACCCTTTCACAAGCACCATTTTTGGAGCAGCTTTTGGGCGCTGAAAAAAAACGTTCCAAAAATGCCCCTCTCTATTGAAATGAATTAAAAGCACTGTGAAAACGACTTACCCTTTCACACTGAGGCACTGCAAAAACGCCCTAAAATATTAGGGTCTTAGCGGAGCTTTACCAGTACATTGGGATTGCAGATTAGGCTTCGCTCGAATAACGCTCGAAAAAAACGCTTGAATAAGGCTCGAATAACGCTTGAAAAACGCTCGAATAAAGCTCAAAAACGCTTGAAAAACATCCCAGTGTGAAAGGGGTCCTAAAGCAACCAAACTGCTGATATTGTCTCTTCTGGAACAGGTGTGTATAGCACTACCCCCAAAGGAGCTGCTGGTTGAACCCTCCCTTGGCACAACTGGTATCAGTGGGAATTGTGAACCCCAATAACTGTTAGGAAACACAATTCCTTGTCACACCACAGTAAATTATGTAAACAAATGGTTATCTTGAGTTGTATTGATCCCGTAGGATAACAGAGGAACTGCACACAGATTTAATTTAACCAATGTAACTCTTTACTTAAAGGATCACTAAAGGAAAAATTTTTTTTTGCTGAAATGACTGTTTACAGGGTATAGAGACATAAAAGTTAACTGATTTCTTTTAAAAATGATTAAAAATAGATAAAAATCAATCATATAATATGCCTCTAGTTTCACTTTCGTTTTTAAAAAGGTTTTGTGTTTATGTTTAGTAGAGAGAGAGAGACAGAACAAAAACAAACAAATCCAGGGCAGTGTTTTGTTTTCAAATTGAATCCCAGGGCAGTGTTTTGTTTTTAAAATTAATCTGATTGGGTCTGAGGAGTTTTAGAGACACAGCTTGGACCACAGTGAAAAGCTGCCATGAGATTTTTCATAAGGAGCCAGACAAGCAGGAAGTGTGGAGATCAGAGAAGTATTACAGCTACTTCAAAGCAAAAACTAACAATGGGAACATAAAAACAGCACTGCATTAAGGTAAAGGAAGCTATTTAGCTAAAAAAAAAAAAATTCCTTTAGTGATCCTTTAATAAGATACAAGCAAAATAAACAAAGGTAAAATAGTAGTGGACTTCTTGCAGAGTCAGAACTAGTGGCAACAGATAAATACAAATTAAATTATAATAACTATGTGGACCTGTCTAAGTACGCAGCAAAGGGATTCCTTCAGTAAGATACCCACACTGAAGCACCTCCATGCCAAGCCTCACCCAGCTCTCCCATATAACAGTACTGTACAGTCTAATAGAACCAATTACCCACTTAAAGGGTATGTAGATAAATATCAACAGTTTACTATAGCTAACAGACAGTCTTTAGATAATATACTATAATAATATGGTTTGGTGGGCCAGACCAAACCTCAATACAAATTATCTTAACAGTTAGTGCACTTCCGCGTTGGCATGCGTTGGTGTGCAATAAAAGTAATTTGTAATTTGAAAAGGGAATAAGTAAACTGGCAGAAGATGCCCGAACAGTCAAATCACAGTGGTGAGTGTAAACGATCCACCTTCCTGCAATTCAGTTAGTATGCTTGGGCAGGTGCCCGTCTCACCAGATCAGATCAGGCCTTGTCCTTCCGGAACACTCCATCTGCGAACTCCAACACACAGTCCTTCAGGGTGACTCCGGTTCTCCCACAGGTCACTGTTGCACTAGGACACTGTCCGATCACTTCATCAGGCATCCTCTTTCTGTCTCTGAGTGGCGATCTGCGATTTCTGGAAAGACACCTTACACAGGTGTCCTCCTGGGCTGGAGAGGTGGTCCAGAGAAAGCCCACCAAACACATTCTCTTTCTTAAATTACTTCCCCCAGCAGGCTGTGCAGGGAGCAAAGCATTCTGGAATTGTACCGTTGCTCTCTGGGTATTGTAGTCTATAAATAAACCAGGGCAATGGAGTCTCTTTCTCCCTGTACTCAGTTTCCCAACATTTCTTGCTGTACCAGTGCAAAAGTAAATAGAAGGTGGCTAGAACACAACTTGGCCACCGGAGGGGGCTGAGATCCTTCTTGATCAGCAGATGGTAGTCTTTTAATCACATAAGAAAGGTGATACCTCGCTACACGTGTTAAGTAATTGTTCACGTTTGATCTTTCTATTGTTCATGTTAAGTGCTTGCTTGCTTTTAACTAGAGATGGGCCCAACACCCCTCCGCTTCTGTTCGCACCAGAACATGCGAGCAGGGAAAGAGTTTTAGCGAACATTCGAACCCTATTAAACTCTATGGGACACAAACATTTAAAATCACATGACAAGAAAAAGCAGTAAAACTGATTATTATACTAAATTGTAGAAGTGGTTCCCGGGGGTGGACCCCAGACCATTACCAAGCAGCTGATAGTGCCCCAGCAGAGTAGGGCCCAACTGCTACCCCTGGCCCACGACATTCCCATGGCAGGGCATCAAGGTAAGTTACTAACAGAAAAACGGTTAGCCCAGGCCTTCTATTGGCCTGGGATGTCCCAAGCGGTAGCCCACTATTGTTGCACCTGCAATACATGTCGGCGACATGGGAGGACGGGTGGCCAATGAGCACCCCTGCAACCCTTGCCCATCATTAAGGAGCCATTCCAGCGGATAGCTATTGACATCCTGGCCATGCTACGTGCCTTTATCCACCAGGAACCAGACTGGGAATGGTACCTGCCCCACATTCTCTTCGCCTACTGGGAAATCCCGCAGAAATCTACTGGGTTTTTCCCATTTGAGCTGCTGTATGGGTTGACCCTGCTGAAAGAATACTGGGAGGGTCAACTAAATGATAAGGGGGTTCCTGTGTTGCCCTATGTCCTACAACTGCATGAACGAATGGGCCAACTTGCTGAGCTTGTGGCGGACCATCTCAAGGCTGCCCAAACCTCCCAAAAGTTCTTGTACCCAAGAGTTTGCTGAGAGTCGAACAGTTTCGCATACAATTCCCAAATACCAAAAACAAATAACAATCTACATGGGAGGGCCCCCTTCGAATCATCAAGAAGTTAAATTAGACCAACTATGTTCTCTCGCTGAATTAACGGGGAAGCAGCAAAAGACTGTGCATGTCAAAATGATCAAGGAATACCCTGACAGAAAACTTCCCATCCTGGCGGTCTGCCCCCTACCCTCTGAAGAAGATGACAAAGTCTTGATTGGTCTCTTGAAGGTAGCATGCCACTCGTCTGACGTACTCTTGGGCCCCCAGCTCAGCCAGGAACAGCAGATGTCCATGAAGACCTTGTGCACCACCGTCATCCCATCCTTTGGCCCGGAAGGACAACTCTCACCACTCATGTGGCAACCTTGCAAACCCTGCCCATCCAACAAGCCCCTTATTGAGTTCCAGAAGCCGCCCAGAACACCGTAGAATAAGAACTGAACACTTTCCAGCGCACAGGGAATCAGTTGCTGCAGGGCTGCCAAGACTTTGCCTGTAATTTCTAAAGGAAAAAAAATATTTTAAGTTTGCTTACGGCTGCATTGCCAACTCCTGGCAATATACAGTAGATAAAATATCAAGGAAAAAACAACATACAATAGACAATAGACAGTTTTTGACAATTCTTTTATTAAAAAAATAAAAATAAAGTGTCATGCGATGTACATCCATCATCAATCATGCCGCCAAATGGACCTGAAAAATAGAAAAAAAAATGAATATATTTGTGTGAAAAACATTATAACATTTTGATGTTATAAAAAAAACTAAAAAAGAAAATAGAAAAAACAAAATGTGTAAAAAGTTTTACTTTCTTATGGAGATGCTTGTGTATTTGTAAATGTTGCACCCCTTGCTTTACCCTATTTATCATATATTCAAAGTTCTTCTTCCAAATGCCACATCTTCCTTCTATTATGGCCCAGATTCACAGAGAGTTGGGCGCACATTACGCCGCTGTAGCGCAAACGCTGTACGCTTCGCCGACGCAGTGCAGTGAGGCAAGCACTGCATTCAGCAAGCTATTGCTCCCAAAGCTGCGTCGGCGTGATGTAAGTTTTGAAGACACAGGCCGGCGTAGGTGGAAGTGGGAGTGATCATGCAAATGATGGTCCAAGCATGGTGCAGTGTCTTACGCCCGGCGTATCACAAACTGCGCATGCGCCATGATGTAGCCGTGACGTGAACGCATGAAACAGCACCCTTATGCACATGCTCACAACCTTGCCGGCACAAATGCCTAAGCTACGCTGGATCACTACGTACGCCGTGAACGTAACGTACGCCCAATACGCTGGCCTGTTCGTGAATCACCATATTTCCCTCATTTGCATATTTGAATGCCTAATCAATGGGAGCAGCAACATGCGTCCAGACGAAAACGCTACGCCGCCGTATGTAAGCTATGTCGGCGTAGGGTGGCCAGTTTTTAGGCGTATGTTGGTTTGTGGGTCTGGCGCACAGATAAGATACGCCGGTGCACTTACCGGCGCAAATTTCCACTTACGTCGGCGTAAGTGCTTTGTGAATCTGGGCCTATGTATATTGGACAGTCAGTGATGATATGACTCCTGTGCATGGAGTCACATTGTCCTGATGCCCAGGGGCAGACTGACAACTCATGGGGCCCCCGGGCAATAGAAGATTATGGGGCCCCTGGGCTTACAGATGGCCACCATGCCAGGAAGCAGTGTAGAGGCGGGGCAGCAAAAATATCAGGATTTTCACATCAAAAGCATGTTGGTTTCGGACATATCAGGGACAGATGTAAAAAAAACATAGATGTATACATACTGTCCCTGGTTTTACTGGGCCTGGCAACCCTGATGGGGCCCCCTAGTGGCATGGGGCGCCTTGGGCAGTGCCCAAGTGACTCAATGGTCAGTCCACCCCTGCTGATGCCTGACTCCTACTCTCACCTTATAGTTGTCAAGTGTGTATTCTGCACTGTACATGCTTCACAGGAAGTATATACAAAAGACATGTAAAAAAGAAAAGGTAAGTAGGCTTTGGCAGAAGAAATATACAAAGCCTCTTCTAGCAGAAAAAAAAATGAACTACTGGAAATGTTGTGCTTAAAATCATCAGTTCAATATAATTTCTCTCCTACCCTTTAATATTATATGGAATGTTTGTGCCAAAAAATACAAGCAGAAAAGCAACAGTTACTTATAAAAGACCACGTTTGCTGTTAATATTTACAGAACATCTCAGCTAATGTTAGCAGCAGATCTAGTGTAAACCAGTTGTACAATTGGATTCATGACGTAGGATACCATACTGTTAATGTTAATTTGCAGAGGACTGGTCCTTGCTGGTGTCTACCAGGCTCATTTAGTTCAATGCTAAATTGAACTTCACTGGCAGAAAATCTACAAACGTGTTGATTTGAAAGCAAAGAGATGATTGATTAACAATAATGGAATAACAGGCAATATCTTAACAGCTGACCCTCACAGATAATAGCTATTAACTGGTACTTAGCATTTAATTTCTTCTTCATAACCTTTTAAAGAAGCCACACTGCTGATATTCTCTCTTCTGGAACACGTGTTAATTAATTGTTCACGTCTGACCTTTCTATTCTTCACGTTAAGTGATTGCTTAAAGCGGAGGTTCACCCTAAATATAAGATCTCCCATGCGATCCAGCATACTGGCGTCAGCGCCAGTATGCTGGGTTTTTTTTTTTTTAATAGCACACTTACTGTATTATTGTAGAATTCCTTTTCTGTCCCCCGCGGTGGACGGCTGTAGTATAGCGCGTCACATCTTCCTAAAATACCCGATATGGACTCGGGTAATCTCGGCGAAAATGCGGCGCCTGCGCACAGACCTAGGAGCTGACTGCGCAGGCTCCGTATTTCTCCTAGTCCTATTTCGGAGGGCGTGACGCGCCATAGCCGTAGGACTCGGAGAAATACGGCGCCTGCGCAGTCAGCTCCTAGGTCTGTGCGCAGGCGCCGCATTTTCGCCGAGATTTCCCGAGTCCATATCGGGTATTTTAGGAAGATGTGACGCGCTATACTGGCGCCGTCCACCACGGGGGACAGAAAAGGAATTCTACAATAATACAGTAAGTGTGCTATTAAAAAAAAAAAAAAACAGCATACTGGCGCTGACGCCAGTATGCTGGATCGCATGGGAGATCTTATGTTTAGGGTGAAATACCGCTTTAAGGGATGGGCGAAACACCCCCCGGTTCGGTTCACACCAGAACATGTGAGCAGGCAAAATGTTCTAGCGAACATGCAAACCCTATTAAAGCCTATGGGACACGAACATGTAAAATCAAAAGCTAATTTTAAAGTCTTATATGCAAGTTATTGCCATAAGTGTATGGTGACCCGGGTACTGCCCCAGGGGACATGTATCAATGACATTTTTTTTTTTAAAAACAACCATTTTTTGTTCAGGAGCAGTGATTTTAATAATGCTTAAAGGGGTTGTAAATGTTTATTTTTTTATTTTCTAAATAGGTTCCTTTAAGCTAGTGCATTGTTGGTTCACTAACCTTTTCCTATGATTTTTCTTTTAAATGTTTTTTTTCTTTGTCTGAATTTCTCACTTTCTTTTCTTCCTCAGTAAGCTGTTCTGGGTGACTAACCCCCAGCCAGATGATGGGGCCAAGCTTATTGAGGAGAAACCAGAAGTGAGAAATTCAGACAAAGAAAACAAACTTTTAGAAGGGAAATCGAAGGAAAGGGTAAGCACTAGCTTAAAGGAACCTATTTAGAAAATAAAAAACAAACCTTTACAACCCCTTTAAACTGAAACAATACAAATTAAAGATTCCTTTAAATATTGTGCCTGGGGTCACCTTAGTCTGCCTGTAAAGTGGCGCATCAGTGCATATGTGTAGAACAGTGCTGCAGCATAATGAAATTTCTAAAGGAAAACATGTAATTTAAACTTGCTCGCGGCTGTAATGTATTGCCGACTCCCGGAAATACAGATTAAAAAAATGCTGCGCCGCGCCCCCACCCCCCCTTAGTCCATATCAGGCCCTCTGGGTCTAGTATGCATTTTAAGGAGAACTCCATGTCAAAATCGAGAAAAAAAATGGTGTGGGCCCCCCCCCCCAAAAAAAAATCCATATCAGGTCCTTATCCATGCATGCAGTCTGGTAATACTTCATATTCCGATCACACACATTCCTGGATGAGCTCTCGTATTTGGGTGCTGCAGCAACAACCATCTGGATACTGGTTCATGTCACAGTAAAGATATTTGCCAGCACACCATGGAAAAACATAAATTGCGTCCAAACGGATAGTTTATTGCATGAACACAACACAAGGAGAGTGCAACGTTTCGGAGTCACGCAGGACCCCTTTATCAGGCATGTGATGGAATCTGGTAGTCATGATAGGGGGGGAGCGAGCGCCCCCCTTCTGAACCATACCAGGCCACATTGTACCATTCACCAAAAAAGTGTCAAAAAGTAAAAACCACAATAGACCGTTTTTTGACAATTCCTTTATTAAAAAAGAAAAAAAAAGTGTCCAGCGATGTACATCCATCGTCCATCATGGAGCCCGATGGACCCAAAAAATAGGAAAAAAAAACTGCGTTAATGAGAGGGCTCCCGCCGACTGCTGTCTTTTCCCTTTTTACAGCTCTTATGTAGGCAAGGACGGGGCCACCTGCTGATGTCACCGGATGACCCTGCCCCATATGAAGTCACACAATGTCCCATGAAGTCAGAATGGGCGGGGTCACGCGGTTTTGTTACCGGGTGTCATTTCTTAGCGCTACCATTTATATGTTTTGTCTGTTTTTTCCACTTGTCTATTGGGTTTGTAGCTGCTTACCATCTCAGCACGGAATTATTTTGTATTTGTTACCATTTCTGTGTTCTAACTTTGCACTAGCACTTTATTATAGTAATTTTAAGTACACAGCCCAAAATCACCATTTTACCCATTTTTTTTCACTTTATCTGTTAAGGATCAGCTTACCAGGTGTTTGCTGCAGTGTACCCTTAGGCTGCATTCACACCTGAGCGTTTTGTCGCCTGAAGCATGAAGCTCCAAAACGCTAGAGGGGAAAAAATACATTATTCTCAATGGAGATGGTTCACATCTCCACTCCAAAACGCCTGACGCCGAACGCCTGAAGCTTAAATAAGTTCTGGACCCTTTTTTGTCGATCAATTGCAATCAATTATTAGATCAATTGATTGCTGTAAGCTAGAGCATTTAAATATCACTTACCTCGTTTTTCCTTTTGACCTCCAAAATACAGTAATCCAGGTTTGAAAATGCCATTTCCTGTCTCTCCTCTTCTTGCTTTCCATCAGCACCTGAGCTGTTTGGCATGGTGGAAAGCAGGATGTGCTCACCCCCTCCCTATGACTACAGCCCTGTGTGAAGATGCTCTCTTATCCCTCGAAGGCATGGAGGCTAAGCCTAATGGGAACTGTAGTTCCCATTAGGCCGTGATGCAGCAAGAATGAACGTGCACCACAAACCAGGAAGTCAGTGAGAATAACGATTCAGGAGTGAGGGAGGTGAATTAAACAGCTCGATTTCCACAGGTATCAAACTAGTTATAATGCAAAACATTATTTTTTACTTTATCAGCTACTGCCAGACTTTAATTTAAGAGGAAAATATTTTTGTCTTTACAGCCTTAATCTGACAGCTTGGGAGTAATACATTTATTACAATGTTCCTCCAGTATTTTTTTGAAAACATGGATCTTGCCAACAATTTTGACCAAATTTCCTGTGCCTTTGTAGCTCACACATCCCCAAAACATCAGCGATCCTCCTTCATACCGTTCATCATAGGCCTTGGTGACTCCTCTCCAAATGTAGTGTGTATGGTTGTGGCTAAAAAGCCCCATTTTTGGTCTCATCACTCCAAATGACTTTGTGCCAGAAGATTTGAGGCTTGTCTCTGTGCTGTTTGGTGTATTGTAAGTGCGATACTTGGTGGCACTTGCATAGTAATGGCATTCTTCTGACGATTTGACCATGCAACCCATCTTTCTTCAAGTGCCTCCTTAGGCCTTGTACACACGAGGGAATAAATCTGCTGAAACTGGTCCGACGGACCATTTCAGCCGAAAAATCCACTCGTCTGTATGGGCAAACGGACCGTTTTGGCCGGATTTCTCCTGCGGACAAATTCCAAAGCATGCTTTGAAATATTTCCGCCGGACACATGTCCGTCGGATATGTCCGCTCGTGAGTACACAAAAGCATCGGACCAAAAACCCGCGCATGCTCAGTCAAAACGATGAGACGGGAGCACTCGTTCAGGTAAAACTCACGTTTGTTTGGGACCTGGCACATTCGTCACCTAAACTCTCTATATAGTGTCCCTATTCGAGCGTATTTTTGTTCTTTGTTCTCTTGCTAGAAGCAAGCCGTTCTCTTGCTGATGCAATTTTGTCCCGATGTCACATACTGAAAGTTTGCATTTTCGTTAGTGTTTATTCTATTTCTCACTGTTTGCTAGCCAGATTTCCCCACATTTGTTTCGGTTCTCCACATTTTTATTATGTCTATTTTGACTTAATGTTGAGGGTATCATTTTTTTTTTTTTGTTGTATTTTACGGTTTAGGAATCTTTCCAAATTATGTTATTTTTGTTGTTTCCTCATGTTTTTTTTTTTCTGTTTAAATTCCCTTTTATTTTCCCAACTTATGTCATTTTGTTGTTTCATCCTTAATTTTTTTCCTTTTTTTTGGGGGGGGGGGGGGGGGGTTGAAAAACTTTTAGGCTTCTTTTGGGTTTACCAAGTTCGACCACAAAAGGTCCCCCCCCCCCCCCCCCCCCCAAGGAGTTTGTGTCCTTTGCAAATGCCACATTTTATTTTACAAATGTCTGATGCTTACTCACCACAGTATAAAACACATTAGACTAGGTTTGAAAGTAACTACAAAAGCCATTTATTTCCGGCCAAAAAAGAAATTATAAATCACCAGAACGGCAGCACTTGATGAGATTGCAACATACATGCATACTTGGGAATTACAACATGATGAAGGATAAATTTAGTAACCTCAGGAGTCAATATCAAAAATCAGAATCAGCAGCACATGACCAAAGGAACCCAAGCTGTGCTACTCCAACGAGCTCAGTTTTTTGGACAATCAACTGGATGGCAGGGAATCATCTTCTCGACTTCTTTCCAGACTTCCTTCCAGCGAAACTTCCACGGGTCTGTCCACGGACCCTTGCAGGTGGGGGTGATGTGGCAGCAGGAGGAGGATGATGATGATGGGGAGCAGGCCAGGCCGGGTCACACAGCACAGTGTCCCTGCTCAGCTCGTCCCTTTTCATCTTGGCCAGGACCTGATTAATCAGGTCCTTGGCCAGGCTTTTTTGCTCCTCCCCCCCTTGGTTGAGCTCATTGGCCACAAATGCACTATAGCATTCTGTTGGGTTGAGGGGGGCCCTCATGATTTCTGCAGCCTCCCGTATAACCTCCAGGCTTTCATCGTGCACCACACTCCTGCACCTCCTTGCAGCTGGTAGCCTTATCTGGAGGGGAGGAACTTGGCTGATGGTGCTCAGCCTGGGCCTGGGGACCTGCTGCACCTCACTTGGCCCGCCTCCTCCTGGCTGCCACTCCCCCCTTCTGCCTGGCTGACATGGGCCGCAGGAGCTGCCACCTCCTGGCTGGTCTCTTCTTCCTGTGTATAAAAAAGGTACATGTTGTAATATTTTGCACAATCAATCACACACATTTTCTTTCTCTAGACTGTTTTAGTTAGTATTAATTTGAATTAAACAGACTGTCCTTCTGACCCCTGCATTTGGCATCCCTGACACCTATTTGTAGGCCCACAACTTTGGTTTCTCTTCCCAAGGTTTTTTTTTTGTTTACCAGATCAACTCACAAATTCAAAATAAATAGCAGCACCAAAATATGTTGGAAAATACTATACCTCATCGAAGATGGCCAGATCTGGCTCCATGTCAGCCAGCCCCGCTTCAGATTCTGCAGGGCTCCTGGGATCCGGGGAAGTTCCGCTGGGAGGAAGGCTGGAAGGTAGTGTTGAATCTGAAGGCCTGCCATCCAGTTCATCGTTCAAAAAACTGAGCTCTTTGTAGTACCGGAGCTTGGGTTCCTTTTTCTTAGCTGCTGCTGATCCTGATTTCTGATATTTTCGTTTTTTATACACATTTCTGTAGCTTCTCCTGAGGTTACTAAATTTATCCTTCACCATGTCGCCTGTGCAACTTGGCACCCAAGTGTGCAGGTATGTAGCAATCTCATCAAGTGCTGCCGCTCTCTTCTGGGTATCTAAATATTCTGGGTGCTTGGTGTCCCAAAGAAGGGGCATATCCCGACAGCGGGTTATTAGCTGCATTGTTGCCTCCTTCCCTTTCAGAAAATCCATCTTGACCAGCTTTCACCTCCTAAAAATTCTTTCAATAGTAATATCTATAATCGAAAAAGACAAACAAACACAAAGCACAACTTAAAAAAGGCTCAACTTTGAGATTCTCAAAATATGTGCACATTCATTCATTTTAGAGCAACTACAGTATACAAACACAGTGTCTTCTGCTGCTACATAGCTGGCCAGCTCTGCCGCATTGTTGTAGCCCCCAAAAAAGGTGTCATGCAGAGCCATTTGTTGAAGTTGTAGCATGTAGCATGTAGATAAGAACACATCCACCCTGAATATTAATGCTAGTACTCATCAAGGCACTAGTTCATGTTTAGCCAGGGCCGCCATCATGAATTTTGGGGCCCCTTACACAGCTTCAGGCATGGGCCCCCTGGAGCAGTGAACTGGGGGGGGGGTGCTGCCGCATGATGAAATAGAGAAGCGGGGGGGGCTGCTGCCGCGAATTGAGAAGCGGGGGGGCCCTTTACAAAAATAAGCAATAAAGGAAAATATATGTAAAAAAGGGGGTAGCAATCCGGGGCCCTGGGGACCTCCGGACCTCTAAAAAAATTACTAAAAAATACAATATTTAGTAATATATATATTTTTTGGGTGGTTCCCATCCGGGCCCCTGGGGACCCCTGGGCCCCTTATACAGGTGTAATGCCTGTACCCCCCTGATGGCGGCCCTGTGGGTAGCTATCATGCCCCTCAGCATTGATGGCAGAAAACACTAACTACTTATCTCTGTACAACCAACACACAACAATACTTGCATGATCTGACTGCATACTCTAAAATCCAAATAAAGAGGATAGAGCATTCTCTACATATATCTTGATGAAGTGATGTGTACAAGCACTTGGCTCTCTAAATTTTACGGTGTGCCCCAAAATGCCTAAATACCAGTAGCACTAAAAGGGTGCAAACAACATTGAAAAGCCCCATCCCCCCATGGCTGTTCAAATTCTAGGCCTCTGATCCGATGTTTTCATTTACCTTTGTCTCTCTCTCTCCTCGTTTCCGCTCGAGTAATCTCCGCGTAACCTACGTAATCACGTTGTTTCCATTATATCCCCACGCAATCAAGAAGCGCTGCCCTCGTCTCCGCCCATGGCGTACCAATTCCTGTTTTCCACGCCCCTATGCAATGTAGATTGGAAAATATGGCGATGTCACACGAGCGCACATTAGCCTCTGATCGGGATCTGGAAGGGACAGAGGCCGGAACGTCCAGATCCAGGCCAAAACGATACAAGGCCACAAACATGTCTCTACAAGAGATGGTGGAGATGGTGTCCATACTGCGACGGAAGGACTATGATGGTGAGCATGGGCCATACAGCACCCCTAACCGGAGGAAGTCCAAAATTATGGATAAGGCGGCGACGAAACTTTTTGAGATTTTTGGGGTCACCGGGTCAAAAGAGCAGCTCCGGAAACGCTGGTCCGACTTAAAACTGCGCAAGCCAAAGCAGTATCGCAAAATCCTGAAAATCATAGAAAAAAGTAAGTACTTTAAAATGTCTTTGGAGTGCCTATTGTTTTTTCAAATGTTTTGCCATGTCTATTTCGCCATGTGCCTCGTTGGCCTGCTTGTATTTTTGAACCCCTGCATTGTAAACTTAGTAATGTTTGTCTAATAAATCCGATGACTTGCCACGATCGTAGGCAACATCGTTCCATCACCTAGTTTCTCCAAAATCCGCGGGTCCGGGAACATCACACCTGGACGTGGCTATTTGGCGAAAAACATAGTTTAGAGAAACAATGAGGAAAATATGATTTGTTTGTGCAAACAAAGTTGATTTTAAAAGGCAAACAGGTTTCATTCATTCACACATTGATGAGATAACCTAATAAGCAGCTGTTTTCACATCTGTAATTTTGAGAACCTGTGTCTCCCCCCATAAAATACTAATTTGTACTTTTGGTGAAGGGACTCCAAAAACGACTTATTCAGGAGGCCAGCCATGTGTGTCACTTCACCAAAAAGGCTCATTATATCACAGCTTGGGACAAGTCATCTACCACCAAAAAAATATGCTTTTTGCTGGAATAAGCCCAAAACTACAATTGTAACGCCACTTCTAAGCAATGTTTGCAAATTAGGCCCTCCAAAAATATCTGGTTGCTGATGAGTTTCCTTTTTTTTGTTGGTTTTTAGGGGAATGAGAGGACAGCGCTATGAGGAGTCAGGGAGGCCCACACTGTCTCCAAATTGGCCAAAAAAAAATGTGGAGGAGGAGGATGATGAAGAAGGAGAGGAGAAAGAAGGAGAGGAGGAAAGGAGAGAGGAGGACGGCGGATTGGTGGAGGAAGGCGGATTGGTGGAGGAAGGCGGATTGGTGGAATTAGGCGGATTGGTGGAATTAGGCGGATTGGTGGAGGAAGGAGAAGTTGAAGAAGAAGGAGAAGTTGTAGAAGATGTTGAACTTCTCAGTACAACAGGTCAGTGACACCCCAGCTTTGCAGGGAAAAAGAGATGTAGATAGGCCTGCACCTTACTTACTTACAATGTTTTTTTTTTTTTTTTTAATTTTTAGGGGATGAAGATGGGATTAGCACATCTGTTGCTCCTATTTTTTCTCGTGTAAGTGCACAAATCCTAATACAGCAGATAATGGAGTGCAGCACGGAGCTGGCCAATATGAGGGAAAGGATGGTGGTGATGGACCAAAACTTCAAAAACATGCTAGATATTTTGGGACGTATATAGAAGACTATCCCCCCCATCTGCCCCCCCTGGCCCACCCCCCTGCCCTCACCCCCCTGCCCTCACCCCCAACCACCCCACTCTCAAAGATGTTGTATATTTTTACATTAAAATACGCCAAAATTTGAGGATGCACACACACACACTTGGGTTTATTTATTAAAGCTATAACGTGCAAAAGCAGCCTCACTTGGCATATAAACCAATCAGCTTCCATGTTTAGATGCAAAAGCTGAATTGAATAAGCTCAATTTGCATCTATATGCAGAAATAAGCCTGAGTTTGCACTGTTTAGTAAATAAACCCCAGTGTGTGTTCACATGTGATATCTGCCATCACAGTACATCGATTGTCTGTGCTTTGTGGGTGCAACCCCTTCCTCGCTTATCAAGTAGGTGAGAGAAAGGGGTTGCACCCACAAACCACATACATTGATCACCCATGATGGCAGATAGCACATGTGAACATTTGGCATGGGATTTCAGGCAAGAATACACCATTTGGCACATCACACACACAGCATGTGTGCATCCTCAAATTTTGTCGGATTCCGGGGTGACATTAGACCATGTCGTCTGTGTTTGGTATGCTAAATAAAAGGTTGAACTTTGTAAGTTCCATTGTTACATATGTTTGTCAAAACCCAAAAATTTTTGTTGAAGACAAAAATCCTTTCTAAACACATTTTTGTATACGAAAAGCCTAAAGATTTTTGGAAAAACACCAAATAAAAAAATATTTTTTTCAACAAAAAAAACACACAAAAAGCAGTGGCTTCTTATTTGCAGGCTCAATACCCAGTTTGTAGAAGAGTGACTAGAATGTGCAATTGTGTGTATTTACTAAAACCTGCTAAGTAAATTGTGCACAAGAAGTGCACTAGTTTCAGAACCTGGAAGACAGATCAAAAGAGAAAAAGCAATAATGATAAACAACTGAATAAAATCCAATGGTCAAATTATTTATTAGTTCTTTGTAATATTTCATTCTTTTGGGGGCCGAATTAGAAAGAAATATTAATCTGGCATAGCTATGGCCCCCCGACCCATAAAGTACTCAACATATTTGTCGCGTACCTCACGAGCAGAATCGGTAACCGAGCCAGCGCTACCAGTGTCCAGCCCAGGAAGGGTATCTGAGGGTAGTCCTGCCTCAGCACCGATGTTGGGTAGGTACGTCTGGGAATGCCTGCGTAAAAAATTATGCAATATGCAGCAGGCCAAAATAACAGAGTTAAATTTATATTCCGCCAGATGTATCGCTGTCTGGAACAGGCGGAACCGGCTGGCGAGTATCCCAAAGGCATTCTCGACTACCTTCCGGGCCCTGGCCAGCCGGAAATTGAAGACCCTCCTCTCCGGGGTGAGGGTCCTCTGGGGAAAAGGCCACATGAGGTGAGGTCCAAGCCCGAAAGCCTCGTCCGCTAAAAAAACAAACGGAAGTCCTTCCACATTGTCTTCATCCGGTGGCAGTTCAAGACCACCAGTTTGTAGACGCCTGTAAAATTCGGTCCGCGCGAACACTCCCCCATCAGACAGCCGGCCATTCTTCCCCACGTCCACATACAAAAATTCGTAGTCTGCCGACACCACCGCCATCAACAGGATACTATGAAAACCTTTGTAGTTATAATAGTACGACCCCGAAAGAGGTGGCGGCACTATGCGGACGTGCTTCCCATCAATTGCCCCTCCGCAGTTAGGAAAATCACACCGCTGGGCAAAGTGGGCAGCCACAGTCTGCCATTCCTGTGGCGTGGAGGGAAACTGTGGGGACAAAACAAAAATTCAAAATTAGTACTTTGGCACATAAAAAACATTGCAAACACTAGTAAAAAACATCATTCTGCAACATCACAGTATTAACATTTCTAAATATTAGTGTGTAGTGAGTATTTAGGGCAACAAATCCAGAGCCAATTATTATCAGACTACACATCCCGCTGATGGGGCAATAAACTTTTTTAGGGGGGGGGGAGTTGAACTACAATGGAGCAGGACCAAAAAAAAAAATTAAAAAAAAAAAAGGTGTGTTTGTCCCTAGGAGATGATGCTGGATAGGTTAGTAGTGATGAAGGTAAAAATATGCAGGGGAGTGGCCGAGCCGAGCAAGGAGATGGCTGCCTGATAGCTGAGCTCCTGCCACCTCAGAGCATCTATCACATTTTGCGGTGATTTCAGACCTCAACTCTGCCACCTCGTCATGGGCACTTCATCGAGGCAGTCCTCGGCCTCCCGTTCCCGCTCCCCTAGGGAACACAGCGACGCCATGGGCCACCATATCCCGGAGATGTTTAGGACCGGCAGAGGGCAAATGGCGGCCTCCCGCCAAGGGACACACCAGGGCCGCACGCCTGCCTTACCACCCCAAATGCAGGACATCGTCCTGTCTGCACCCGCACTCGATCCGCCTCTGCTACCTCCGGCGAGGGCGGACCAAGCTTCACCGCCCGGTTTGACGGCTCCACCGATCACCATTATGGACCTCCGCGCTATGGCCACAGACATTAAAGATGCACTCGCGGCGGCCATTGCGGATCTGCGCCTAGACTTCAAGGCCTTGGACGGGAGAGTCGCGGCGACCGAGCAGACGCTGAAAGACCACGACTCCGTGCTTCAGAGGTCCACGAGGAAGATTGACGACCATACCCTGCAGATGAGGGATATCAACCGCCATCTAGAGGACCTCGAGAACCGGGGGAGACGCCATAACCTCCGCGTGAGGGGCCTACCAGAAGTAGTCGAAGGAGACCAGGTCACGCAGGAGGTGACAAAGATTTTCAACTCCATCCTCCAGCGACCACCAGACACCGGGATTGCCATGGATCGGATCCACAGGGCGCTCAGACCCAGGGGAAGGGACGTGGACCCCCCCAGAGATGTGATCTGCTGCCTCCCCGATTTCGGCCTGAAAGAAGAGATCCTAAAGAGGGCCCGTGGCCAGCGCCTCCAACATGCAGGCTCCCCGATCCAACTATTCCAGGACCTCTCGGGGATCACGCTGAAGCACCGCAGGGACCTCAGGCCTATACTGGATGTCTTGCGGGCAGAAAACATACAGTATAAGTGGAAGTTCCCCTTCTGCCTGGCTGCTTCCCGCCAGGGACGCACCGCTCACTTGAAAGTACCCGAGGACCTCCCGCACTTCTTCGAGACTCTGGGCATAGCGCCCGTTGCTGTCCCGGAGTGGTACGCCCTTTACCGCCGCTCAGTGGGTCGCTGGAGGGGACCCCAGACGGAGGAAATGGACACCCAACCCTCAAGATCCCGCAGGAGGCGCTCCCCATCGAGCTCCCGCACCCAGCATGCTACGGCGGGCACCAGAGGGGACCGCGACCCGCTCTCTTCTCCAGGAGCGCGGAGGGCCCGGAGAGACTACTAGCTGATTGTCTGAGGCTACATTGGGACTGTTTTACATTTGCCTGTTGGCCAAGTTTGCCCTCATGTTGCCCTGTTCCGTGCACTCAATGTTACCCCTGGACCTCAGGGAGCATACTGTCTCCTTGCTCCCCCTTCTGACCATCGCCACGCCCGCGGCCACGCTCGGACTGTGACCGCGCCCTCCGCCTCTCGCCTACTACCAATGTTCGCTCCCAACGCCTGCTGACGCCGCCTGGCGCCACCCCGGGGGCTGGTTGGGACTCTGAAACTCCCACCTAGTCCCGCACCACAACACCCAGACTACCTCGCGGTGGACATCGCTCCCGGAAGCGGATCCCGACGCCTCTCTCTCTCTCCGGCGCGCACTGACTGCGTCATATCCGGACCGACACTGCCGAAGATGGACATCGACTCCCGCTTGCTGACACCAAAACCAACACGAGCCACCGGAAAGCCTAGAACATCCGCCGCGGGGCAACAACCGGATGAGACTGCTGCTAGGTGAGGACGGTTCCTACCTCACTGGTCGGACAGCCACCTACTTCCCTTCTGCGGAAACGCTACCCTAAGTGATGACCCTACTCCCCCCATCGCTACCTCCCAAGAACTCACCGCCCCAATCACGATCTCCGGCCTCCTCCTTCTGAGCCGCCCTGATCTGCCTCATCTTTTGCTCCATGCATACATCCACCCAGGGGCCTCCATCAGGACACCTGTCGGATTGCTTCCTGTTGCCGCCTCCCGTCTCCCCCCGGGGGACCCTAATTCCAGGTATATGAACCACCTCAACGAGTCGGGCTGCTGGTCCCACTACACCCTTGGGTGTACATACCCTTATCCAGCCTTCCCTCGTTGGCGGTGCCCGCGGGCCGGGGGGGGGCGGGCGTGGCGGGCTTACTGTTCCAACGGGGATTTACTGTTTTACTATTTTACTGTTTTACCTGTTATACCGTTTGCTTACCTTCTATGTTCCTTATATCCCATTGTTTGGACTATTTTGCCTGCTGGTGTGGGGGCGGGTGGGGGGGGGGCGGCGGTTGGGGTGGTGGGATAAGCCTTCCTCCCCTCCCGCCGCCCCTCCCCTACTCCGCTGCCTCTTCCTCCGCTTCCCCTGCGCTCCCCCCCTCCGTCTTCGGATGCCTCCGGGGGGGCCTGGTGGGATGTGGGGGTGCGGCCGATGAGCTCTTGCGCCTTGGCCTGTGTTGCGCTTCCCGGCTTTTAGACCATGCCTGTGTGGGGGGGAGCTGCGGCGGGAGACTCCCCCCTGCGGTCATGGATGCAGAGAGAATTGGCCACCAATTTTTATGTCCCTGTCCCAGCTGGGCCCATGGCGTCCCTGCTAAAATATACCACATAGAGGTCTCACCCTTGACTCCGCCATACTCTTCCGTGCTCTGGGGTGGCACACCCACTCCGACTGCTTCACTCACTCCCTAGCCACTTCCGGGCAAGGCTCCGGTCGACCCACAAGCGGTATCGTGCGCCGGTTCCCGAGCCCCGGCACGGGGGCCCCGCACGACCGCAACCTACCGATTATCCCTGCTAGGATAGGAGGAGGGACTGTGTCCCACCTACCTAAATCGGTTCTACTCCCTCTACTTCCCTACTGAAGGGAAAGACAGGGAACCCCCCCCCCCCCCGATACCCCCTATTTCTTCAGGAACAGGCCCCTCCCACTTCGGACACCTGTGGTGCCATACCCAGTTTAAAACTCTCCTAAAACTCGATCCCTCCCTTCTCACTACAATACCGACCACCTCACCCACCCCATCCCCATCCCGCCACAGCTCGGACACCCGTGCTTGCCCCAGACCCAGACACATGACGGAACAGACCCCCACAATGTCAGACACAGGGACGGGTGCTGATAACACTACGCTGAAGGTGATCTCCATTAACGTACGGGGACTAAATCTCCCCGAAAAGCGATCCCAACTCCTCCTGGCCCTGCACAGAGCTAAAGCGGATATTGCATTTGTGCAGGAAACGCACTTCAAATCCGGGGTGGTTCCCAAATTGCTCAACTTTCACTACCCAACTGTCCACCACGCCACTAATCCGTACACTAAAGCGAAAGGGGTCTCAATATTGATCGCTAGACGCTGCCCCCTTAAAGTGACAGAGGAAATCGTAGACCCCGAGGGTAGGTACTTATTTCTCAAGGGCTCCTACCTAGACCGCACCATCACACTTGCCGCCGTCTATGCTCCTAACTCGCGTCAAGTAGCATTCTTTAAAAGCGTAACAACCCTACTGACACCCTTCAAGGCGGGGACGCTGGTGCTGGGAGGCGATTTCAACGTGCCCCTCTGCCCCGCGCAGGACACGTCCTCCGGCACCTCGTCCACCCCATTCTCGGCTCTCAGGAGGATCAAACTGCTCCTCCAGGGACTCCTCCTACATGATACCTGGCGTACCCTGCACCCAACGGGAAAAGACTTCACGTTCTACTCGACCCCCCATGCCCGCTACTCCCGACTTGACTACCTGTTTGTGACCCAGGAAGACCTCCCTATGCTGACAGCCGCGACTGTGGAACCCATGTGGCTGTCGGATCATAACCCGATCTCAGCCACACTAACACTCCCCCTTCGCCGTTCCGGAACGCGTGTGTGGAGATTGGACCCATCCCTACTGACTGATCCTATACTGGCTACCGATATTGAGTCACACCTGGAATCTTTCTTCCGGGTCAACAAACCGGAAGACACGGCCCCTATGGTCAATTGGGAAGCCCACAAATGTGTAGTGAGAGGCCTCCTAATAGCCGCCGCCGCCCGACGCAATAGGGAACGGCGCAAACACTATGACGAACTCGTGGGGAGAATTAAACAACTAGAAGCTGCGCACAAACGCTCACAAGCCCTCGCGACACTTCAAGACCTGACCCAGGCGAGAGCCGAGCTCCTAGAGGTTATCGGCCGGAAGATCAGACGTTCCTACGCCTTGACCAAAAAGTCATTTTACGAGTACGGCGACAAGGCGAGCAAATTGCTGGCCGCAGCCCTGCAAACCAAAAAATCTAGAACGACCGTCCACTCGCTGACGGATGACAAAGGCGCTAAAGTACGCTCTACTCCAGACATAGCTAAACTCTTTGTCAAATATTACTCTGACTTGTACAACCTGCCATCTCCGACTACGCCGGCCGCAAAACTCACCAGACAAGGCATGATAGACGATTTTTTGAGCCAACACGGCCCCACCGGCCTGTCGGATGCGGCTAGGTCAGAACTTGACAAGCCCCTCGACAGCGCGGAAGTGAGTCTGGCTCTCAAACAATTAAAACCCGGCAAGAGCCCGGGACCTGACGGTCTGACTTCCGGATACTACAAGGCATACGCCAAAATTCTCACACCTTTCTTCCTCTCAGCCTTCAATTCCCTTCCCGACACCTCCGTCCCCCTTAGAGACCTTCTAACCGCGCACATCGTGGTTCTCCCCAAACCCGCTAAAGACCCGAACCTCGTAACTAACTACAGACCCATCTCACTACTCAATGTGGACCTTAAGTGGTTCGCCAAAACGCTCGCGAATAGACTACTACCACACATGCCCTCATTGATAGACCCTGACCAAGCAGGATTTATCCCCGGAAGAGAAACACGCGACAACACACTCACTGCTATCAACGTCCATCACTGGCTCAACTCTCGCGGCATCCCCGGATTTTTCCTCTCACTCGACGCGGAGAAGGCGTTCGACAGGGTGGCTTGGGACTTCATGCGAGCTACTCTCGAGGCCACAAACATGCCCCCGCTTATGTTGAGCTTTATCTCTGCACTATACGCGGGCCCGACGGCGAGGGTTAGAGTGAACGGCCACCTGTCGGACGCCTTCTCCATTGCGAACGGGACCCGCCAGGGGTGCCCCCTCTCCCCCCTACTATTTATCCTTACCCTAGAGCCTTTCCTGAGGCGGCTCAGATCTAACCAATCAATCAAGGGGATAGACATCGGGGGCCACACGTACAAAATTGCGGCGTTCGCGGACGACATCCTGCTTTTTCTCAAAGATCCCCTCACGACCGTCCCAAATCTACTCAAAGACTTTGACGACTTTAAAACCCTGTCCAACTTCCAAATTAATTTTTCCAAATCATACGCCCTGAACGTCTCGTTACCACGGACCTTGCGTGACCTGTGTCAAACTAACTTCCCCTTCACATGGTCCGATAAAGCCATCACATACTTAGGGATCCAACTCCCCGCTTCTCTCTCCGACCTATACTCCCTCAACTTCATGTCACTACTACAAACGGTGATTAAGGATCTACAGGGATGGTCCCCCAAACGTCTATCATGGTTCGGGAGGGTCGCGGTAGTTAAAATGAACGTCTTGCCCCGATTGCTCTACGCTATGCAAACTGTCCCCATTAGGCTCCCCCAGCTTTCTTCTCATCCTACAGGGCGGCATGCGCGACATTTATATGGCACAACGCCCGCCCCGCGCTTGAGTTACGCCAGGCTCACAGTCCCCAAACTGAAGGGTGGCCTGGGCTTGCCGGACATCCGCAGATACAATATAGCTTGTGGTCTTTCCAGGGTAGTGGACTGGACAGCTAGCGAGGGACGGAAACCTTGGGTGAAACTAGAACAGACATTCTCTCCCCTCCCTCTATCCCATCTACCATGGATCTCACAAAACAACACACCTCAGAACTGCAAATTACATCCTCTAATCTTCCCCTCCTTGCAAGCCTTTCAGATGGCCTGCACTAAGCATAAATTGTCGGACCGTACTGGTCCCATGACCCCCCTCAGGCTGAATCCCGACTTTCCGCCGGGCATGCACCCCGCTTTTCTCTCTGACTGCTGGCCCCACACAACCGTCAGGGCGGGACACTTCTTCTCACAGGGCAGGCTCATGCTTCAGTCCGAACTAGCCACATATGTTAACCGGGAGGACTTCCCATTCTGGACATACATCCAGCTACGCCACTTTTTTGACAAGACAGCCCTAAGAGCCCACTGGTCCAGACCGTGCTCGCCTTTCGAACGCCTCTGCTTTAAGGAGGAACCACAAAGACATATCGTATCGACAGTCTACGGTTTGCTGTTCGACACACACTCTTCCAAACAACACTGGGCTAACCAACAGTGGGAACGGGACCTAGCGATAAGCCTCACAGACGATGAGTGGGAAACCATTTACCGGCTGGCCCACAAGGGATCAATCAATGTGCAGGTACAGGAAAATGCCTACAAACTTATCTCCAGGTGGTATAAAACACCACTCAAGTTACACAAAATCAACCCCGCCCTCCCGAAGACCTGCTGGAGATGTCATCTGGAGACTGGCTCCTTCCTCCACATTTGGTGGTCCTGCCCCAAACTCTTACCCTACTGGGAAGAGGTACACAGGCTCACAGCACAAATCTCGACTGACCACTTAGAATTCACACCGGCCCAATATCTACTCCACCATGCCCAGGCCCTCCCGAGGGGCTACTGCCACTCCTTGGCCATGCACATGGTAACTGCGGCGCGGATGTGCATCCCAATCAAATGGCTCTCCCCACACCCCCCCTCACTGAAGGACTGGTTCACCCGCCTCCACAAAACGATGGAGATGGAGGAACTCATACACAACTCTAACGACAGCCCTGCGAAATTCACCGAGACCTGGGCCTGCTGGATCCACTTCACCACGACCGATGATTACAAAAAAATTAGACCCTGACAACTTCACCCACACTCCCACCTATCTCTACACCTTGCCGAGCTGTGGCGGAACATCTGTAATCCTCACCCCCCCCCCCATCTTTCCAACATGTAAAGTTATCCTTCCCTCCCCCCCCCACCCCCTTCCTCCCATCCCGCGTACTGCAGCCACGACCCCGTAGGGGCTAGTCTGGCCGTCCTGGAAGACAGAGGGATGGCCCGTTTCCATATTCTGCTAACAACAGCCTCCCCCTTTGTTTTTTGTTTTTTTTTATGGCTTCCGGAATGTTTCCCTGCTACTCCCTTCTACATCATTCTTTCGGGCCACTGGGAATGCCCCCCGGAAACTGCGCAGCTTACACTCCGACATACCTGTTGGCAAACCGACTATTGCTTCTGACACTGTTGCCATGCATCCTATTGTTTGTTTGTACCATAGCGGCTGCGACCGCGACTTTGCTTTTTCGACTGTCACTGAAGATGTAAAGTGTATCGTGTACTATATCATTTTCCCAATAAAAACTTTTGGAAAAAAAAAAAAAAAAAAAAAATATGCAGGTAGGCCAAACAAAATTAACCTGGAAAGCTTAACAACATGCATGGGGAGAAAAGGGAACATTCTGCACACAGCATATTACAATCATGGCAATTAGGAAAACCAACAAAAAAAGTTTCTAAAATTGGCATACATTTAAGACACAGATTGTGATGTAAAAGGAGGAAACTTACCGTAATAAACTCCTCCTGCATCACTTGTATGATGGCAGAACACGTTTCCGGTATGATGACCCCAAGCGCCTGGGGAGAGATGCCTGTTGAGAACTTGAGGTCCTGCAGGCTCCTCCCAGTCGCCAGTTACCGCAACGTGGCAATAAGCCTCTGTTCAGCCGGAATGGCTTGGCGCATCACAGTGTCCTGCCTCGTGATATAGGGGGACAGGAGATCCAGCAGACGGTGGAAAATGGGGTCCGTCATACGGAGAAAGTTCCTGAAGTCATCAGGATTATTCTCCCGGATCTCCCTAAGCAGAGACATATGAGAGAATCGGTTACGCTGGCGCAACCAATTCTTGGCCCAGGAACTCCTCCTCCTACTATTCCTGTCCAAATCACTGGAATGCACACAGACTCCAGAACAAAACCCATAAACAGCACAAACTCGTGAAAAGTTGCGCTGCTGCTCCATCATGGCTTCAAACCGGCCGGCTGGTCAGTCAAGAACACACTCAAACAGAAAGCACCCCCAAATCCAGAAATACCTGCAAAGATCGCACGTCAAACAGATACGACCGTACAGGACGGCACTGCAAAGCAGAACCGCCACGCACGGCGACACTGAAGGACAAATACGAGCCCACAAGCACACACTGAACCGGAAAATACGACCTGTTAAGCGCGGAGACTGAAAAGCACGAATCAGCTCTAACCAAACCTTCACTAACACGGAACTAGCAAAAGTGGAACAGAGGGCGGCGCTGTAGGCTTTGGCATTCCCCTTTATAGTGACATCGTACGTGGTTTACGTGCCCGCGTTCTGGTCCGCTGGGATTTCTGTCCGATGGTGTGTACGCTCATCAGACCAACGGACAAATTTTCCTTGTCCGCTGGGAAATATCCGTCGGATGTTTCCGACCGGATAAATTACATCGTGTGTACAAGGCCTTATTGTACATCTTGAAACAGCCAAATCACATGTTTTCAGAGAGTCCTGTATTTCACCTGAAGTTATTTGTGGGTTTTTCTTTGCATCCCGAACAATTTTCCTGGCAGTTGTGGCTGAAATTTTAGTTGGTCTACCTGACCGTGGTTTGGTTTCAACAGAACCCTTAATTTTCCACTTCTTGATTAGAGTCTCAACACTGCTGATTGGCATTCTCAATTCCTTGGATATCTTTTTATATCCCTTTCCTGTTTTATACAGTTCAACTACCTTTTCCCGCAGATCTTTTGACAATTCTTTTGCTTTCCCCATAACTCAGAATTCAGAAACATCGGTGGGGCGCTGGATGAATGATGCAAGGGTCTGTCAAGAGTCCAGAAACACATTGGCCTTTTATACACACACACACTTATTACAAGCAAACAGATCACTCGTGAGCATGGTTACCATTAATAGCAATTCAAAATCCTTTGTGCCAACTTGTGTGTGTTATCAAGCCAAAATCACCAGTATGTATTCCCGTGTGTGGCACGGGGTGAGATTTTCAAGCTACGATCGGTAACCCCGTGCCACACACGGGCTTGCCTCGCTGGATGCAGAAAAGAGTTTTCTTACCTTTTCTCTGCGATCCAGCAATGAATCCCCGCAGTACACGGCAGCCGGATGTCCGCCTGATGCTGTGTGTACCTCCGATTCCCTTCCCTGCGAGCGTCGCGACGCAGGGGGGCGGAAGGGAGGGGGGAACGGCGCCAAATTCAAAAATGTAAACAAACACTATACATACAGTACACTGTAACATTATAGATTACAGTACTGTATGTAAAAAATACACACCCCCATGTCCCTAGTGGTCTGCCCTGTACACTACATGTCCTTTTATATAATAAAAACTGTTCTTTCTCCCTGCAAACTGTAGATTGCCCATAGCAACCAAAAGTGTCCCTTTATGGCAAAAATTGTTTTAGAGCAGCTAAAAAACTGCGATAATAAATCAGAATCACTTGCAGAATTTAGCGATAGCGATTTATGGGGAAATTCGTCATAAAAAAAAAAAAAATAATGACAGCAAATATTCTGCAACTGAGCAAATTTCAGTGATTTTGATTTGATTACATTATTGAATAATTTTTACTATAATTATATTATTATTTGTTATAATTTTTTATAATTATTTATTATATTATAATTTTTAATAAAAAAAAAAAAAAATCTTGTTTGGATACAGTGAGTTATTCCGATCATAAAACGCCAAACCCAAATAATGGATCATCTGAAAAAATCTATGCTCGGAGCAGTGATTTTAATGATGCTTAAATAAGAAAAAAAAAATTACTTTAAAAATATTGTACCTGCTGGGGGTCAACGTCATTGAGAACCCAGGTCTTGCCTGAGGGAACATGTATCAATGGAAATTTTTTTTTAAAACGGTAGGAGGGGGGTGGGTTCGGCTCATCCCTATATGTGGTGATTAATCTATAACTTCTTACAGCAACTGGCCAGTTTTTAGTTAAACTGCACTTTTCTACATATAGTTTTTTTGAGTGTGTGGAATAATTTTTGTATCTATTAATTAAAAAAATTATATTTTACGATAAACTCAGTATGATCCAATTACTGCTGCCATAGGTCACCATTTCCTGGTGTTCTACGCCAGGCTATTTTTTGTTCTAATTACTCTCATCATGGCAAGAGATGGAAGAACAGGAGGTGGTGATGTTCGCGTGAAAGGTTCTGGTGCAAACCAAACGGGGGGGGGGGGGGGAGTGTTCGGCTCATCCCTAGTTTTGATAAATTCCCCTAAGGGCTAAGCATACAGGTCCTGTGTGCTGAGCCACTATTTGCTGCATCTGCATCCATCAGAGAGCTTCTCTACCTATAGATGTGGGTGCACATATCCGAATACAGACACTGGGCATGGACGCATATGCTCCATGTGAATGAAGCCTAATTGTCATGTGAGACAGATAGCAGGAAAGAGAAGATGTCAGGTAATTAAAAGAGAAGTATGAGAATTTATTTATGAATCATACTTATCTAGGTAGATGCTGCATCTGTCCCCCACTGGCTCTAAGGCTGAGAACTGAGTAATCAAACAGCCGATCACTCAGTTCTTAGTACTCCCTGAGCAGAGAGCTGGTGCCTGTCAGTCTCTGGGACCCTCCTAGATGCGTCACCTGGGGCAGGCGCCCCCCTGCCCCCCCCCCCCCCCCCCCCCCCCCCCCCAGCTTCATCCCTGGACGCTCTCCATCCAATCTGTCAGAGCTTGAGCTATTGAGCTATTTTGCAAAGAAGAATGGCCAAAAACGTCACTCTCTAGATGTGCAAAGCTGGTAGAGACAGACCCAAAAAGTACTTGAAGCTGTAATTGCAGCAAAAGGGGGTTCTGCAAAGTATTGACTCAGGGGGGCTGAATACAAATGCACGCCATACTTTTCAGATATTTATTTGTAAAATGAAAACCATTTATTATTTTCTTTCCACTTCACAAGTATGTGCCTATTTGTGTTGGTCTATCACATAAAATCCCAATAAAATACATTTACACTTTTGGTTGTAAGATGACAAAATGTAGAAACGTTTAAAGGGGTACAAATACTTTTTCAAGGCACTGAATGGGCACTGAGCAACCTGCCAGACTTTCGAAAATGAAAAAAACTGTATTATCTATGGACTGCTTTAGATGTTGTACAAGTGTCAGAATTCTTTCCTAAAAATTATTTTATGAGGTGAGTCTGTATAGGTATACTATAGACAGTTCAATAGCTCTTAAATCTTTTCTATTCTGTTCTATACCGGCTTTATATAGAATTTGGCAGACTAATTAAATAGTTTGCAGTGGCTCCCGGTTCCCGCTGGCAAGACATAATTGATGTCTTAAACAGGGCAGTGCAGGGCCCGCTGTTATAAGGGGGGGGAGGCGGGGGGCTCTCTGATCTCTGGAAGTCTCTAAGGAGGGGGGGGGGGCTTTGAGCTAATGGGGGTCTCTAAGAGGGGGTACTGACGGCTGATATAATGTGTGGTAACCAACCATTAGATCAGCAACACCCCACTTGGAGACCCCCATTAGCTCAGAGCCCCCTTATATCAATGTGCCCATCATTGCTGCCTATCTGTGCCCATCATTTCTGCCTATCAGTGTTGAACATCAGCGCAGCCTTATAAGTGAAACTTCATCAGTGCCCATCATTTCCAACTATCAGTGCCATCTTTCAGTGCGTGACACCTATCAGTGCCAGCCATCCGTGCGTGCCACCTATCAGTGCTGCATAATCAGTGCCACCTATCAGTGCCCATCCATCAGTGCCACTGCCAGCCATCAGTCCCAACCATCAGTCAGTGCCACCTTTATCAGTGCGTCACATGACATTAAAAAAGTATCGGTAATTGTTATCGGCGAATACTTGAAAAAAAGTATCGGTACTTGTACTCGGTCATAAAAGTGGTATCGGGACAACCCTAATTTTAAAGCGGTAGTAAACTCTGACAATGATATCCATTTAAGCAATATATCAATCAAGTTAGTTATTTTGCATTACAATGCTACTAATGATGTGTTCCAAAACTGTTCTTACTTTTACAAATAAAGCCGCCGCCATCACAACTATGGTCCTTCCGTGTTGGTGCAGTGCTTTATTTCTGCCCTCAGTAGGTTTAACAGGACATAATCCCACAAATACGCATTAACCGCTGAATCCACGCCTCGTTTTTGTGTCCGGTCACTATGGAAACCTTCTCCAGTGAATATGAGCCGATCCTGTTGCTGCCTTACTTCAGAGGGAAATGTGTCTCGCGGGATCTCGGGGCGGATGCCAGCAGTAGGAAGTGACGTGCCTGGCATAGACGCAGCATTTTTCCGGCCGGGTCTGTTGCTTGCCGGAAAGATAGTTCTAACGGCGCTTGCACAGGCAATGTAATTTAACAGTAAAACAACGATTACTCGGCAAGGAAGCAGGTAAGAGAAAAATTTAAAATGGCAAATTATACTATAGCCTGCTATTATTAATCTATTTTTAAGTCATCAAAATGGGTATACAACCGCTTAATTGTTTCAAAAGATCCAGATACCGAATCAGATTTTAATGCAGTTTAATTTTATCTTATATTGGTCAGAACTAAATTGCTTTTAAACCTCTGATTGGGGATTGTAAAATTACTAATGGACCATGATGGTAATGAAGGTTTTTAAGAAATCAGCTAGCTGACTAGCTCCTAAAAATGCTAGCTATTAATTGCCAAGAGCAACAATTGATTGCTAAAGACATGACACAAATAGATACTTATGTAAAAAGCCACAATGGTATCAGTCAATCTTGCATGGTCGCTAAATAAATGAATTAAATTTAACTGACCTCTACAAGAGCTACTACAAACTATTTGTGTAGCTTAGTCCATAGGGACTCATTTGTTCTATTGGTCTAGCAATCAATTGCTGGCAATTATTGGCTATCTATTTTAGTACCACATCTATTAAAAATTCCCTATGCAGCTCTAGCCTAATGAAGTGACTGTTAGAAAGTGTTTACATCTCAAGGGATTCAAATTGGCCATGCAATTTAGTACAAAGAAACCTGTGTACATTATTGACATGTTTTGGCAGCACTTGTATTATTTATAAATGAATGCTCATGAAATTAAAAGAAGAAACCGAAGAAGAAATGGGAAAAAAAAGAAAAAAAAAGTGTAGTCCACCTCCACCGCCATAGCCTGCAACCACAGAACCAGAATGCAAAGCCTTGTGAATGAGTAACAATCAACCACTAGAGGAGCTGGTGCTGCATTGAACCAGGGGGAAGGCATTGTGGTGTTTTGGGCCCACCATCCATACACAAAGTAAGCAAATTAGGTGGGTCTGCGTGGGCTTGGGAAGTTGCAGTGCTGGGAAGATGGCCATGGAGAGTCTTGGACTTCTGTAGGCCCCAATAGGGCAACAACTATGTGGGACCACTAGGGGTTGTCCTACAAGTATGTCATCTCAGGTAGACCCATCCAAGGCCTGACATTAAAAAGATTTCCTTTGCTCTCCCTAGGTGACCATTTAGAAGATTTAGCAGCATAGCTTATTTCTACTTGGTTCCATTACTAAGAGATGTGAGATGCACACTTTCCATCAACTAATTTTTTGAAAATGGTAAGCTTAGTATACATTTTACATTGGAATTTTCAGTTCCCCTGCCTCACCACTGCATGAGCATTTTCGATGTAGGACTGTTTGGGCATTTTAGGCTTTTAAAAAAAAGCATGGCGAAGAGATTTCAGAAGTTACATTCATTCCTAGTCATTGATCCAACATTATCTCTCAGTAGTGAACTAAAGCAAAGTTAGAATAAACTAAAATCTGATTGGCTGCCGTGTATTACCGCTAAGCACTGGTCCAAACATGTTATTATATATTGTAATGTATGTTGAAGGGGTAAATGGCACTGCCCTCTAATGGGCACATTTACACATCTACAATCTACCCCTAGGAGGTGGGGTATAGCATATTTAGTCCACGCATTCACATAGTGGCATACAAGAGTGATTCAATTTTAGATTGATGTTCAGCAACAGGGTAATCTATTGCCTGGGAGTCTATCTAGTACGTCCCAGCCCATTCTACACACCTCAACTGAGAAGGTGACGGGAGCTCACAATCTATGTGGGATTTACCCATCCTTTGGTTACCTGACATTTATTTTACAGTTACCTTTGTGGGGTCACAGCTACCCACCTTTGCTTTCTGCTCACAGGGATAAAGCAGGATTGGTTCCAGCCCTCTACCTACACCTCATTAGAGGACAGTGCCATTTACCCCTTCAACGTACATTACATTGCTTCACACCTTAAATTTGGGGTACTTCAGGGGGGGGGGCAGCAGCCCACACCCGGCACCTAAGCACGGATCTAAAAAGAGTTGTATGTTATTATATATTGCCCCAAACTATCACCAAGCTGTAGGTGCTGGTACTCAGTAGCAGTGGAAATGGAAGCTGCTCTACAAGTGTCCATCTAAATATAGAACTTATTAAAGCATTTCCTACAACTTCCTTTTGTTATATACTCCAATAACAATATTATGTAAAACTAAGCCTGGAATTTAATGGGCTTTATTCAATTTCCCTGTTATCTTACAATAATTAGTTAGTGGTTTGTTAAAGGAGTTGTAAAGGGTAAAAGAATGTTGCCTAAAATTAATGTCTGCAAGGTAGACAGACAGAATAGTGTAATGATTCTGTTAACAAAGGAGTAAATACCTATTAAATTCCTTCATCTATATCATCTCCGGCGTTCTAGTTTCTGTTCTCTCATTCACTTCCTAGTTTGCATCATTTGTTCATGTAAGAACTACATTTCCCAGTATGAATTGTGGCACGCCCAGTAATTCACACCTCCTTGAAGTCTCTAACACGTAGAGAGTGTCCTGCCACACAGATGTAGTTCCCAGGAGAAGGCGAGCACGTCACTGACCACCGCAGTAAAGTCTCCCTTCACGGTGGTCAGTAAAATCAGACAAGCAGGAAGTGAACAGAACAGAAAAGAAATAGAGCAACTTCTGAGCAAAAACGAACAATGAGGAAGTGAAAAGCGGAATGTCTGCGGGTAAATGATGCTTATTATGAAAAAAAAATGTTTTCCTTTACAACCCCTTTAAGTTATTACTAAAACAAGTAATAAGCAAATGCAGAGGCATTATTTTAATATGATAAAGAGTAGATACATAGCCTTACAGAGACAAATGGCCCTTTCAGGGCAATCATAATGTTGATGCTGCTCACAATGAATTTGAGCTTGACACGCCTGTCATACAGTATGTTCTTTAGACATTATTTCTAAAGAAAAAAAATGTAATTTAAATCATGTGCAATGCTTAAACTCATTTATTGTAATATGAGGTTACTTGTCAGCAATTTACTGAATTACAGAATTAAATTAAGAAAATGTCTTCTTCCTGAATTTAGTGTGTATGTAGCATGTTAGCATTTGAGTATAGTGCTGACTTTTCACACAGTGATTTCCACATGGAAAATGTTTAGTATGAGAAAATATTAAAGATGCTAATAGTAGCTCACCACTTTTATAATAAAAACAAATTCCCTACTTTTTATTTTATTCATAGGGTATCGGATTGGGAAGTAGTCCGAACTATTACTCAACATAAGGGCTATACGAAACATATGACTATATGGGACAACTTCTACAGTACCTGCCACGGATATTGTGTTTCCAGCGCAATCTCACTGCTGCAAGGCTGTGCTTCTCGCACTCGCTGCCCCCATGAGCGGCCACGCATCCATAGGAATCCATTGGGGGCAGGGAGCGGGAGTAGCGACGGGGCTCGCAGGTGTCAATTTCACTGCGGCGAGATTGACACAATATCAGCGGCACCTACGGTACCTCTATGAACTGATTAGACTTTCGGAATTTTCGGATTGGAAAAAAGCGGGTATTACGTTCCTATATCAGCTTTATGAAGGGGACGTTTTGCTTCCTTTTTATATATTAAAAGTCCGCTATCAGTTAACAAATAAAAACTTTACCAACATCTTCAAATACACCAGACATTACAGACTCAGAGCTCAAAAATCCAACTACAGTATAAACATTCCAAAATACTATCAAAGGTAACTTCAGTTTCTTGCATGAAACAAGGATTAATAGGAGATCTTTATTCTAATTTACAAATAATAGAGAACACTGAAAAAACATAAACATTGTTTTGCCAGGTGGCAATGAGACATAGAGGATCTAAATGAGGAAGACTGGACACATGCCCTGAAAACACTTCCCAGGACATCCCTCTCACCCTCCCAAAGGTTATCTCAGTTTTTATCATACACAGGGCTCATTATACCCCACACAAACTCTATGATTGGGGAAAATATATAACACCATTATGCCCTCGATGCTCTTTATTTAATGGTTCTCTTATCCACATGCTCTGGTGATGCCCAAAACATCATCGTTATTGGGAAAAAAATATTTGTAACCTTAAATTTATTATGCTCCACTAAGATAATAGGAACACCTAAACTTGCACTACTGGGATCTGCTAATCCTCTGACCCATAAACAATGGGTTGAGAAAATTAATTATATACTTAAAACAGAACATTTAACATATAAGCATAGAGGTACACCCCAAAGGTTGGTAAAATATGGTTATGCTGGATATATCCTAGTAATCAATTATACGATGGCTTACCTAGTGGAGAGGAGTGAGGTAGAGAAGATAGAGGGGAGAAAAGTGTAGAAGTAGAGGAGTGAGGAGTAGAAGAGAAGAAATTAGTGCGTGATAGAAAGATAACTTGATGCTGTATAAAAGAAGCTAGTATAATTTAACAATTGATATTAGTGGTGAACAACTTGATGTGTAAAATGTATCTATGTCTCTATAATGTTTTGTTTATTATATGCTAAGCTACTTTAGTCCAAGAGGTGCAAGGTTTATCTGTTTTTTTGATAATTTATGGATTACTTTGACATATCTGTATGCATGTTTAATAATAAAAAATAAAATAAAAATTTGATTAAAAAAAAAAAGAAGATGTTTTTTTTTATAGAGTGTCATAAATGTTTTTATGTATTAAAAATGTTACCCCAACAGCTGCACAAATGGAAGAAATGCCAGTAACAACTGATTAGGCATGCATGTGTGTGTTTTGCCCTTTGTTTGCCCTTTCTTTGTGCAAGTATCCAATACAATATATGATTACCAGATTTTCAAGCTGCTGCTTTTCATCTTCAGGTTATTGATCCCACATTTATAAGGGCTCAAACCCATTAGTACCAGTTTTGTGCAAAAAGTAGACAAACTAGAAATCTTATAAATATATCTATCTATCTATCTATCTATCTATCTATCTATCTATCTATCTATCTATCTATCTATCTATCTATCTATCTATCTATCTATCTATCTATCTATCTATCTATCTATATATATATATATATAGATAGATAGATAGATAGATAGATAGATAGATAGATAGATAGATAGATATATTTTCATCGTTTTAGAAGCATCATATTAGTGCATTTTATTTATTCTTGTGTAGAAGTATATCTACAGTAAAAACATATTTTTTTAGTTTAGGATTCAGTAGGGCAATCAATAGCAGGCTGGCATTTTCTCATTGTCCTTAAATTTAGTGGGAGTTTTTCCCCTCACCTCCAGCTATACCATTTTGGATTTCCCATTACTTTCTGTCCCAGTGACAATGGCCACAAAAATATATAGAGAGGAAAAAAATTCCCCATTGAGAATGAAACCAATTAAAACGTATCCCTGCCTCACTCTATTAAAAACGAAAATTGTTATGGATATACTTTAAAGCAGCAGTAAAGTAAAAAAAAAAACCCTGCAAGGTAAAGGCATAATGCATAATGCTAGCACATTATGAAAGACTTTGAAACAAAACCCTCCATGGGTGCGTTGTCATTGCTGACAGGGCTTCCATCTTCACCTAGTCTTCCTTTCAGGTGCGCGGGCTGCGCCCGCTTAAATGGTCAAGCTGTAATGACATGTCTTCAATGCAGGCGTGCGGGACTCATTGTTTACAGCACAGGAGAACAATCAGTGTCCTCCAACAGAGATTTATCCAACAAGTGGTATAAGTTCTGTGTGTAACACCAAACACATCTTTTGTTTAGAAGGGCAAAATATTGTACTTTACATAAGCCCCCATGGCCCAGTTCATGCAGCTTGTCACAAAAGATTCCCAGTTAAAGTATTCCAGTTGAAAAGTTTGGACCATCTATTCTTCCCCTAAAGCTGAGTACACACTGGTAAAAAATGTATGCTTTACACAAGAAAGGATTTTGCTTGATTTGCTTGCGTTGTTTGCTCACTTTAAAAACTGCAGATTGGCATTGCATGGTATTATTATGTTTGCTAGCTTATAACACTAGCTGTAACACTAACAAGAGATTCCACCTAGAAAATGGACGCCCCCCTCATTTTCTCTACCTGCAGACAAAGGACAGGACCCTGAAGAAGCAGATCCTCCCTGCATATTAACATCCCTGTAGGTTCTTTTGCCACCTTGGAAATTCCTGGAAACCATGACCTTATGGGCCACTGGCCAGAATAAGCATGGTCCACTCGCTCTGAAACTTCCTCAGGACTGACAGGAATAATGCCAGAGGGTAGAAGTTATAAAACACAGGGGGAATTGTCAAGGTTGGGACAGAGCGTCAACCGCTCTGTTCCACCTGCTTAGGGGAAACAAAATACACCGATTGAGTCTCCACTTGGACTTCCTCAACAGCCTTCTTCTGAGAAAAATCAGCAAATTGGTTTAACACCTCCTTCAGCTGAACTGTTGAGACTGATACTACATTGTTTTGGGCCCTTTTGAGAAGTTCCAGCAACAGCAGCCACAGAGCATTGCTCCGGGTCCCTCCTTGTCTGTTGTCATATGCCACCTTAGTGTGTGTCTATCAGAGTTTGTATGTGCTGCCCCTGGAGCTCCATCTGGAAGGCCTTGAGAGCAAAACTGCTCTGAGTGCCCTTCAATTTAAGCATCTTCTTGCTTTGTCTGTCTACTAGTGTTGCTCACGAATATTCGCATTGCGAATATTCGCTACGAATACTGCATATTCGAGTATTCGCGAATAACTCGAATATCGCGGCGAATATTCGCTATTTCGAATATTCGTATTTTTCAAATTTCGCAATAAATTTCGCAATAAATTTCGCTTTTTTTTTTATAAAATATAGAGAATATTCGTAAATATCGAATATTCGTGATATTTTGTCCAAAAAAAAAATAGCGAAATTTCGCAATCATTTTCGCTTTCGCATATGCGAAATTTCGCTATTTTTTTTTTTTTATAAAATATAGCGAATATTCGTAAATATTGAATATTCGTGATATTTTATAAAAAAAAAAAAAAAAAAACGCGAAATTTCGCATTGGCGAAAATTCGCAAATTTTTTTTAATAAAATATCACGAATATTCGATATTAACGAATATTCGCGAATATTCTTCGAAATATTTGCGAAATATCGCGAAATCGAATATGGCGTATTCCGCTCATCACTACTGTCTACCAAAACTCCTGTACTGATGCCGACACTAAGTGGACTCCCCACCCCATGGGGCTTGCATCTGTTGTGACCTTCCTTCTAACCGGGAAGACCCACAGGAGTTCCTGCAACAGGTTCATCAACCTCTTCCACCACCAGATTGCCCTTTTTACCCAAGCTGGAACGCATACAATAGAATCAAACAACTTTAGGTAGATTCTAGACTTCTAAGATGAACAATTGCAGGGTCCGCAAATGCAACCCCACACACTGTACGGCTGGGATGGAGGAGGTTAACAGGCCTAGGACTTATGGATGTTGGTTGATTTCCTAGTAACAGACTGACTACTCCATCGATCCTGTCAACCTTTCCCTGTAAATAAGCATCCCTTAGGTCTATTGAGGCCATAAAGCAGCCCAGGGGAAGGAGAGTCCGAAAATGTTTTAATTCCGGCATTTCTTGTAGGACTTTTTTCTAATTTAGTGGTTAGATGGTTTCAAATTTAGTATCAGCCTGAACTTTTCTGAATTTTTTTTTACTACAAAGATGTGGTAATAAAATCCCTTGCCCACCTCCGAAGGGGAAACTGGGACCACCACCTCCTGTTCTTCCATCTACTGCAGTGATGAGAGTAATTAGAACAAAAAATAGCCTGGCATAGAACGTCAGGAAATGGTGACCTATGGCAGCAGTAATTGGATCATACTGAGTTTATCGTAAAATATATATTTTTTTATTAATAGATACAAAAAATTATTCCACACACTCAAAAAAACTATATGTAGAAAAGTGCAGTTTCACTAAAAACTGGCCAGTTGCTGTAAGAAGTTATAGATTAATCACCACATATAGGGATGAGCTAAACCCACCCCCCTCCCCCCATTTGGTTCGCACCAGAACCTTTAATCCGACCGAACGTTCGCACGAACATTTAGAACCCCATTGATATCTATGGGACTGGAACGTTCAAATTCAAAAGTGCTAATTTTAAAGCCTAATATGCAAGTTATTGTCGTAAAACGTCTTTGAGAACCCGGGTCTTGCCCCAAGGAACATGTATCAATGGAAAAAAAGTTTTAAAAACGGTCGTTTTTTTCCGGACTCCTGAAAAAACGACCGTTTTTAAAACTTTTTTTTCCATTGATACACGTTCCCTCGGGCAAGACCCGGGTTCTCAAAGAAGTTTTCACAGGCATACTATAGACACCCAGCAGGTACAATATTTAAAGGAATTTTTCTTTTTCTTTTTTTATTTAAGCATCATTAAAATCTCTGCTCCTGAGGAGTAGTGATTTTAATGATGCTTGAATAAAAAAAAAATGAAAAATTCCTTTAAATATTGTACCTGCTGGGTGTCTATAGTATGCCTGTGAAAACGTCTTTAACCACTTTCTCACGGCAGGACGTCATATGACGTCCTTCACTTTGTGCGGTGATATCTGAATGATGCCTGCAGCCACAGGCATCATTCAGATATCGCCATCTTCAGCCGGCGATTCTGTGCACCATAAGAATGATCAAAGCGGCGGTTCCTCCGCTTGATCGTTCTTATAGGCGGCGGGAGGGGCAATCGCGGCTGAAAGCAATAGATCTGTGAATTTTTTTCACGATTTAATGCTTTCCAGCCTGGAGGAGAAATGCGGGGTCTTATTGACCCCACATCTCTGCATAAAGAGGACCTGTCACAGTGATTCCTATTACAAGGGATGTTTACAAAAAAAAAATGTAAAAAAAAAAGTGTAAAAATAAAGAAATGAAGTAAAAATAAAAAATAAAATATTTTTTTTTTTAAACGCCCCTGTCCCGGTCGCTCGCGTGCAGAAGCAAACACGCATGCAAGTCCCGCCCACATATGTAAACACCGTTCAAACCCCACATGTGAGGTATCATCGCGTGCGTTAGAGCGAGTGCAACAATTCTAGCACTAGACCTCCTCTGTAATTAAAAAATAGTAGCCTGTAAAAAATTTAAAGCGTTGCCTATGGAGATTTTTAAAGAGTGACATGTTAGGTATCTATTTACTGGGCGTAACGTCGTCTTTCACATTATACAAATTGGGCTAACTTTACTCTTTTGTTATTTTTTAATTCATGAAATTAAGTGGATAATTTTTTTCCCTAAAAAAAGGCGTTTGAAAAATTATATCGCAAATACCGTGCGAGAAAAAAAGTTGCAATGACTGCCATTTTATTCCCTAGGCTGTCTGCTAAAAATAAATATATATTGTTTGGGTGTTCTGATTAATTTTCTAGCAAAAAAATGTTGATTTTTACATGAAGGAGAGAAGTGCCAAAATAGGCCTGGTGATTAAGTGGTTAAATAGCAAAAATCCGATGATTTTCCTGACAGAATTCCTCCCAGGCTGCCTCCCATACACACGGTCAGACAAAAGTCCGCCTGTCCAAAGCGCGGTGACGTACAACATGTACAACGACACTATAAAGGGGAAGTTCCATTGCACCCTTTGGGCTGCTTTTGCTGATCCTCGTGCTAGTAAAAGTTTGGTGAGAGACGATTTGCACCTTTCAGTCTTTGTGCTTTTCAGTCCGTTACAGCGTGACGAATGTGCTATCTCCATTACGAACACTAGTTTTACCAGAAAGAGCGCTCCCGTCTCATACTTGATTCTGAGCATGCCCGTCGGAAAACCATACAGACGAACGGATTAGCACACACACCCCCACTCGGATTTTTGCTCCAATTATGGTACATTCATACACCATTCACACAGATCACTTCTCCACCACAAAAAACTGAATATCACCCCCACATTCCAAAATCATACACAAACGAACCAAAAAAATTAAATAAATGGAGCATACACAAAAATATAATTTAAACATAACAACAAAGACATAAAAGACAAAAATCACCGGTCCCCAAATATCTCAAAAATCACAAACAAACAAAAGCACCCTGTATAGGGAGGGATACGACGAATTTGTGTCTGTCTAACCTCTCATAGCAGTCCATTTCCAATTTCACTATTCCCGTCCATGCGCAAAAAAACGGTTGTGTTTACGAGGCATTAGAATTAACTAACTGCATGGAGTGAATCATTTCAAAATACAGAGAGTATATTGGCCATCCAGTCATTTTAGATTTCTGAGGCTTTAAAAGTTATTCACCCTTCCCAGATGGACTTAAAGGTGAAAAGTTAGACAGTTTGACAATTCTAATTTCCTCCATCAAGCACATTTTGGACATTCTAAGTAACCATTCGCCCACCGTAGGTGGATTCACTGATTTGCAGTGGTTTGTGATTAAGCTTTTTATTGTATTTATTAAATAAGGTAGCACTGTTTTTTTTAAATATGATTATTTGATTATAATATTTGATCTGGAAAGCTTGAGCTGGCTTATACTGTACATCTCCCAGCCCACAGACATGGACTTTCCTTGTGTTGTGCCATGTCTGTGGGCTGGGAGATGTACCTATGTATGTACCTATTTATGTGTGCTCTGTTTTTTTGTTTTTCTCTAAACTCAATATGTAGCACACTCCTGTACCCTCTATGTGCACTACTAAACCCTGCACTCTGTGCAGCACACTCTTGAACTCTGCATTCTGTGTATACTGCACTCCTAAACCCTGAACTTTGCAGGGAGGGCACTCCTAATGCCTGCATCCTGTGCTTAATTCACCTCTGGTATTTATCAATGCCCATTTAGGACCCTCACTTTGCAGAAATATCTCCCCAATGTGGCACAGCAAAAGAAAAAAGAAAAAAAAACTGATATGGGTTTTAACCTTTCCCTAATTTATCCCAAGCAAATACTGGTAATTCTTTTTTTGGCTATGTCTTCTGGGTTCTTCTGAATCTTTAAAGCTAAATTACTGATATGGAATTTTTTTAACAGCTACATTAATCTAGTTTGGACCAAAGTAAGCATGCATATGCCATCCCAGAGGGATTCCTGTGGAAGCAGAGATTCACTGTTCTTATAACTGATCACCACTGACTTCAGTCTTCAGGAGTCCTGTAGACAGTCAGTAGGCACATTGGTCTAGCACAGGAGTCTCCAAACTATGGCCCTCCAGGTGTTCAGGAACTACAATTCCCATCATGCCTAGTCATGTCTACGAATGTCAGAGTTTTACAATGCCTCATGGGAAGTGTAGTTTCACAGCAGCTGGAGGGCCGTCGTTTGGAGATCCCTGGTCTAGCAGACGGACATGTGCCTAGGAGATCCTCTCACCTGACCTCCAGTGACTCCGTCCTCCTCGCACGCTCCCCCTCGGGCAGCAGATAGCTAGGCAGGCAGGCAGGCAGGTGTTTTTTTCTCCTGGACCCAAGACCCAGAACCCTGGACAGCTGCTCTCTCCTCCTCCTTGGGCCCCCCTCCTCCCCCCTGCAACATCCCCAAGGTAAGGACTCACCATCTGGCTCCCCCCAGCTCTACCTGACCCCCCCTGGCTCCCTTCCTTCACCCCTTCTTCCAGGGGAACCAGCAGGGAAGCCATCCACTGTGGGTACAGGCGGCCGTCCTTTTCAGGACAAGCCGCTGCTACCTACTCAATGCCCCGGCTCTCCCCTCTCTATAACTCTCCATAACTCCTCTCCTGTACCCCCACACTATCTCCCCCACTCTAGCAACCCACCCGCCACCCATTCGGTGCTAGTTCCGCCTTTTCGGGTGTTTTTTTATCCTTCCGCGCCGGCCTGGAAGCAATCGCGGCAGCCGCGACTAGGCGCGCCACTTTTTACCCCCTCCAAGCTCACCAAAACGGCCCAGAAACCCCCCCCATACCCCTGGAAAGTACCTCCCACCCCACTCAATCCTTCCTGGCCCCCACGGCAGCACCAATCCACCCAATCTGGGAGCTCACCAGCCTGGATCCTGCTGCTGGTTCGGCGGCCATCTTACTACACCCAGCCCCAAGCTCCCCTTGCTCAACACCATAATAACTTGATCCAGGGTTCGCCCGGTCGCCTCTCGAGGGGTCAGGAAGGATTTTTTTTCCCTGCCACTGCATATTGGCGTAGCACGGTCAGGTTTTTTTTGCCTTCCTCTGGACCAAGTCAGGATAGAGGATTTGGATCCTTGACAATCCTTCCCTCCCCCCCCCCCCCCGGTGTTTGGCGACCATGGTTAATCTGCAATATTCAGCACAGACCATTTGGGGTCTGAGGCGATTTTCCGCAATACTACCAGCCATCACCAAAAAAGCCCTGCAAACTGAGTGACTTTTGAGAATCGATCGAAGATCAACTTTCAAAAATCTCAGCCGTTTGCCACAACTGAAGCACATATTATGTGCTTTGATCAACACAAGATCGGCAGTAAAACACCGACTAGAAATCCATGATTTCATCCTACAGCACGATTTAGACTGCCTCTTTATAACAGAGAGCTGGCTCACAGCTGACTGTAACACTATTCTAGAAGAATTGGTGCCAGGAAACTATCGTATTATTACGGAAAACAGAATAGGGCAAAAAGGAGGAGGACTGGCGGTGATCCATAAGACTCATCTTGCGATCACTAAACCAGTCCTTCAAAACCCTCTTCCATTCATGGAAACCCTTGCTCTACAACTGCAAGCAAACTCCCAGGAGACCGTCCGGATTCTACTCTGCTATAGGCCTCCGGGCCCCAAAATCGCAGCTTCTCCCATCATTGACGGTAGGGTTGTCCCGATACCGATACTAGTATCGGTATCGGGACCGATACCGAGTATTTGCGGGAGTACTTGTACTTGTGCAAATGCTCCCGATGCCTGACCGAATACTTTTTTTGTATTTATCAACATGTTCTGTGAAAATTCTTTGAGTTTTTAACTACTGCGTGACAAGCAAATAAAATTGTTTTATTCATATTTACTCATTTTTATTCTTGTATAATGACTTGAGTTAGAGTTCTTCATAATTCTAAAGAAAATATCCTTAGTCTGTATTGTGGTTTGAAAACCGTCACATGACATTTAAAAAAAGTATCGGTATTCGGTATTCGGCGAGTACATGAAAAAAAGTATCGGTACTTGTACTCGGTCCTAAAAAAGTGGTATCGGGACAACCCTAATTGACGGACTTTATCTCCACCTATACCCTGAACGGCAAACATCTTTTGCTGCTCGGGGATTTTAACCTCTGGGCCAACTCCCCACAAGACCCTGTTGCCGACGCCTGCATTGACCACCTGGAAGGTCTAGGGCTACAACAATTAGTATGTGGGCCCACACATGCTTCAGGTCACACACTCGATCTTATTTTCAGACAAAATCTGGAAATAAAAATCCTGGAAAATGAACCATTGCCATGGACAGATCACCATGCAATCAAATTCATTATTTCCAATTTCCCCCCCTTAACAAAAACATCAAATCCAGTGACAACACACTGGACTAGATGTCAGAAGAAGCTCCACTCGGAATTCTTCAAAGCCACGTTAAGGAAAAAAATAAAAACAATTTAGCCGCATCAAACGGCTGACGAAATACTGGATGCCATAAACACAGCCCTATTACAGTCAGCTGACTTAATAGCGCCGAAACGTAAAACCCACATCCGGAAAAAAAAATCCAGCTGGTTCAACAACCAACTGGCGTTACTAAAGCAAGAGCGCAGAAGGGCAGAAGCCGCCTGGAAAAGAAGTCCATCAGATGAGAACCTCTCCATCTACAAGGCAATAACTAAGAAATACCACAAAGAAATCTTCAAAGCCAAGAAAAAATATTTTTCTGAGGCTATCAACAGCGCCCTGAATCGCCCCCGCGAACTCTTCAAGCTGGTCACTCAGACCATGAATCCAGGATGTCTTGAAGCCCCCAATTCGGACACACAAGAATTTTGCAATGAATTATCGGATTACTTCAATAAAATCTAGGGAATCCGGCAAAACTGCAAAACAGAATTACTTTTAAAGCACTCTGTCTAACGCATAGATGTATTCATGGGAATGCTTCCCATTATTTATGCGAAAAAATAAAAGCTCATAACCCCAATCGCGTTCTGCGATCCACCAATCAAAATCTACTCCAGATACCGAAAGCCAACTATTGGTCCAAAGGAGATAGAAGATTTGCTCTCCAAGGTCCCAGACTATGGAACGCTTTACCAACCAGCATTCGGTTGGAGGAGAACCACTTAGCATTCAGGAGAAAGATCAAGACTCATCTCTTTTGATACCAAAGGAGACAGGAACAACAAGCGCCCAGAGGCGATTTAGTTTGCATGTGCTGCGCTATATAAGTCTTCATTCATTCATTCAGGGTTAAGGAGGATGACCACAGGGGCTCACTAGCTTGGCACAGGTGCTCTTCATAGAATGCCTTGCAATGTTTTCAATGAATAGTATTCATTCACTGATTGAATGAGGTGGAGAATCAGACCGGTGATTTCCCTATCTCCACCATCACCAATCAGTGATCGCGTTTGTTGCAAAAAAATTCTAAATATTCTGTGAGTGGTGCCCATACCAGGTGTTCATGTAGCAGGGCAACTGAGATCCAAATCAAATCAGCAATCACGTATTAGCTGCTGAATACTACAGTGATTCTCCACATCCGAAGGGATCCCACAGGTGTGGCATATGCATGCCTATGATGTTTCAGGCTGGACCAATGTACCTTTGCAAAAAATATTCATACCTGGTAGAAGAAATTGATCTATGCCTTATAAAAGTTGAGAAAATGTGGAGGATGTGTCAGGGAGAATTTCTTTCTTGCTATTCATTAGACCAGGGGTCTCACACCGGTGACCCTCCAGCTGCTGACGAACTACACGTCCCATCATGCCTTTGCCTGAGGGAGTCATGCTTATAACTGTCAGCTTTGCAAGGCATCATGGGACTTATAGTTTTGCAACAGCTAGAGTGCAGTCAGTTTGAGACCCCAGCATTAGACTACTTTTTTTGGAACAGTGGCTCTTATGGGTTTAGGTCCCATGTACTCAGGATGCAGTGCCATAAAATAATTTTGTTGTTCTGTTATGACTATGGTTATTCCCAAATTCCAAATACGTACAACATAGATGCATGCCATTCTAATGCCGCGTACACACGGTCGTTTTTTGTGATGAAACAAAACGACGTTTAAAAAAACTTCATTTAAAAATGATTGTGTGTGGGCAAAACGTCGTTTTATGTCTTCAAAAAAACGAGCAAAAAAAATTTCGAACATGCTTGAATTTTTTCAGAATGTCGTCTTTTGTTTCACAAAAAATGATCGTGTGTGGGCAAAACGACGTTTAAAACGACATTGTTAAACCCGCGCATGCCCAGAAGCAAGTTATGAGACGGTAGCTTCAATGGAACAGAGTGCCGTGGAAAGTGTCTTACGTAACCGCGCTTTGCAAGAGCATTTTCAGAAAACGATGGTGTGTATGCAACATCGTTGAAAAACGTTGTTTTGTTTCATGAGATAAAACGATGTTTTTTACATCACAAAAAGTGATCGTGTGTACGCGGCATAAGAGCCGGTTTAAACTAGCGCGACTTGCGATCCGACTTGTGTCGCCCCAAGTCCCGCGACATGAGAAATTCCATTAAAGTGAATGAGAGCTGTCTTAATGTACACTACTGAAGTCGCTCCGACTTCAGAAAAGGTTCCTGTACTACTTCAAGGCGACTTCTAGGCATCTTGTAGGCAACTTGTACCCATTGATTTTAATGGAAGTTGCCTCCAAAGTCGGATCACTGTCTTAACTGAAGCAACTTTATAGAAAGAGAAAATAGTTTTCTCAGGCAAACCCCTCCCTCCCACAGAGCTGATTATTGTTTGATTGGCCACTGGCAAAGTCGCCTGTCCTGGAGGCAACTTGAAGTTGCTTTGAAGTTGCTTTGAAGTAGCCTCGAAGTAGCCTCGAAGTTGCCTCGAAGTTGCCTCGCAAAGTTGTGCCGACTTTCATGTCGCTGTAGTGTGAACCGGCACTCAGTGTTAATTTTGTTACTTTATGGCCATTTCAATACTAATAAAAACTCCTTTGGATAACAAAAAAAACAAGAACAACAAATATGTTTGGCCTTTAGATATACTTTAACCTTTCCTCAGGTCACTTTGCTATTACATTTGCTGATTTCTCCTTCTGTTCAGCCAAAGTATGGAAACACCATTACTTTTTTGATTTTTTTTGCAGCTTTTGTTCAATGCTTAGCCGGCAGGTAACAATTCAAGCAGTGCAAGCTGACTGTCCATTCTTATTTATGCAAATTGCAAGAAAGCCATCCAACGTATTACAGCCTCCAGTCTATTCATATGAGAATCTCAAAATCATTTTTTTCAAACCTGTAGGCAGTTTTGGACACTGGCAGTATAGACAGTCTGAATATTTTATTTCTTTGGAAATTGGCAAAAGGCATATTTATGAAACTACTTAATTAACTGATGGGTACATATTAATGAACAGAATGTGGTGTTGTGGTGTTCTAGATAATGATATCCTTCTGTTGTGGGTTTACTAATCTTAATACAAAATGTTACGCTCCAGCTGAATAGTATTTCCAAATGTATTGTGTTATTCTGAGGATTATAGGCCACAATACTGTACATCCACAGATCAAGACAAAATGTAACACTGTATAAAAAACAATGCGACTTCAAAGACCTGGCAATGAATAAAAAGATTTATTAACTCCCTAGGCAAAGGGCCAGGAATTTGGAACAGACATGAAAGGAGGTTCAGTCACTGGGTTCTGTGTCTTCCTACAATGCTTTGTTACCCCTTTTACTAGCTACTCAAACTTTTTTTAAAAGTCCTCTTGGGCAGCAGGCTTGTCAACGATAGCGGCTAAATCCGCTGGACAAGTGTTGACTGAATAGCGCAGTAAATACAGGAGAAAAAAATAAATAATCATTTTCCCTTGACTGTAACCAAACAAAGGAAGGTTCTGCATAGCTCCGACTACACTTTGCATATATTTTTGTACATAAAGTGTACACATAATTAAATTTCCATAAAACAAATAGAATTGCAAGTTGAATACAACCTGAAGAGTGGTGTATGGATACAAGTGTGCCCACACATGCCTTTTGAATTGTATAGCTAACATTTGGAAAATGAGAACAAGTGAGGAGGTGGCACACTCTTTGATTGGCAGCAGTGCTGTTTAGTAGGAATCTGTGCCACTGTGCAGCCTGTCACTCTGATGCCTTGCAGAACATTCTCCGAACACGATGAATTGATTGCACACAGCCTAATATGGGCATTTCTGAGCTAATGAGCATTTCTTGGGATAAAATAGGAAACTGAATACCAACTGTGTGCAGGTTGGTATGTTTTAGGGAAAAGGAGAGAATATAATTTAAAGTAAACCTGTCACAAAGCTTGGTAATATAAACTGGGCATGTGATGATGAAATGCATATGCAGATATTATTTTAGTGAAAACCATATGTCAACACAATTAGCAGATCTGACAGCTCAATTTATATGCAAATCTTGATTTTTTTCCTGTAAATGTCAAGCTTTACCCCAACTGCTCCCAACTTCGGCGTCTTTCCTTTGATCAGCTATGCTGCCCACCCCATTAAGGGACATTAAAGTAGTATTAAAAACAATTTTTTAAGCTTTCTATTAAACTAGAATTTTTAAATGCATGTATTATTTCCCTACTCATTTATTAACCTCTCTGAAATTTCCATACCTCTGTTTTCCTTTTTGGAGCTCTTCACTCTCCTTTTGGGAGCACGAGCAAGAGATGTTGCACTTTACAAGGGAGTTTTTCCAGTAAATCAGGTGAAGCTTTGCTGACTTTTCTCATCCAATCATGTGCAAGCAAAATGCTTTTTTTTTTTTTTTCCTTGCATGTAATTAGGTAAGAGAAATCTCACAACCTTCACCAAGCTCTGATAAAATTACCTTGCAAAATATGTCTCTTGCAAAGTGAACAGCCCATTTACCTTTAGTACATCAAACCCATAATCCCTCCCCATTGCCCAACAATAGGGCTACGTGTCCCTGAGCTCTTGCGTTTGGATCCTGTAATTCACATGCAAGGAAGTATAACAGTTTCTGGTGATCTCAGCTGCACATATGGCTTTGGTAATGTACACGTGAGGAAGTATCAAAGTATCAGACAGTTTTCGTTGGTCTCAGCTGCATGTATGGAGTCATGGGCAAAGAAAAAGAGACCGCCGCTCCAGGCAAATGCAATAAGCAATCAATGTCCTCCTCAATGGAGTCATGGGCATGAGCAGAAATATCACAGATTTGTGTCAACAAGGGGAATCAAAGTAAGGCAAAATGTAACTATGGCTATATGATAGGAACTTTAATCTATTGGGTTTAATAACACTTCAATGTCTCCTCTGAAACAAATCAAATGATGATTGTCTTAAATGTTTCTTCTTAAATGTCTTTCAAATTAGTTTCTTTTTAAAGTATAACTAAGGTCCCTTTCAAACGATAAGCCCTCTCGGATCCACCTGTCTGTTTTTCAGGCGGATCTGAGTGGGGCCATCCATTGACTCCTATGCGGAGATGTGTCCGCTGACACCCGTCTGCCATCCGATCCGCTAAAATCAGACGTATATGGCAATACGTTCGCCATCCGTCTTGGGGGATCGGATGAGATCTGATGAAAATGGACAATGCTGTCCGTTTTCATCCGTTCTTTCCATAGGAATCAGCGGCGCTCTGACAGGCCGCTCCCCTCTCAGTAAGCTAAGACGGACCTGTCATCCGCCAGCTCAGCGGAGATCAACAGAGTGATGTTCTGTAGAACTGTTGGACTCATGTGAATAATGCCTAAAGGCAGAAATGTTTGTTTTGATACAGTGGAAATGGATTAAAACCCCTGTCAGTTTATATCACAGTATGTGTCCCTGGTAGCGAGATTTACACTCTCTGTTTGTGCTGTTTACCATTATCATTAAAAGTGAATGTAAAAGAAAATCCCACATTTCAGGTTGTCCTCAAAAAAGTTATACAAGGTAAATCTTCCAATGGGGACACTAGTTCTAGTGACCTGGGGAGATTCCCTTAATTTATAGGGATTTCCTGAATTCCCTGAATTCCTGTTAGGCTATGCTACAGGAAGTGAAGGTAAATCTTCCTAAGGGGACAAAGAAAGATAAAATAAACCTTACAGTGGTTATAACTCTCCTTTACTCTATCCAAAAAAAAAAAAAAAAAAAAGGTTTTGCCTACAGTTCTACTTTAAAGTGGTTGTAAACCCACTGTTACAACTTGCACCTACAGGTAAGCCTAGATTAAGCCTAGACAAAAACGGGTACCGCTGTCTGCAGGTGCACTGAGCGGTGGCGTTTTTGTGAATGGCATTAACGGGGTTAATGCCGTGTTTTCATGCATGCGCGGGGAACTGCCTGGGACGTCATCGCTGCTCTGGCCAATCACAGCGCCGGAGTGGCAAAAACAGAAAGAAGATCCAGGGGACATGGCAGCGACGGTGGATGGGACCGAGGCGGACTTTGGGGGCTTTGATCTCAGGTACAGTAAGTAACACATAATGAGCTAGTATGCTGTGCATACTAGCTCATTATGACTTTTTCTTGCAGGTGTATTTAAAAAAAAAAATTAACCGAGGGTTTACTTCCTCTTTAAGGCAACACACAATTGCATAAGCAGGAACAAAGCCTGTCTCCTGCAACCACTGGAATCTCTCAACCTATTCTGTTCAGTGTTCCCTCAACTCTTAGATTGTAAACTTGTTTAGTCATGTCCCTTTTTTCCTAACATGCATTTTGTTCTTTTTTTTTTTTTTTTTGTCGTTTGTGATTTGCAATCTATTATTCAATGAACAGTGTTTTGTAATATGTTGGCCTAGAATAAATAGAAGCTAATGATAACATTACAGCAGACACATGATTATTTCCCAACTGATGAAGAGGATCGTGTAATCATGACATAAGACATTGTTACAGCATGATGTTGTCTCTGTGAAACTACGTATTTAGCTTGAAAGTGCCATAATGCTAAAAGGTAACCTACCAGGAAGTTTTTTATGGAAAAGTGCCACAGCAGTAATAATTTTAAATGTGGTGTTTGTCTTTCAAAGCCAACATCTGGTACTGAGTTTGCTGATACTGAATTTTAATGTATGCTAATGTCATACTGATGATCAAGGCTTTTCTTTCAAACTAGCCATTATATTCTTACCTAATTAAGTTACAAATAAAACTAAATAGCTCCAAGGCTTGTCCTGCTCTGATCAAATGTAAAACAAATTACACTGGTGCAATCTGTTGAACAATCCAAAATACGCCATGTACAGTAGTCCATCAGCCAATAAGAATTTATATTTTACAAGTCTAACTTAAAGTGATCTGGTCTCCCACAGTACACAGAACATTGAAATGCAATTATTTTAGTGAATATAAACTGCTAAATGCAGTTTCTCATCAGCAGTATATAGCAGTCTTGTGACTTCCATCAGTGTCTAGTTAAAGCTTGTAGGAGGTGTCCACTAGGACTGTCCCATGAAGTTACAGGACCCCTGAACCTCTTGTCTTGACAGTGCTGATTGGCTCTGTGCTGATCACATGCACCCTCCTAAGAAAAAAAAACTCTAGAAATACGCTGAGCATGTGCTAAGTGTCCTCAAGGCTCTGTCTTATCAGGCAGATGGATTGTGGACAGTGGAAAAAGGGGAGGATCAGAGACGACAGAATAAAACAGCCTTTTTACACAATGCGGAGGATTAAACCCTTAGGTTCCACAGTGAGTATAAGAAGCATGCTTTATTGATTTAACTGTTGTGGGTTTAGTAGCACTTTCGTTAACATAGAAATTAAAACATGCCAGAGGAGATTAGCCACATGTAAACTGCTAGTATGCTCGATTAACTGAAAATCTGATTTGTTTGTTGTCTGGGTACACTGGTGACTGGTGGTTTATTGTACATTTTTATAATTGTTTGGCTTTGCCCCTGCCATCATCGTCCACCTTTACATCATGACTAGAAAATTTGCATCCAGTTGATCATGTCAGGTGGATAGAAGAGCTTTCCAAGCTCTATCTATCTGCTATTTCACTCACAACAGTTAATGTTTATCTAAACCCAAAATCAAAAATATAATATATTGCAGCTTACCAATAGAGATGTCCCGAACTATTCGCCGGCGAATAGTTCCCGGCGAACATAGCTTGTTCGCGTTCGCCGCGGCGGGCGAACATATGCGATGTTCGGTCCGCCCCCTATTCGTCATCATTGAGCAAACTTTGACCCTGTACCTCACAGTCAGCAGACACATTCCAGCCAATCAGCAGCATACCCTCCCAGACCCTTCCACCTCCTGGACAGCATCCATTTTAGATTAATTCGGAAGCTGCAGTCTTAGTGAGAGGAGGGACAGTGTAGCTGCTGCTGATTTAATAGGGAAATCGATAGCTAGGCCAGTGTATTCAGTGTCCACTCCAGTCCTGAAAGACTCATCTGATCTCTGCTGTAAAGACAGCATTCTGACAGCACCCCAAAAAGCCCTTTTTAGGGCTAGTACATCAGTCTGCTTTTTTTTTCCCTCTGTATCTAATTGCAGTTGCCTGCCAGCGTGTGTGTCAGGCTCACAGCGTATACTGTGCCCAATTGCCCAGTGCCACCACTAATATCTGGTGTCACAGTAGATTACATTTAAAATGAAACAACAATTTTGACTGTAATAGGAATAGCAGTCAGTTGCCTGCCAGCGTGTGCGTCAGGCTCACAGCGTATACTCTGTCCACTTGCCCAATGCCACCACTCATATCTGGGGTCACAGTAGATTACATAAAAAAAAATAAAATTGACTGTTATAGAATAGCAGTCAGTTGCCTGCCAGCGTGTGTGTCAGTCTCACAGCGTATACTGTGCCCACTTGGCCAATGCCACCACTTATATCTGGTGTCACAGTAGATTACATTTAAAAAAAATATATATATTTTGACTGTAATAGCATAGCAGTCAGTTGCCTGCCAGCGTGTGTGTTAGGCTCACAGCGTATACTGTGCCCACTTGCCCAGTGCCACCACTCATATCTGGTGTCACAGTAGATTACATTAAAAAAAACAACAACAATTTTGACTGTAATAGAATAGCAGTTAGTTGTCTGGAAGCATGTGTGTCAGGCCTACATTGTCTACTCTGCCAACTTCTGCCAGTGCACAGTGCCACTCATATCTGGTGTCACAGTAGCTTGCACGCATAGTAAAACTAAACTGATCTAAAAAAAGGGCCACACTGCAGAATCATTGTTTTCTGGGTCACTTAACTGTCACTGAACTACCTCAGCACGACCATAGGCTTTGAAAAACCCCCATCGCCTGCAATCTCCCAAACGTGCGCACGAGCACAGGCATCACTACACCAAGATTGACGCATAGAGCAATAAAATTTATGTCATGAGTGTGTCAATTATTGACAACTCTTTGCGGTTGTCTAAAATCTATTCCATACACGTCCCCTGATAGGGGACGTAACAGGGATTAAACTGATTGGAATAGCACTACTTAACACACCACTCATATCTGGTGGCACAGTGCATTGCAAGCCGTACGCGCAGTGCCCCAAATTGGAAGTAAGAGGACCGACCAAGCATCTTTTTCCATCTCTCGGTTCCTAAAATCTATTACATACACTGGCCCCTGATAGGGGACAAAACAGAGATTAAACTGTTAAGAACAAATTTTTTTTATTTAAAAAAAAGAGGACAGCCTCTGCGGAGCTGGGTATTTTTTTGGCCGCGTTACTGAATGCTCATGCACAATGGCTGTAGGCTCATGCGTCCTTTTGCGGAGGTGACAAACCTGGTCAGTCAAACCCAAGGCAACATCATCACCACCAGAAGCAGCCTTGTCTTTGTCGATTGCTGGACCTGCGGCAATGCAGAGAGAGGAATCCGAAGAAGAGGAGCCAGAGGAGGAAGGTGGCTTTGAGGAGTTGGAAGGCCAACCACAGCAGGCGTCCAAGGGGGCTTGTTGTCACCTTTCAGGGACCCTTGGTGTTGTACGTGGCTGGGTGGAGGAAGAGACATTCAATGACTGTCAGGTCATCTGTGGCCAGGTGACAAGTGCACCCCGTTGGGGTCAGGGATGCACCACAGGGAGAAAGGAGTCACCGCTCCAGGTGGGATCACTAAATGGTTACAGGTGGTGCAGGATACCGAGGGGCTGGCACTAAGCAAAATGAAGACAAAGAAAAAGGAAGCACTCCAAAACCTGATGGGTGGTCTTTTATTCAATAGACAGCATGTACAAAAATAGGGTCACAGCAGTAGAAACAAGGAACAGCCGACGCGTTTCGCACTGGATCAGTGCTTATTCATGGCCATGAATAAGCACTGATCCAGTGCGAAACGCGTCGGCTGTTCCTTGTTTCTACTGCTGTGACCCTATTTTTGTACATGCTGTCTATTGAATAAAAGATGCACCACAGGGTAGTGAACAATATAGCCGACTGCTGCTATCAGAGAGGAAGTGTGAACCCAAGATCGCCCAGGGCATGGAGTCTAAGACCCAGCTTTGTGTTCACCAGAGACTCTAGTGGTGAGGATGGCCTTCGCCGCAGCTGGATCCAGGTCGCAACCCCTGGGATCCCCTAGGTCACACTCCACAGGGAGAGAGGGGAAGCAGCAAGCAGGACAAACGGTAGTGATGGGTAAGCCGAGGTCAGGGGAACAGGCAGACAGTAGTAACCGAGGGACAGGCAAAAGGTCAGGGTCAAAGGCAAACAGGAGAAGTCAGGGACAAGCCAAAAATGGTACACAGGAAGATAATCGTAGCACATTGCAGACAGGAACTTAAGCAAACAACACTGTTGAACAGCACTGCAGGCCTGTAGTGCAACAGTTAATATATACTTCCTGGGATGGCGTGGGTGGGGCCATACAGGAAGGAGAGGAAATAGGAAGGTAACCAGAACAGGGTCAGGCCTCTTAATGGACAGATGGAGACAGGTAAGCTGCCAGACTATTGCATATCCATGACAATGATGTCAGTTAGGACAAGGAACGGGACATGGCTAGCTTGGGATCCAACCTTGTGCAAATGGGGAGTTTGCGGTTGTGCAAATGGCATGTTTGCGGTTGTTTGCGGTGCGTTAAACGGGGAGTTTGGTCTGTTAAAGTTTGGTCTGTCACTGTGAAGCGGGTGTAACCCTTACACTACCTTGTAAATGAGAGCCTCTCGGGTAAGATATATTGAAATTAAGGTAAGCTGTCCATCATCCTTGCATTAGAGATATAGGGTACTTGAGTCTGAGGTCCCCGGACCAAAGAGCCAAGAAAAAGGGGGGTTGTTGGGGCCAATAGGACTATTCCGGTACTTGTATAAGGGTAAACAATAAAGAGGAAAAAATTAAAAGTATTACAAAATTTTATTACAAAGTACAGACAAGACACATTAACATATTAAAATTATGACAATCATCCAATGACATCAAGACAAGGTCCCCAGAGGGGGAAAAAGGCACGATGGGTTGAAGACTGTCACAAGTTCTCAACTAGTTTTGCGGTTGGACCGCTTCATCAGGAGAAGATCTAAAAATAGTGGACATTGAATCAATAAACAATATAGACAACATAAAGTTACACAGGGGAACCACGGGCAATTTTGCTCACCTGGACAATCCCGCAACAGGGTGGCAGCGGGCGCAGCCAGATGGGGTCCCCAAATGGTGGCCGCAATGGACACAATTCTAAAGGGACCTACTTGTCTGGTATAAAGGGTAAAGGATATATAAGTAAATATCAATACAGCTCAGCCTGAGTACATCGGGAAGGAAGTGAAGGGTGTGTGGATAAAAAATGATACTCGGTGGTTGCTAGGGGTGAAGTGAGAAAAAGGAAGTTGGGGAGTGGTTGGTGAGGAAAGACCTGGGAAAAAATGAAATGGGAAGAGAAAAAAGGGAGGAGGGGGAGGGGGGAAGGAAGGAAAAGACGCAAGAATTGGAGAGGTGAATGGCAGGGAGAGGAAGGTTGGGTATGGGGGGGGGGTAAACGGGGGAGGAGAAAGATGGGCAGGCAATGGGGGGGGGGGGTAAAGCATGTGAGGAAAAACAGGAAAAATTGGCAAGGTAATAAAAGGGAAAAGGAAGGAACCAAGAGAGGTAGAGGGAAGCCGGAACAGGCAAGGAGGAGAGGGGTGGGGTGGAAAGAAGGAAGGGGAGGGGAAAGAAGAAATGGGGGGAGGAAAGTGGAGGGGGGGAGGGGTAGGGGCAGCAGGGAGGGACCAGGGGGGCGGCGAGGGAGGGAGGTGGGGGAGGTAGCGAGGAGGAAGGAAAGGCACGTAGCCAGGGTGAAGGAGGGGGGAGTGAAGGGCATCTTAAACAACGTGCTGGTGAAAAAATATATATGATGGTAAGTGGTTACTTTGGTGACAAGGGGGTAAAGATAAGGTAGCCACCCTGTTGCGGGATTGTCCAGGTGAGCAAAATTGCCCGTGGTTCCCCTGTGTAACTTTATGTTGTCTATATTGTTTATTGATTCAATGTCCACTATTTTTAGATCTTCTCCTGGTGAAGCGGTCCCAACCGCGAAACTAGTTGAGAACTTGTGACAGTCTTCAACCCATCGTGCCTTTTTCCCCCTCTGGGGACCTTGTCTTGATGTCATTGGATGATTGTCATAATTTTAATATGCTAATGTGTCTTGTCTGTACTTTGTAATAAAATTTTGTAATACTTTTAATTTTTTCCTCTTTATTGTTTACCCTTATACAAGTACCGGAATAGTCCTATTGGCCCCAACAACCCCCCTTTTTCTTGGCTCTTTGGTCCAGGGACCTCAGACTCAAGTACCCTATATCCCTTACACTACCTTATCGATACAACATAATACCTGATGTTTTAAAGCACGTTATTCGAAACAATTTAGGAATGTTAGGTGATTTATGCTCTTTATGTATTAAAACCTGACTCAACTACATAATTTTCCATGGGATCCCCCTCCAGCATGCCACAGTCCAGGTGTTAGTCCCCTTGAAACAACTTTTCCATCACTACTGTGACCAGAAAGAGTCCCTGTGGGTTTTAAAATTTGCCTGCCTATTAAAGTCTATGGTGGTTCGCCCATTCGTAAACATTTGCGGAAATCCGCGTTCGCCGTTTGCCAACGGAAAATTTTATGTTCGTGAGATCTCTACTTACCAATCACTATATGTGGTTATTGCGTTGTTTTTTTTCCCTGGCCTTTTCTTCCTTTTCATCTGATAATCTTGCAAAACACACTTCATGTCCCCTTGTGGTTACATTTGTACCCAGGGGGGGACTCAAGGGGGTTGAATCAGCGTCTCACACGCCACTGAAACTGTGTGAGAGGAGGGCTCAGACTCTAGGCATTTCTAATGCCGCGTACACACGGTCGTTTTTTGCGATGAAAAAAAACGACGTTTTTTAAAACGTCATTTAAATTGATCGTGTGTGGGCAAAACGTCGTTTTTTGTCTTCAAAAAAACGACCAAAAAAAAATTCCAACATGCTTGAATTTTTTGTGTCGTTTTTCAAAACGTCGTTTTTTGTTTCACAAAAAGTCACCGTGTGTAGCAAAAACGTCTTTTAAAACGACGTTTTTCAACCCGCGCATGCCCAGAAGCTAGTTATGAAGCGAGCTTCAATGGAAAAGAGTGGTGAACGTAACCTCGCTTTTTGTGAAAAAACGATGGTGTGTATGCAAAATTGTCTTTGAAAGTGACGTTTCAAAAACGTCGTTTTTTACTTCACAGAAAACATCGTTTTTTTTCATCGCAAAAAACGACCGTGTGTATGCGGCATAAGGCTGAGGATTGAAATTCAGCCCTCATATATTCTAGATACGTGATGGGTTAGTTGTTGGTGTCTTCACATATCTAGTGGAGAGTTGAACATCTGTTGAAGTTCCAAGGCTGGTTCTGGACCCATGTCTGTAGTAAAGTCTTTAAGTCTGAATTTACCGTTGTGTAAAAGAGCCCCTTTATTTTAACCATTGGGTTATGTGTGATTGACATGCATTGGCAGGTGAAAAGAACAAACAGTTTTATTAAAAATTGCTCAAATCATTCTTAAGGGGCTGTTTAAACATTTTCTATACACGTAAATCTTCTCTAAAGATTTATACTACTTTTTTCCTTCAATAAAGATTCTCCCAGTCCAACAATCTCAATACAGTATTCTCAGATTTTAGTTAGCTGCATATTCTGTTCATATTAGGCACATGGTAAAAGGTACTAATTCAAGGTAGATCTGAGATATAAAAAAGAACATAGCCTACCTGCTCAATACAGTTTTTATCCCAGCAATTCTGTAATGCCCCAATCCAACTGCTAACTTTTGTCAGCAGTCTGTTGGTCTCGGGACTCTTGATAGACAAGAGCTAAAAGTACCGGGAGCCGCACATCAGAACAAGACACGCTGTGTGTGAACAAGAGGCAATCTCCGCCTAGACCCTGCCAGACCCATGAGTAATCTCTGGTGGGTGGCGCGAAATGCATTAGGGGCCAGTCCAGGCTGCCACTTGTCCACACACAGCGGGTCTTGTTCTGATTGGTGGATCCTGGGACTTTTAGCTCTCATCTATCATCGTCTTTAGGGTAAGCAGGCTTCTTCCTGGCCAGCACTCATAGCAGCAGGCACATGACTACACCTCCATGCAGCCTGAGCGGCTCACATACATACCATGGTCTCTGAACCCTTGCTTGTGTTACGGTACTATTTCTAACATATCCACTGTGGGATTCTTGCTTTCTTTATACAAAAGCCTGATGTTAAAAACTAGCAGTACAAAGATTCCCAAGCCACCACTAATATTCAGACTTGCTTTAGACATTTGCATGTGATTGCAGGAAAAGAGGAAAATACACAGCATAGGCTGCAGGAACTACACCGCAAGTGACCACGTGAGGTGTTTTCTACATTCTGGTTACAATGATTTACATAAAATTAAGATTACAGTACAGTAAACATCTCATAAAACACATATAGGGATTTTCACTGTTGACCTCTTTCTATGCTAATGAAATTATAACCAAGTGTCAAAACCTCACTGACTTTGAATAAGCATGCAGAAAAGCCAGTGATAATAAATATAACGTTCATGACTTCCTTCTTGTTGAATAGGGATGAGCCGAACACCCCCCCCCCCCCTCGTTCAGTTCGCACCAGAACCTTCGAACTGACCGAACATTTAGGCCGCGTACACACGATCAAATTTATCTGCTGAAACCGGTCCGACGGACCGTTTCAGCAGACAAATACGATCGTGTGTACGACCGAGCAGACAGGTTTTTCCAGCAGACAAGTTTTAAAGCATGCTTTAAAACTTGTCTGCTGGAAACCCGTCCGTCCGACATGTCCGCTGTTTAGTACGCCTAACCAGCGGACAAAAATGGATTTGACACATGCGTGGAAGTATTTTACTTCCTGGAGTGGTGACGTGGCGGCGTCAACGTCACCGCCACATCACCGCGCTGTCTGTCCGCAGGGATTTTGGTTTGATCGTGTGTACACTGATCAAAACAAAATAGCCCAGCAGACATATCCGATAAAAACGGTCTGTCTGATCGTTTTCATCGGATTTGTTTAGTCGTGTGTACGCGGCCTTAGAATCCAATTAAAGTCTATGGGACTCGAACGTTCGAATTAAGAAGTGCTAATTTTAAAGGCTAATGTGGAAGTTATTGTCCTAAAACAGGTTTTACATCTATTTTTTAAGCTTTTTGGAAAACATAGAGAGGGGTTATGACCCCTGCAACATTTGTTTTGCTGTCTGTCCGCATCTGTTTAGAAGATTGCACCTCATTGTCCCAATGAAATGATTTTTTGAAAAAAATAAAATAAATGTTGTGCCCCTCGGCCTCCTGACTTTGTTTTAAAGGTTTAACTTCACATCTATGCGATGCATCAGAGTATGTGCCTTTCTGCAGAACACCCTATTAATTTGAGAATAAACTGCCTGCCACCCCTCAATAGCACCAAAGTGCATGGGCCTTTTTTTAATTTAATTTTTTAATGCTGCTGCACCAAAATGCATGGTGGTTATATATATATATATATAATATGTGTAAATAAAAAAAATATCACAAAAATAAAAATGCATGCTAACAAAAGCACCATGCATTTTGATGCAGCAGCATTAAAAAATTAAATGAAAAAAACGCCCATGCACTTTGGTGCTATTGACCGTTGTCCGTCGGACCAAAGTTTTAAAACTTGCTTTAAAATCTGTCCGTCGGACAGATTCGATAGTTAGTACGCAAAAGCATCGGACCAAAAACCCACGCATGCTCAGAATCAAGTCGACGCATGCTTGGAAGCATTGAACTTTGTTTTTTCAGCACGTCGTTGTGTTCTACGTCACCGCATTCTGGTCTGATCAGATTTTTGGCCCGATGGTGTGTACACACATGAGACCATCAGACCACTTCAGCCTGGTCCAATGAAAACGGTCCGTCGGACCAGTCTCATCGAACCGGTCTGATCGTGTGTACGTGGCCTTATAGGTGCACACACTACAGAGCACACAGACAGTACACCATGTGAAAATACTGCAGCTAGCACAATCACCTGCCTGCCTGTCAGTAAATTAGAGCGGATCTAGCTAAACTCAATACAGTGTATAAATATATATACACAACACCTGGGATGCATATATATCCTCTACACACAGTAACTCTAACTGACTAGCCTGCCTGCCTGCTCTATCTAACTCCAAAAAATTACATTCTCTGTCTCTCTCTGTAAACCACCAACACACTACACAAGGCCAACTTCCAGGCAGCATTATATAGTGTGGGCGTGTACTAAACCCCCTGAGCCATAATTGGCCAAAGCCACCCTGGCTTTGGCCAATTATGGCTCTCTGTTTTTTGCACGCTGTGATTGGCCAAGCATGCGGGTCATAGTGCATGCTTGGCCAATCATCAGCCAGCAATGCACTGCAATGCCGCAGTGAATTATGGGCCGTGACACGCCACTCGAATTTGGCGCGAACGGCCCAAAACGTTTGTAATTCGACGAACGATCGAACATACGATGTTCGAGTCGAACATGAGTTTGACTCGAATACGAAGCTCATTCCTATTGTTGAAGATCAAAAAGATGAAATAAGTGGGTAAGCATGAAAGACAACTTGCATTTTCAGATAAGGAGGTTTAGAAATGACACACTCCATTTTTCTTTTATGACAAGTTTCTTTTTTGAACAATGAGTGGGCTTTCTGACTTTAGTGCTGCAGTTTGATTGATGGGTTAGCAGCTCATTGATTGCTTTCACTTGTACCTGAAATTATTCTTTAAGTTTTCCTAGCATAGCACCAGGACAACGTAATGCTATAACATGCACTAATCAAGTGTTCCTGTTACAATCAATAGGAACTTGAGCAGGTGCTAAGCAATACTGATTGCTGCTATTTATGCGCCTTCCTTACTGTAGGTGCATTTCAAAGGCTTCCTACATACATAATAAATCACAATATGAACTTAGTGCTAATAAGGCTTCATGTACACGGGACGTTTTTACAACCTCTCCTGAATGATTTAACTTGATGTTTACATGCCGTGTTTAGCTGCGTTTTGCCGCGTTTGTGTTTAGAAGCATTTAAAAAAAAAGTGTTTACCGTGTTTAGACCTATAAACGTAAGGCCTATAAACGCAACTGCCTAAAAACGACAGTAAAGATAACATTGAATGAGTTCAAGGGCAAAAAAGCATCCAACTGCCTCTGAACGTCCGTTTAGCAGCAGCAGTGTACGTGGAGCCTAACAATGACAACTCTGTAATATTTACATAAATGGATCTCTGTACCCAATACATTAATAATATTGGGTTCCATGCTACGGCAACAACATTTTCTCTTTAGACTAAGAACTAATTCAGAAAAAATAAATAGCAGTAATAGTACATAGTTTGGGGCCAGGTTTTCCAGATGGCACATCGTGACAACTCTGGAAGCTGATTAATTCTAGCACATGTACCGTATGTATCTTTAAGTGTTACTAAACACACAACAGTAAAATCAGTATGTATATGCAGTAAAACATGCTTGTGGAACATAAAGGGGTTAATCCTCTGCATTGTGAAAAAAGGCTGTTTGATTCTGTCTTTTTTGGTCTTCCCCTTCTTCCAACATCTCCAAACCATCTCCTGATAGAACAGAGCCTTGGGGACAAGCTGCACATGCTCAGTTTGTGTGCATTACTAGAGAGTGTTTTTTTTTTTGGGAGAGAGTGCATGTGATCAGCAAAGGGCAAATTAGCACTGTCCAGACAGAAGGTCAGGGGTCCTGCAGCCTTAAAGGACAACCACATAAGAAGGAAAACTCCTCCTACAAGCTTTAAAGAAACACTGATAGTCACAAGACTGCTCTAGGTGCTGATGAAAAAAGGTATTTAGCAGTTTAAATGTACTAAAACGATTGCATTTCCATGTTCTGTGTACTGTGGGACTGCAGATATAGTAAGGTTTTCCCGGGGTTAGTAACACTTTAATTCCTTTCTACCCAACATCATTTGCATGTTTTCTTCAGGTGAATGGTGTTGTGTACTGTTCATTAGGGTATATGTAAACACTAACAATGAACTTCTGTTATTTGTGTCCTCTTGGTATGCTAAAAATACCATTGAAAGTTTTAATTTTTCAGTTCGATAAGGCCTCTTGCACAAGGGTGAAAAAGACAATGCCCCGGATTCACGTAGCCCTTACGCCGACGTATCTTGATATACGGCGTCGTAAGTACAAATGTGCGCCGTTGTATCTATGCGCTGATTCCCCAAGCTAGATACTTCGAAAAATAAGGCTTCAACCGCCCGACTTAACTTGCCTATGGCGGCGTATTGTGGGTGCATAGTTACGCTGGACGCATCTGGCGTTCCCATTTTAAATATGCAAATGAGTAAGATACGCCGATTCACGAACGTACTTGCGCCTGGCGCATGTTTTAAGCGATTTGCGTAAGGGTTACGTCCGGCGTAAAGTTATTCCTCATATAGGAGGCTCAACCCATGCAAAGGTATGGGCTAGGGAACGGACGCCGTCAAATTTTACGCCGTTTACATAGTAGGTGAATAGGGCTGGGCGTAGGTTACGTTCACGTCGTAGGCAGTAATTTCGACGTGACTGTGAGCATGCGCACTGGGATGCGTCCAAGATACGACGCATGCGCCGTTAGTTTTTAGTACTTGTTTGAAGCTCAGCCCATCATTTGCATGGGTCACGGTTCATTTACTGTAAATGTAACACGCCCACTTCCAGACCACTCACACCTACTTTGACTCACGTCGGCTTACGCCGACGACTATACGCTACGCCGGCGCAACATTGGGAGCATTTGCTTTGTGAATTCCATGCTTGCCTCTCAACGTTGCGCTGGCATGGCGTAAAGAAGATACGATACCCCCACATAAAGATGTGCCCAGGTACAGCTGTGTAAAGATCTGTGCTCAGAGCCCAAAAAAAGTTTTTAAGATTTTAAGTTTGACTTCAGTAATTTCTGTGTATACATGTGTATACCCACTTGAAGACCAAGCCTTTTAGAGCTGTAACTGATTAAAATGTTCTTGTTAGATTAATAGTTTTTTTTTTAATCGATTAGTCGACTAATTTCGATTAATTATAACTGTAATGTCCACACATCTCTCCCCGTAATGTCCACATCTCCCCGTAATGTCCACATCTCCCCGTGATATCCACATCTCCCCCAGTAATGTCCACATCTCCCCCATAATGTCCACATCTCCCCCGTAATGTCCACATCTCCCCCGTAATGTCCACATCTCCCCCGTAATGTCCACATCTCCCCCGTAATGTCCACATCTCCCCCGTAATGTCCACATCTCCCCGTAATGTCCACATCTCCCCCGTAATGTCCACAGCTTAGTATCCATTCCCTACTGTACTTTTGCCCTCAGAAAAGATGGGTTTTGATTTTTTTTTCTGAAGGCCAGGTGATTCACCTCCAATCGGATGCTGGTTGGTAGAGCGTTCCATAATCTAGGTCCTTGGACTGCAAATCTTCGTTCTCCTTTGGACTTGTATCTGGCTTTGGGTATCTGGAGTAGATTTTGGTTGGTGGATCGCAGGACGCGATTGGGGTTGTGACATTTAAATTTTTCGCATAGGTATTGGGGGCAATTCCTTGAACACATTTATGCGTCAGACAGAGTGCCTTAAAAGTTATTCTATCTTTTACTGGCAACCAATGAAGAGATCTCAGCGAAGGGGAGATTGATTCCCATGTTTTTTTGCCAGTCACGAGTCGAGCGGCCGTATTTTGAAAGACTTGCAGACAAGTGATTTGGTATTTTGGGAGTCCGAGGTAAAGGGCATTTGCAAAGTCGCGTCTGGAGTTGATAATTGTTCCCACTACGACTGCTATGTCTTCTTTTGGGATAAAGGTAACGAGTCTACATAGCAGGCGCAGCAGATGGTGGGATCCACTGACTACTGACCCTATTTGTGCATCCATTGTGATGTGGGTGTCAAAAATGACTCAGAGACTTTTGACTTTGGTGCTAGGGGTGGTGGTTTTTCCCAGAATGGGGGGGGTGTCCATGTTGTTACGGGACGTCTCTTTCGGTTGGCGTGAAACAGGAGAAGTTCTGTTTTAGATCCGTTGAGTTTAAGATAACTCTCTGTCATCCAATTTTCTATCAAAGTAAGGCATTTCTCTAGTCCGAGATAATGATCCTTTTTGTTGCAGATGCGAAAATACAGTTGTGTGTCATCTGCATAAGAGTGGTAAAGTAACTTCTGGTTACTGATGATTTCAAAAAGAGGGCGGAGATAGATATTGAACAATACAGGCGATAAAGGGGATCCCTGAGGGACTCCACATGGCACTGTGCGTTTTTCAGAAGTGAAAGGACCCAATTTCACTATTTGTGAACAGTTTTCCAAGAAGGAGGAGAACCAGGGTAAATCAGAATCCGCGACTCTATCTACTTCAGCTAGGCAAGTCAGTAATAATTTGTGATCTACAGTATCAAATGCTGCGCTAAGGTCCAGCAGTACCAGAAGACAAGATTCTCCTTCGTCTGCTGCTTTGAGAGCGTCATCTCATATTTTTAGTAGTGCTCCCCCATTAATGTCCACATTTCCCTCGTAATATCCACATCTCCCCCCTGTAATATCAACATTTCCCCCAGTAATATCCACATCTCCCCCCGTAATATCTACATCTCCCCCTGTAATATCCACATCTCCCCCGTAATGTCCACATCTCCCCCGTAATGTCCACATCTCCCCCGTAATGTCCACATCTCCCCCGTAATGTCCACATCTCTCCCAGTATTGTCCTCATCTCCCCCAGTAATGTCCTCATCTCCCCCAGTAATCTCCACATCTCCCCCAGTAATGTCCTCATCTCCCCCAGTAATGTCCTCATCTCCCCCAGTAATCTCCACATCTCCCCAAGTAATCTCCACATCTCCCCCAGTAATCTCCACATCTCCCCAGTAATCTCCACATCTTCCTCGTAATGTCCACATCTCCCCGTAATGTCCACATCTCCCAGGCAGCAGACAATGACGTCAGCACGCCACTTATAGGCCGCCGCCGGGTGTACCAAGATGGCCGCGGCTCTGGAGCTAGGCCGAAGCCGTGGCCTTTCCTATGGGCAAGACCGGGGAGCTCAATCTTCGGATCTCATACTCGATCAAAAATATTTTGATAAATCAAAGAAATTAACGATTAATTGAGGAATTAATCGTTAATTTCCGCAGCCCTAGTATTTTTTGCTAGAAAATATCTTAGAACCCCCAAATATTATATATTTTTTAAAGCAGAGGCCCTAGAGAATAACATTGTAGGTTTTTCAATTTTTGTATGTCACACGGTATTTGTGCATTGTTTTTTCAAACGCAATTTTTGGGTGAAAACATATACATTTTTTTTTTAATTTTAATGCAAAAAAAGCCCCACAAAACATAACCCAATTTGTTTGTAAAATATAAAAGATGATGTTATGCAGAGTAAATAGATACAAATCAGCGTATTGAAAAATAAAAAGACTGATTCCCACATGACCTACGACAGAAGCTGGTCTAATTACCGGCTTTTGTTGAACAGACAGAGCTACATATCGATTTACATTTTGGCCCGTTCAGCAAGAAATTTCTTGAACAAGGGTCAAACGAAACCTTTACATATGTGGTACCACGTAGGGAGGTTTTCACGATTTCATAGTACTTAATAGGGAAGCCTAGGAATGTTGTTGTCGAATATTGTAGATTAACAAAAAAGTTGTATACTGTTTAAAATATATTTAAAGCCAAAAATAAAAAGGTTTGCATTTTGGAAAAAGTATGGGAGGGTTTAAACCCCTTTCATCTTGTCTGTTTTTTTCCCCCAATCTTTTGCCATTGTGAGACTTCCATTAAAGAAGTTGTAAAGGCAGAAGTTTTCTTTTATCTTAATGCATTTAATGCATTAAGATAAAAAAAACTTCTGTGTGTAGCAGCTGCTCCAGCACCCCCTAGTTACTTACCTGAGCCCCATCTCTCTTCAACGATGTCCACGAGTGTCTTAGCCATTCGGGACTCTCCTCCTGATTGGCTGAGATACAGTAGTGGCGCCATTGGCTCAGCAGCTGTCAATCAAAGTCAGTTAGCTAATCAGGGGAGAAAGGGGATGGGCCGGGTCGGGGATCTGTTTCTGAATAAACACAGGGAGCTGTGACTTGGCTCCGGTGCCCCCATAGCAAGCTTCTTGAGAGGAGAGGAGAGAGGAGCCAGGAGCACAAAAGAGGGACCTGAGAAGATGAGGAGCCAGGCTGCTCTGTGCAAAACCAACTGCACAGAGGAGGTAAGTATAACATGTTTGTTATTTATTTATTTATTTTTTTAAACAAGACTTTACACTCACTTAAATTTCTTGTTTTGTATATACAAGCGAAGATTTCCTGTGTTGAGCACAACTCCAAATTCTGGTTTTCCCAACACTTTTTGTCACAGTGACTATGGTCACCTGGACAAATAAAGGTAAATCGTTCCGGTGGAGACAAAAAAAAGAATAGAAACCTAACAAGGGTGCTATCCCTTCACTACTCTATTAAAAATAAAAAATCTTTAACTTATCCATTTTAAGGCCTCTTGCACATGGGAGTAAAAAAGGCAGTGTTTTTTTTTTTTTTACTGATTTAAAAAAAATGCATTATGTTCTTTGGACCCATGTACACAGCTTGGTAAAGATCAGTAATACAGCATTGTCTACAGAGCAGTAAAACAAAAATAGAACATTTTGCATTTGAGTGTAGTTTTTACTCACATATGCATAAGCATGTTTAGGCGAGTATAAATGAGTATAGTGGTGGCCCGTCCATTAGGGGTGCTCGGGCGCCGCCCCCACTATCCATTCCACCCCCTATATGATTAATGCATAACATGAATCTATCCACGGCCGCCGTGGCCACCCCCTATTCAGTGTCTGGCCTCTTTCAGGATGCTGTTGTAACACTGATCCTCAATCCGGCCAATCAGAAGCAGGTCTGAGATGGAAGCCACTGATACCTGTCGAGAGGAAGGGAAAGCTGTCGCCGCTGAGCAAGGGAAGCCACCGGTGAAGTGCTGCATAAATGGGGTAAGTGCACCAGACCACCTGTGTTAACACTGTTTGCCACCCCTCAAAAAAAAAAAAAATACCACTGGCCGCCACTGATATTAACACTGGCAAGGAAGAATTTTCATCTTCTATAGGTTTACGCATGTTTACTTGCCTATATCATAGTTGCCAACATTGCAAAAAAAAATAGGGACACTTTTTTGGCTGTAGGTGGTGTTGTATCATAATTAGGGGGCAGAGCATGTGTTTGTAGGTGTGACATATGAAATATGGGCGTGGGTTTAGCATGTAGTGGGCGTGGCTTAAATTGGCATAGCTTAACAGGGTGTGGTTATAGTCTGAGGTGAATGAGGGATGGAGAGGGAAAGGGGGAGAGGGAGATGGGAAAAGGGGGAGGGGAGGGAGGGGGAAAGGGATAGAGAGACAGCAGCCCCAGATCCTACACCACAATAGCAATATGTGTATTCCAGAGTTTAACAATCAGCTGATAAAGATACTCCAAACACCTGGTGTTAGCAATTTAATTATCCCGGCACCATGGTTGTTATGGTGTCAGGAGGATTAAAGCGCATTATTTCTATTATTACATTTTAATATTAAATGAAATCATTCAACTTACCATAATGCCAATCAGTGGGAGCCCTGAGCGTGTCGCCTGCCACCAGGAGAGTCTGTTTCTGCATCAGGTGCCCCCAGCAGAATCCTTCCTTACATCAGTTGCCCCCAGCAGAGTCCGTCCTAGCATTAGGTGCCCCCAGCAGAGTCCATAGTTGCTGCAGGTGCCCCCAGCAGAGTTCCTCCTTACATCAGTTGCCCCCAGCAGAGTCAGTTTTTGCATTAGGTGCCCCCAGCAGAGTCCCTTCTTACATCAGGTGACCCCAGAAGAGTCAGTCCTTGCATCAGGTGCCCTCAGCAGTGTCCCTCCTTGCTTCAGGTGCCCCAGCAGAGTCCATCCTTGCTTCAGGTGCCCTCAGCTGAGTCCGTCCTTGCTTTAGGTGCCCCCCAACACAGTTCGTCCTTGCTTCAGGTGCCCCCAGCAGTGTCCCGCTTTGCTTCAGGGTGCCCTAAGCAGAGTCAGTCCTTGCATCAGGTGCCCCCAGCAGAGTCTGTCCTTGCTTCAGGTATCCCCAGCAGAGTCCCTCCTTGCTTTAGGTGCCCCCAGCAGAGTCCGTCCTTGCTTCAGGTGCCCCCAGCAGAGTCCCTTCTTGCATCAGTGCCCCCAGCAGAGTCGGTCCTTGCTTCAGGTGCACCCAGCAGAGTCTGTCCTTGCTTCAGATGCACCCAGCAGAGTCTGTCCTTGCTTCAGGTGCCCCAGCAGAGTCAGTCCTTACGCCAGTGTCCCCGGCCTAAGTCCTTACATCAGTGTCCCAAGCAGAGCCATAGTTACCCCCCTGTACATAGTCACCCCCCTGTGCATAGTTACCCTCCTGTGCATAGTTACCCCCCTGTGCATAGTTACCCCCCTGTACATAGTAACCCCCCTGTACATAGTAACCCCCCTGTACATAGTTACCCCCCTGTACATAGTTACTACCCCCCCTGTACATAGTTACTACCCCCCCTGTACATAGTTACCCCCCTCTGTACATAATAGTTACATCGCTGGCAGCTGGCCTGGGCTTTACACCGAGAGGGACAAGAGCAGAGCAATTTCTACGAGCTGCGTTGTGTGTTCAGTGGAGAGGGGAGGGGCAGATCCGTGCAGCTAACCCCGGCTTTAGAATTCTGAAGAGAGAGAAGCCGATTCATTGGCGGCATGGATCGAGCCCCCTCCCTCTCCACTGAACACAAGAGGAGCGATCTAGCGGTGGCACTGGCGGCCATTTTTGTTGGAGCCAGCTGCTGCAGAGCCAAACATTCCCAGCCTCTGATCAGGACGAGGGTTCAAAATCAGGATTGTCCTGGGAAAATCGGGACTGTTGGCAACTATGCTATACTCAAAGAAAAAGATGGGAATGGTGCGCTTATTCAATAATGTGCTATAAAGTAATATACTCAAAGAAAAAATATGATGAGTATTCAAACATACAAATAAATAAATAAATGTAAATAAAGTCCAACTAAAGCCCAATGGTAGGAGTTAGTTCATATAAAGGCAAAAATCTCTAATTTGATAGAAGAAAAAACAGATAAAACATCTATCCAAGCATCGACTGTTAAATTTATGAATCAGCCGCTCACCTTCAACAATGACCCAAGGATCAAACAAGGCTCATCAGATAGTCAGATGGATCTGTAAAGGGCATCCAGGTTCCAGGCCAAGACGAAGAACTGCGTCCAAAACTTGGCATCAAAACATTTTGGGTAATACCACATATAGAGGCAACAGCTCGCTCCAAGGAATGGCACTTCTTGTATAAATGGCGCTCAAAGGAAACAAGGAACAGCCATAGTGCAATATTGCCAAATGAAAAGTAAATTTATTTAGTAAAAAAAACTGCTTACATCAAGTAAGGATAAAAAAACCGCAGTAAAAAGCAATGGGAGTAGTGACACACAGGCCTCCTCACCGTACTTCTGTTAAAACACCACTGGAACTGATGTCACAAGGCTCCACCGGATGCGTTGCATCACTGGTCACGTGACTTCCTCAGGGAGCTTCACTGACTAGAGACGCCGCTGCTGTTTAGACAACTTGCCGCTACTGGGAGCCGGGAATCTGGAGTGTGGTGAGCCTATACCAACTGAGCACACACCTTGGGTCCGCCATGACCGCCTAGCACTACAGAGCCTACTAAACACTGATTTGTTTGAAGCTGACTTTTAATTTCTTACATGCAAGTTTAATGAATGAAGTGTTGCTGTGATTTTGAATTAAACTGGTGGTACAATTTTACACTATTGGAGCACTTCTTTTGTCTTCATGGGATTATCACGGTGGTCCAGCTGAGATTCGTTTATCCATTTGTGGGATCATACACAAGTGATTTAGCCTAACACGAGAGTGAAAGGCAAATCCGTCTGGTGAGTGCATTTTTCAGAGGGGAGTTATCACAGCACGGTGGTGAGGTGGGAGGTTCACAGAATAAGGAATTTTCTCATCAAATTTGTTCATCAATTTTTTATGGACTTTATATCACTTGTCACGTGGTGGTATTGTTTATTTATTTATTATTATATTAATTAGCGCTGCAATTTTCTTACACCTATTTAGGTTATTTTTTTCTGTTTAAATATTCATTCACTAAGCAGCAGCTGTAGTTTGTTTCACATTTTTTCATTGGCGTAGTGGTGATAAAGGTTACCCAGGGCGTTTGTATCCTATATCAATCATATATTGATAGTTAGAAATTAAAGCGGAGGTTCACCCTAAATATAAGCCCTCCCATGTGATCCAGCATACTGGCGTCAGCGCCAGTATGCTGTTTTTTTTTTTTTTTTTAATCCATGTACTTACTGTATTATGCTGAATTTTATTTTTTTTACCCCGCGGTGGACGGCGCCAGTATAGCGCGTCACATCTTACGAAAGTACCTGAAAAGGACTCGGGTAATCGCGGCGAAAATGCGGCGCCTGCGCACAGACCTAGGAGCTGACTGCGCAGGCGCCGTATTTCTCCGAGTCCTATTTCGGCGTTTTTCGGAGGGCGTGACGCGCCATAGCCGTAGGACTCGGAGAAATACGGCGCCTGCGCAGTCAGCTCCTAGGTCTGTGCGCAGGCGCCGCATTTTCGCCGTGATTACCCGAGTCCTTTTCGGGTACTTTCGTAAGATGTGACGCGCTATATTGGCGCCGTCCACCGCGGGGTAAAAAAAATAAAATTCAGCATAATACAGTAAGTACATGGATTAAAAAAAAAAAAAACAGCATACTGGCGCTGACGCCAGTATGCTGGATCACATGGGAGGGCTTATATTTAGGGTGAACCTCCGCTTTAACTGAAATGCATACTACAGTATGTTCAAGATTTAACTTAAAGCGGTATTACATCCAAAAATCAAACATTTATTTTATTGCAGCTTACCAATTCTTATGCCGCGTACACACCGTTGTAAAAAATTGTGGGCCAGATTTACAGAGCGATTACGCCTGTCTATCTCGCGTTAGACTGGAGTATTTCGAATTACGCGCGTTATTTCACTACTCTGAAACCTCAAACCATAAAAAATTGACGGCTGCGGGCTTCAATCCGACTGGTTTACGTGTTCGTATGCCTTCGGATCTACGCTGCAATAAAATTGCGGCCGCTGGGTGGAGTTCCCGTCGTTTTCCATGTCAGGGTATGCTAATGAGCTTTTGCCACGAAATTACGGACGTCTATCGCAATCAATTACGGCATCTTTAGTCATCTTTTTGCTGCGTAAAACTATACAGCTTTTTGCTGGTCTAATATTAGACAGCCCATGTTAAGTATGGCCGTCGTTCCCGCGTCGAATATTAACGTTTTCCGACGTCTTTTTTTATTTTTGACGTAAAACGTCCGGGAATAGGAATGTCCGTAAACGACGCTACTCAAACAACGAATGACGTATCGACGTTATTTCGCGCGATGCACGGCGGGAAATTTCTGAACGGAGCATGCGCAGTTCGATCGCCGCGGGGACGCGCCCAATTTAAATGCTTCACGCCCCCTAATCGCGTATTTCGATTACGCGGCGAGAAATACACTACGCCGCCGTACCGTAAGGGACAAAATCTACCAGGATTCGTTGTACAGCCTGGTAAAATACGGCAGCGTAGTGTATCTCTGATACTCTGCGCCAATGTAATTGTATCTGAATCTGGCCCTATGTTTTTTTATGTCATTAAAAACGACCGTGTGCAGGGATGTCCTTTATTGCCTATTATCTTTATTCTTATTTTAGAACCCTTTCTCTGTAAGATTCGGAATAATCCTGACATTTATTGAGCACAATATAATGCGTATGCAGATGGTATTTTATTATTTCTTTCAAACCCTTTTAACGATACCAAATTTGTTGAAAGATTTTTCATTTTTTCATTTACTATCTAACTTAAAAATCTATTTTGACAAATCTAAAGCATTAAACATATCCTTACCTAATGATGCGATTTCCCTTTGTAAGAGGAATTTCCCTTTTGGCTGGGAAGACGTATCCATCACTTACCTTGGAATCCAATTGCCTTCGAATTTACGGGATCTATATGCTCTAAACTTTCTTCCAGCACTTAAATCTATTCAGACTGACATACAAAATTGGGATAAAGGGTTTTACTTACTCTTGGTTCGGTAGAGCCGCTATAAAAAAAATGAAAAATGTTCTCCCGAGTGCTGGAGACGCCATACGTCGATCAATTGTGCGTCATGGAGGTCCCTGACTACTTGTTTGCGAGTCCTTGACGATAGAGAGGATGTTCCCGAGGACGTATCGACACTGGGGGATAACGGGACATTAAAGTCCCTTCCTAGAAAAAGTTGGCCTTCTCGAAAGCGGGACAGTTTCGATCATAATTGTTCTTATTCAAAAATGTCAATAAAATATTTGGAATCAAAAAACGACCGTGTGTGGGCTCTAGAGCATTTTTCACAATGTAAAAAAATGGTCATTAAAAATTTCGAACATGCTCTAATTTTTCACAACGTTTTTAACATTGTCGTTTTTAACATCGTAAAAAATGGTTGTGTGTGGGCTTTAATGACAGGAAAAAAACGTGCATGCTTAGAAGCAAGATATGAGACCGGAGCGCTCGTTCTGGTAAAACTAGTGTTCGTAATGGAGATAGCACATTCATCACGCTGTAACAGACTGAAAAGTGCGAATCGTCTCTTACCAAACATTTACTAACACAAAATCAGCAAAAGCAGCCCAAAGGGTGGCACCATCCGCATGGAACTTCCCCTTTCATAGTGCCGTCATACGTGTTGTACGTCACTGCGCTTTGCTAGAGCATTTTTTTCACAATCGTGTGCAGGCAAGTCCGTTTTAATGATCGGGTTGAAAAAAACTTATTTTTTTCTAGACCATTAAAAACGTCATTTTTTTACAACCCGAAAAACGGTCGTGTGTACGCAGCATAAGATGTGATTCGTTTTTCTTTTTGCTAACTTTTCTTTATTTTTACTGTCCAGCCAATTAGTTCAACAGAACAAACTTCCAAATGTTGCCATTACACACGATGTTTGTCTGTACCCTTCGGTGAAAAAAAATAACTGTTTTAAAATTTTCGTATGGTTAAAAAAACGATAGAAAAAAATTTTTGGGGAAATCCTTTGGTCAAGAATCCACGGTGAATCATCCAGCAGAAGCATTGAACTTCATTTTTCTCTAAGTCGTTGTGTTTTATTGGACACGATGATTTTAAACTGATGGTTTAGGCAAGACTGATGAAAGTCAGCTTCATCGGAACTGATGAAAAAATCCTCAGACCGTTTTCTCAGACGAACCGATTGTGTGTACAGGGCATTACAGTTAGAGATTTGAAACGTACTGTGCATTTACCACTAAGGGGTGCTCACAATTTATCCCAAAAGACAAAAAAATGTACACTGCTTGTGTAACTGCAGTGAGATCGGTTCGTCTAGAGTCAGGGCCGGCGCTGAAAACGGACCGTTTCAGGCGGCTCATCGGACGAACCGATAGCGGGAGCGGCGTGTGTCCGGCCACATCCCCAGCCAGTTTTTTTCCCTGGGGGTCGGATTGAAAAAACCCCCAGGGCTGTCATTTTTTTAAAACAAGCCTTTTGGCGCCAGCCGCCAGGCTAGGGGGCGGTTGCGCCTGTGGAGAAAGACATCAGAGTGAGCCGGGATGACAAGGAGCAGCCGGACCGGAATGCTGCATGATGACAAGATTATGGTGGAACCGGCCAGGGAGGGTAATGCTGAAAGCTTGCCGCCGCCACGATGTCCGATCCCCCTCCCACCCCTCCTCCTTCCTCATGTAGAAAACGCTGGCTCAGCTCATCATGGAAGCACAGGCAGGACACGTTTATATCGCATTGCACTGTGTACAGAGGGGGGAACTAGTTTGTGTGTGTGTGTGTGGGGACAGATCAATAAGTTGTGGGGGGGTCAGAGTGGGAACTGGTGTGGGGGGAATGTGTGTGTGGGAACTGGTGTGGGGGGACAGAGTGGGACCTGCTGTGGGGGGCAGATGTGTGGGGGGGCAGAGTGGGAACTGGTGTGAGGGGGCAGGTGTGTGTGTGGACAGAGTGGGAACTGGTGTGGGGGGGGGAGGTGTGTGTGGGGGGGGGCACGTGTGTGTGTGGACAGAGTGGGAACTGGTGTGGGGGGCGATGTGTGTGTGGGGGGGGGGGGCAGGTGTGTGTGTGGACAGAGTGGGAACTGGTGTGGGGGGGCAGATGTTTGTGTGTGTGTGTGTGTGTGTGGGGGGGGGGGCGACAGAGTGGGAACTGGTGTGGGGGGCAGATGTGTGTGTGTGTGTGAGGGGCAACAGAGTGAACTTGGGGGGACAGGCAGGTGTGTGTTTGGGGGGGGGGGTCAGAGTGGGAACTGGGGGAGGGGGTCAGAGTGGGAACGTCAGATGTTGTGTTTTACGTGGGGGGGGAACCGCGTTGGAGTGTGGGGGGGCGCGATGGGAACTGGTGTGGGGGGGGATGTGTGTGTTTTGGGGGGGGGGGGCGACAGAGTGGGAACTGAGGTGTGTGTGTGGGGGGGGGGGGTGTGTAGGCAAGTGGGACTGAGGGGGTGAGTGGGAACTGGTGTCAGTGGGAACTTGGGGGGGCATGTGGTGGGGGGGACAGATTGGGACTGGTGTGGGGGGGGGGGCAGATGTGTGTGTGTGTGTGTGGGGGGGGGGCGACAGAGTGACTGGTGTGAGGCAGGTGTGTGTTAGGGGGGGTAAATGGGAACTTGGGGGAGGGGGGGCAGAGTGGGAACTGGTGTGGGGGAAGGGGGGCAGATGTGCAGGGGGTACGTGGGAACTTTGGGGGGAGACAGATGTGGGGGAAGAGTGGGAACTGGTGTGGAGGAGGGACATGTGTGGGGGGACGTGTGTGTGTGTGAGAACAATGTGCAGGGGGGAATGGAAGGGGAACGATATGTGTGTGTTTGGGGGGGGGGGGGGTTACAGAGAGAAACTGTGTGGGGGGGACAGATGTGCAGGTTACATATAGAAACTGATATGTGTGTGTGGGGGGGTGTTTAAGGGGAACAAAGGCGTTCAGGAGTACAGTATGGGGTGATCTGAGGTGTAAAGGTGGTGAATTGTGGTGACTGAGACCTAAAAATACAGCAATTGGGGCGATTTGAGGTGTGGAGGCTCAAATCCAGCTTTGTAAAAAAATAAAAAATAAATGTAGATCTTTTTGCAGGTCAAAAAATGTGCATTTAATATTGTTTTTACTAGGAACCTAGATTGTCAGGTATTTGTGCTCGTACAGGCAGTCAGTTACACAGTTGGCCCTGTGTAAATGCTCTAGCCTGTGGACCACAGCTGGCATGAGAAAAGCCGATGCCATCCTCTAGTTGTCTTTTGGCCCGGTCCAGAGGCACATGTGCAGGCCTGTGACCACAGTTGAAGTGTGAAGAGGCACCACAAAAATCTCAGTGAGGGGTGCATGGCGGGGGGGGGGGGGGGGGGGTGCGACAAAATGAGGCTTCGCCTAGGGTGTCAAAAATCCTGCACCAGCCCTGGCTAGATTATGGCTTCAATTTGTTTGTTACTCTGTGTCCATTTAACATTCCCTGAACCAGGGCCATCTAAACTCTGGGCCCCTGGGCAAAGTAATGCTCTGGGGCACCTACAATGATGACAGTCAGGTAAACAGACATCAAGTAGGTAGAAGGCAGACTGCCTTCCCTGTGTAACCACCACTCTTAGTGCCATCATGGGGCCCCCAATTTGGGGGCAGCTTGGGCTCAGGGACCAGCTGCTTTGGGGAAAGTGCAGGGACCCCTCATGCAGTTGGGGCCCCTGGGCAGTGCCCAGGTGTGCCCTCTCATTAAGACAGCCCTGCCCTGAACCCCGGACTGGCAATGCTGCTGTCCAAAGATGCTCCTGTGCTCCTTCTTCCAGAGTGGGGCACTCTAATACATGAGGTGTGTTATTGGCCAGACTGCCAGGTGAAAACAGAGGAAAAAAGCCTAAAAAGGAACCCTAATGCACCCACAACATTACCACTCTAAAGCGGGATTCCACCCGGAATTTATTTTTTTTTTAAAGTCAGCAGCTACTAATAGTGTAGCTGCTGACTTTTAATAAGGACACTTACCTGTCCCACTTGCCCGCGCTGATGGCCCCCCCGATGCCGATCCCACGATCGATGCAGGTCCCGTGCCGCCATTCACACTAGGGGAAAAAGGCAGTGAAGCCTTACGGCGTAAGTCTCGTGCCGGCTTGTGAATGGGCGGCTGCTCTCTGAGAACACACACAGTTCCCAAAAAGCAGTGCGCCCCATTCACTAGGAGAAGAAGAAAAGAGACCGCGGCTGCGGAAGAGGCAGATTGCGGACTTCTGCATAGCAACAGGTATTTTGGGTGGGTATACATTTTTTTTTCACATTTAAAAAAAAAAAAAATAGGATTTTTGGCCAAATGTTTTTTTCTGGGTGGAACTCCACTTTAATATATAAAATATTATAAAGCTTTTATATTAACAGCATAGTTTACATTTGGTGGACTCTGTTTTTTGTATGTTTTGCTGCTTACGTTTTTTTCTGTTACTTTTATACAAAACGGAAAGGTTTATTTGGTTTCCAAAGGGAACACATCCAAACAGAATACGTAGGAATGTTCCAGAAGCCACATAAGTCATTGTGTGTATACTCTAAATATAGATTGTGAACAGTGTGTCCCCACTCCCCTCGTCTCTCAGGTCACTCTGCCTCAGACTGTTTACTCTGCTGAATCACTTCTAGCAGAATATCACGCCAAGGATTTCCTTCTAATAACCTTTCAAGAGTTTGGAAGGCTTTGGCAAACATTATCTACGTCATCGGCACACACAAATCCCATGGGGGAGTGACACGCAATATCTTCATTATTAAAAGACATGACAAAATAGGTTACTGTGTAAATCCAACTGGTCAAAGTGTCAAAGCAAAATAAGATTTAGAAGAACTCCCACGCTGGTGAAAGAGTTCACTCATCACTTTCTTAGCTTGATAACAAGGATTGCAGCCAGTTTACAGAGAGCAAAAATCCAGCATATGTATTTAATACATACAGATAAATAAGTTTACCCAACAGAGACTACTTGAAGTTGGCACTTGGCCAAAGGTCCTAAAATAATGGTTAGAACCTTACCGTGCAAGGGTTATGATTCCACAATGGACACTGGGGGTCATAGGTGTGCGCAGCCTATTGCATTAGGGTGTGCACCCCTAAGCTCAAACACACATAAACGCTACCTGCTGTCACAGGAAGGGGCACTGGTGGTGGAAGCCAGGTGATTAGGAGCATCTTACTACACTGTAAATACAGGTGTAATGTGTTCCTAAAGATGAACCTAGGTTTTAATATAACAAGGACATTTACAATGGCCACTGGCACCCCCAACCACCCACCTGGTGCTGCTCCTGGATAATGCTAATGCACATGGGGTGGTTAGGGTGTGCCTAGGCACACCCGGCACACCCTGTGCGCACGCCTATGCTGGGGGTTATTTACGAAAGGCAAAACCACTTGAAAATGCACTGAACGTGCACGTGGAAGTGCAGTGGCTATAGATCCGAGGGGAACATGCAAGGAAAATAAAAAAAACAGCATTTTAGCTTGCACATGTGTAGCGCCCTGCTCCCAAGTGACTGGGCGCTATGCTAAATTTAGTGGGTGTCTGAGCCGATAATATGGCTCAGACTGTATGACTTGTTCTGAATTGGCCTCTGTTCTGCCAGTGGCTGTGCCTAATTGCATTTTACCACGGTTGCCTGTAGGTGGCAATACCCCCACAGGCCAGTGTTGGAACAAGGGTAAGCCATTGGTCATTAAGTATCTTTCCTCGGGAGCAGCCCAGTGGGAGTGATGTCCCGCTGTGCATGCCGGGAGGGGATAATTAAGGGGTGTATCTTGTTTCTGGTAATTCTTGAACGTTTTGATTCTCGCATGAACTTACTTATTTAGGCTATAATGCTGCACTTCCTGTTTGCCAGATTATTGTGCTTACTCCAGCTGATATCTTGCTCCTTGCATACCTGCAGCTTTATTTATCTTTGTTACAACTTGTTACTTGCCTTTGGCTTGTTCCTTCGACCATGCTTCTGCTTGATTACAACCAACAACCACTTTTTACCACTATAGAATCAGGGCCGATCCGCCCTATAGGCTCACTATGCAAGCCGCTTAGGGCCCCGCAAAGCTGCGAAGGGCCCCCCAAATTACTAGAGGCCCCGCCTGGTGAGAAGTAATTTTTGCCCCCTCACCCCGCTTCTCAACTCGCTGGCTGCATGGGAGAAGAGGTAAGAAGTCAGCACCCCCCCCCCCCGCTTCTCAATTTAATGTAAGATGTCATTTCTGACAGCAGAACACCCCCTAACCCCCGCTTCTCAACTTTCTTTAATGTGACATGTCACTATCGTCAGCGCCCCCGCTTCTCATTTTTAATGTGCCATGTCATTTTGCTTAGGGCCCCAGGGAGGTCAGGATCGGCACTGTATAGAATTGTTTACTGACTATGCTTCTGCTTGATCCATACCTGCCTCAACTGTTATCAGACCCTGGCATGCTCACCACCTGGTGGGATGATCCTGAGAATCATGACCTGGCACTAGCACACAGCAAAACCCATCTCTACCTTCAGGAGCTTTAGTGCTTAGACCCCGTGCCTTGAGTGAGCCTGTGTCATCTGCCAGGGTGACCTGCTTGTGTACTTATTCTTCTGGTTGGTGTGCACCTCTTTATTGCTATAGCTGTTGGTCTCCAAGCCTGACCCCTGACCTTGACAGCTGTACAATATAAATTCATACAGGGATTATGACAACTTTCCCAAAATAAATGAAAATAGCAGGAAGAATTAGTGCCCATGCCTTTCAAAAGATTCTACAGTCAAAACCTCACCATTAATATTACAGTTTAACTGTACACTCTACATACAATCACATTAAGATTTGCCAAAACAATCTAATAATAGAGCCTGCCTAAATAATCCAATCTATTTGTAGCCAATCAGGTGGCCCTTGCATGCATAGTTTTTGGAAGATCTCAGAAAGAATGTAACATGTTTAGTAAGTGTAGCTCCCCCTTAATGTCAGTAATGGAAGCCTCCACAAGTGGGTTTGAAGAAGAATCCAGCAGGAGCTACAGAGTATAAAAGAGAAGAGAGGCGCCTCAATTTGTAGCAATATGGTTACATTTAATGAAGGTAAAACATTTCGCAACTCACATGGTTGATGATTAAAAGAGTCACATCTAAATATGCAGGCATCCGAGGTAAAGCTGTCTGCAATCGTGACAGGGAAGGCTACCCTGCAGTAGAGCGATCTGAAAGCAAGGCTTGAATCACCCGTGGAGTGCAGCGTTTAAGGGACAATGTCAATGGCGGTTAGGAGGATGGTCTATGTCATGGGTCTTTAAACTACGGCCCTCCAGGTGTTCAGGAACTACAATTCCCATCATGCCTAGTCATGTCTGTGAATGTCAGAGTTTTACAATGCCTCATGGGAAGTGTAGTTCCGCCACAGCTGGAGGGCCGTAGTTTGAGGATCCCTGGTCTATGTGGACAGCTTTATCCCGGATGCCTTTAGGGTAGTTCAAGTAGGACACTGCTGATGCTGTGCATGTGTCATGTAGGCGTGTGGACAGTGCATATACTGGTTATGTAGATACAAATGGTACTGACACAGAATAATTAAAGAATAAGTGCAATTTCAAACAAATGACAGTTATACTTTTTGCCTCTACCCCCCTGATCTAAAATATGCCCCTCTTCCCAAATACATACTTTTGTCCATCTAGCAGCAGCGGCTGCCTTCGGTGTTTGTATCCTTCTGTCTTTTCTGTAGACTGTTCTGTAGCGGTCCATGTGAATCTACTGTGCAGGTGCAGCCTGAACTAATTGTAATGGATGTATGCAAAATTATGGAAGGCTATGCTATGCAGGTAAGTGTACATCTGTGCTGGGGTTGTTCTTTTGGTCAGGACAGGAGGTTAAAAACAATAAAAAAAAAAAAAAAAAACAAGCTTGATACCAGGTAAAGGAAAAATGCTCCCTTGCAGTAGCGCTACCCCTAAACTGCAAGGATTAAGTTACTTGACCTTTTGCTTCCTCGGGTACCTTCCAGGTTATCTACAGACTGTACAATCAGTCCCCGCACCTCTTCTCTCCTATGCTCTAGTGATCACAAGTCTGTTGACATCATCAAGTCCAATGCAGAGCCTAAAGCCCTGCATTAGACATGAGGATGCAGAGGAAGAGTCAACTGGCAGAGCTTCGGAAGTGCAGCATTGGGTAAGCAAAACTGCTTTATGCAGCCCCTAGACCCAAAGCTGCCAATACATGGATCAACATTTACTGTGGCACTGTAGTTATACAGAGGTCAATCTACTGATCGATTTCTGTACAGCTCCCCTACTGGAAAATTTCCACTCAATCAGTGCTGCGGGCTATAGCCTGCAGCACTGACCTGTGTATTCTGAGAGCAGGGAAGTCTTCCCCCTGTTAGAATACATTGACAGCAGGCAGGATTTCTTCATCCACCTCAAATGTGTGGATGGGGGGAATCAAGTAATAATTTTTTCGTTCAACCATCTGGTTCAACAGAAAAACTGACTAATCTACAGTATGATCTGCCTAAATGAGCCTTTAACCCTTTCACTACTGCTTTTCAGTCCCGATTTCGGCCGCCTTTTCAGAGACATCTGTGCAGGTTTCTAATGCAGTGTCCAATACGGCAAATACCGCCGATTTAACATGTCAAATCGCTGGTCAAAATGCACCAGTGTGAAGCAGGGCTTAAGATGATTGTAACCAATAGCAAAGCATGGGGGGCAACAGATATAACCAAAAATCACAAAGAAAAGTATCCTACCAGGACTAGCCATCTATAATACATAATGATACATTTCTGTGGAGTGGGAGCCATCCACAAAAACCTTGGAACCAAAAAATAAAGTAAAATTGGACTTTGGCCAGGGGTGGACTGACCATTTGGTCACTCGGCACTGCCCGATGGCCCCATGCCACTAGGGGGCCCCATTAGGGTTGCCAGCCTCAGTAAAACTAGGGACAGTATGTAAAAATCTGTGTTTTAAAAAAAAAAACTAAGATTACAGCTGCTCTGCCTCTCCAGTACCTTTTCAGTGTGTGTATGTATACTGTGTGTATATATTGTGTGTCTGTATACTGTGTATGTATACTGTATGTGTGTGTGTGTACTGTATGGCCTCATATTGCAAAGAGGCCCCATGAGTTGTTAGTCCACCCCTGACTTTGGCTTATCCTATTCCACATATCTCATTATAAATGAGAATAATAAAATAATAGTAATTAATGCATTTCCAGAAATAAACTAATCCCTGACAATGTTAAAAATTATTTATTTATTCTTATTTTAACCACTTGGCACGGCTGGGCACAGGCACGTACCTGTACGCCGCCTTTAAGAGCCCAGCCGTGCTCGCGACCTGGTCCGAAGCTCCGTGACCGCGACCGTGCCAGTGGGACCTGCAGACCCGATCGCCGTTGGTGTCCCGCGATCGAGTCACAGGAGCTGAAGAACGGGGAGAGGTGAGTGTAAACACTAACAGTAATCAGTGCATTTTTTTAACTTTTCGCTGTGAAAATGACAATGGTCCCAAAAATGTGTCAAAGGTGTCCGATGTGTCCGCCATAATATCGCAGTCACGATAAAAATCGCTGATCGCCGGCATTACTAGTAAAAAAAAAAATATTAATAAAAATGCTAATTGCGATTTTTTTTACCAAAAATGTGCGCCTGCTGTCTGTGAATCTGGGCCTATGTGTATATATACTGTATACAAGCAGCCAGCGTGTCAGTGGTTTTCATGGCTTATTTAGGTTTTACTTGGCATAAAAAAGTAAAAAGAACCTATTTTAAGCTATAACGTATGACTACATTTGTGTGGGTGTATTCCTACAGGCAAACCCAAGAATGGAAATAATTTGTCATGCAGGTTACATTATGCAAACACCTTCACCTGCTCACCTTAGCAACAGTTTCAGTTTATAAAAACTTCATAAAGTACACATCATAAAACGAGACAGGTAAATGTGGCAAACAACTGAAATAGTACCTAACTGGTAGGTACACAGGCTTCTAATCTCTGTATCTGGTGCAGGACCTTCTGTTTATTTAGGAACATTTGTAGCAACATTATCCTACCCCACGGTCATCGACTCAAAATTTTATGGCTGATTTTATACCTATTAGTATTATTAGTTTAGGTCATTTCTTAGTAAGAAGTTTTATATTTAAAGGGATTGTAAAGGTTCGTTTTTTATTTTCTAAATAGATTCCTTTAAGCTAGTGCATTGTTGGTTCACTTACCTTTTCTTTCAGTTTCCCTTCTAAATGTTTTTTTTCTTTGCCTGAATTTCTCACTTCCTGTTTCTCCTCAGTAAGCTTTCCCCCATCATCCGAGCCGTACAGGCTGGGGGTTAGTCAGCTAGAACAGCTTACTGAGGAGGAACAGGAAGTGGGAAAATAAGGCAAAGAAAAAAGGGAAATCTAAGGAAAATGTAAGTGAACCAACAATGCACTAGCTTAAAGGAACCTATTTAGAAAATAAAAGACAAACTTTTAAACCCCTTTAAGGCATGTTAAATGTTTTGCTAGCTTTTCACTTTTGCATCATATTATGTAATTTTAGTAAAGCTGGGATAAAGGCTAGCTAAATATGTGTGCAGATTTACAATGATGGGTATGGAGAGTGCTGGAACCTCTTAAGATTCTTGCTTGACAATGACAGCAGCACAAGTATGTAACATGGAATTCTTTTTAAGATTTTGGACATTAATTGGAAGCCATATTATGGGCAAATTATGCCAAATGTTCACCAGTAACAAGGCTGAAGCCTCATACACACAATCAGACTTAATCAGACTTTTAAGTGGATTTTGCTCCGAATGGGTGTTGTCCGTGAACTTGTTCTGCATACACACGGCAGGAGTTTTTCAGCCAACTTTCACCAAATCACGTGTTTTTTTCAGCTCTTTACTGCCACCCTGTGGGCAACTTCTGCTATTGTTGTCTGATCTTTAGCATTGTTTCTAAGCATGTGTGTTTGTTCTTTGGACTTTAGTCTGATGAACTTGTGTACACATGATCAGATTAGCCTCCATCAGACATTTGTTGCCAGAAAGTTTGTCTGTTTTCACAGCGAACATTTGTCCAATGAAAAAGCGAAAACATTTGTCCGATGGAGCATACACACGGTCGGATTGTCCGATCAAACAGGTTCGTCTGACATTTGTTCTCAAAAAGTCTGATCATGTGTATGGGCCTTAAGTCTGACCACCTCTAGCAGATGTAAGAGCAGAAGATTCCGGTAGACTGATTATAGATCAATTTCTACCTACACTATTTTGCAGTCTTCTAAAAGTGACCATGTACAATGCTTTCATAGGCAGGTATCTTGCTATGCAAAGCAGGTGTGGTGAGGCAATTCTTTGTCTTTGTGCAAGCCAGGACCTGATGTGATCTTCTAACTCATTCACAAGTTAAAATAATTTAACTACATAGAAACTGGAAGAACCGACTCCCATTGCACAAGATTTTTAGCAAAAAGAAAATCTGTATTCAAGATAACTTGTGTATTCTACCGTTATAAGTGCTTGATAACTTGGTCTGAATATTGTGATCACTGTGTTTGGGCACTCTAAGGCCCCTTTCACACTGGGGCGGGGGTCGCGGTGGCGGTATAGTGCTGCTAAAAATAGTGGCGCTATACCACCGGACTTGCCACGGGAATCGGCCGCTAGCGGTGCGGTATTAACCCCCGCTAGCGGCCGAAAAAGGGTTAATACCGCCCGCAATGCGCCTCTGCAGAGGCGCATTGCGGCCAGTATTGCCACAGTTTCCCATGGTTTTAAATGAGAAGGAGCGGTGAAGGAGCGGTATACACGCTGTATACCCGCTGTGTTGATGGGGGAGTCAATCAAATTAATTTTCTGCAAATCTATTACCTGCTTTAATATGCAGGCTGAACAAAATAAATCTGTGCGTGTAAGGTCATCCTTAGTATTCATCTGATCAAAATTCTATCAGAAGCCAAAAGGAGTTCTGTTGAGGGTTCTCTACAGAATTTTATTGAAGCAAGTGTCTGTTTTTATGAAAAGTATATCTATAATATTTCAGTCTTTATCCTTCAAATTAAGCAGATCTAATTTTTTTAAGCCATGTTAGCCAGAAGTATTGTCCCAAGTTATCCTCTAATGCTGTGTACACACGATCACTTTTTGTGACGAAACAAAACAACGTTTTTCAAACTTAATTTTCCAAAATGACATTGCATACACACCATCGTTTTTCCAAAATGCTCTAGCAAAGCGTGGTGACGTACACCACGTCCGACGGCACTCTGTTTCATTGAAGCTCCCGTCTCATAACTTGCTTCTGAGCATGCACGGGTTTAAAAACGTTGTTTTAAACATCGTTTTGCCCACACACCATCACTTTTTATGACACAAAAAATGACATTTTGAAAAACGACACAAAAAATTCAAGCATGTTCGAATTTTTTTTGGTCGTTTTTTCGAAGACATAAAACCAGTTTTGCCCACACACCATCATTTTAAATGACGTTTTTGAAAACGTCGTTTTTTTTTCATCACAAAAAGTGATCGTGTGTACGCGGCATAAGGCAGAGTTACCACGCATTTTTTCACACTGGGTCTTGGTACGTAAATGGTCATCTTGGTAGAGTTGCTGAAATTTGCTTCCTCGTGTTAGACCTGCCTATATGAGGTGGCATATAGGCTGCTCTGGTGGGGAGAAAGAGCAAGAAGCAGCAGGAGGGGTGGGGAAGCCACAGATCTTAAGACAAAGACAGGGGTAAAAGATGCAAATTGCAACCGGTCAGGTGAGTAATTTCTGCTACCAAAATTGATTAACATGGATTATTTGGAAGCAATTACACTGGAGATCCTCAGATTCCGTTTATTTTCAGCGAGCCCACTACAGTTCTCAGGAATACTAAATCTGGACTTAACATAGCAGTCATCAGGAGCAGAAGTCTGAGGGGTGCTCATAAGTTTATATACCCTGGCCGAATTTATGATTTACGATTTACATACCTCGGTTTTTTTTCATCAGTTGATCCGTTTTTTCGTCCGTTTTTTATCAATTTTTCGTCCGTTTTTCATCAGTTGTCATCCGTTTTTCATCAGTTTTTTGTCCGTTCACATCCGTTTTTCATCAGTTTTTTCATCAGTTTTTCATCCGTTTTTTCTTTTTTTTTTTAGAACTTTTTTTTTATTACATATTTTGATGAAAAACGGATGTTAGCGGATCGGATGTTAAACGGATCGTCCGCTAACATCCGTTTTTCGTCCGTTCCGTTTTTTTGACGGAAGAAAAATAGGGTTTTCTTCCGTTCAAAAAAACGGAGCTTAACGGAGACGGATGTTAGCGGATGTGTGTGAAAGGACCCATAGGAAAGCATTGCGGTCAGAAAACGGACGTCTAAAAACGGACGAACGGTCCGCACGTGTGAAAGGACCCTTAAAGGTAACCATTCTCATCTGTGATCTGTTTGCTTGTAAATTAGTGTGTGTGTGTGTATATAAAAGGTCAATGAGTTTCTGGACTCCTGGCAAACCCTTGCATCTTTCATCCAGTGCTACATTGACGTTTCTGAAGTCATGGGGAATAAATAAATACATTTTTTATAAAAAAAAAAACTTTGAAAATCATTTATCATTTTCCTTCCACCTCATAATTATGTGCCATTATTGGTCCATCACATGAAATCCGCCAAAAATATATTTCCGTTTTTGGTTGTAACACGAGAAAATGTCAAAAATTTCAAGGGATATGAATACTTTTTCAAGGCATTGTAGGTAACAATAAAGAATATTTGTATATTTCTTTTGCACGTGGACATAATCATATACTGATGTTTAGGTTTAGGATCTTGCTCACAGAAAGATCCTGAGTAAAAAATACAAGTTATTATTTTGTAAAGACATTGGCCCAGATTCAGAGAGAATTGGATTCTCGTAGCGTATCAGAAATACACTACGCCGCCGTTTTTTACCTGGCTCTACGTGGAATCCAGGTAGATTTTGTCCAATAAACGACGGCCGCGTAGTGTATTTCTCCCGTCGCAATCCATCTAGACGAGTAGGGGGCGTGAAGGATTTAAAATAGGCGCGTTCCCGCGGCGAGCGAACTGCGCATGCTCCGTTCGCAAATTTCCCGCCGTGCATTGCGCGAAATCACGTCGTTACGTCATTCGTTGTTTGAGTAGCGTCGTTTACGGACATTTCTATTCCCGAACGAGTTACGCAAAAAAAAAAAAATTTAATTCGACGCGGGAACGACGGCCATACTTAACATGGGCTACGCACCGTTAGACCAGCAAAAAGCTGGTCTAACAGTACGTAAAAAAAACCAGACGTAAGCGATTGCGAAGACCGCTCGTATCTTCGTGGATCGCCGTAAAAACACATTTGCATATCCCGACGCATGAAAACGACGCAAACTCCTCCCAGCGGCCGCAAAAATATCGCAGCGTAGATCCGAAGGCTTACGAAGACGTAAGCCTCTCGGATCGAAGCCCGAAGCCGCCGTATCATGGTTTGAGGATTCAAACTAGTGATACGGCGCGCGAAATTTGAAATTACTCCTGTCTAACACCAGTTAGACAGGCGTAATTGCTTTATGAATCTGGGCCCTTGTGTGTATGCGCTTACAGGCGCGTAAACGCTTGAATGCGTATACACACGTCAAATTCTTCTTCATCCTCTTCTAGCTACCAGTGTTGCAATTTATACTTATATGCTCATATATATGTGCATGCACATGCCGATAAATGACTGCTTTCAACCTTAAATGTTATTTTTTTTTTTCTGTCAGGCAATGCATTTCTATATTATGGATTTGTATGCAGCTGTGTGAACTGTCCCATAGACAACAATGCACCTGTGTTTAGATAAGCAAATAAAAAAGATACTTGCCGTTTTTTTTTTTTTTTGTCCGTGTGCAAGAGACCTAACATGCACACTTTCAGGGAAACAGTGCTGTAGGTCAAAGACTTTGCCAGGCATAACACACAGACATGTAATTGCCTGTAATTGTTGAAGCATATTATTATGATTTATTTATAACGCTATGGGAGTGTCTGGCTGTTCACATGGAATACACATATGCCCTGAGATAATAAAATATATCAGCAACATAGTAGCCCATATTTTTTTTTGAGATATCTTCAGATTCTGGTGATTTTTTTATGTTACAAAAAAAGTCTTCCTGGCTGTAGAATAAACAAAATACAAGAATGCTGCTGTGTGGTTCATTTTAATGCGTGTATGTTCGAAAAAAAAGTATTTTTTAAATAACTTTTGCTGTGACACAAGTTTTTTTTCTCTTACAAAGCTTAATACTTCAAGGTGTTGCATTGTGGAGTTCAAAACTACCATTTAGACCCAGCTTGGCAATCTGACATCTGCAAATAAAGTTGGTACAGCAGGTACTCCTGTGGAGTCTATGGAAATGGCAAAGCTAAGGCGTGTTCTTTGTACCAAGATGCACATTTCCAATGTTGATAATCTATGTCAGAATATTAGGACACTTTAAACATTAAAGTACATGTATTATAGTTATGATATATGTAGCACTACCCCCGAAGGAGCTGCTGGTTTGATTTGGTCGGCACGTTACCTCTGTCTTCTCGCCGTCTAGGGTACTGGATGAGAGCTGTAATAAAGTCTATCTTTTCTGTGCTTTTATTACCCAGCTGGGTAAAAACAATAGAAGTAGAAGTAGGTGAAGGGATAGATGAAATGGAAATGTCAGATTCAGGGTTAACTTACACGGAAACAGTCCTGCTTCCATTTAATAAATCTCTTCACCACTCTAGCCAGAGTGAGTATAGTGCACCCCGACAGGCCTCTTTCACCAGCCTAGCAGCCAGAGTGTCACTCGGAAACTTTAGGTTAAAGTCTCCTAAAGATGGAGACAATCTCGGTCCAAAATCCCTCTCAACTGGATTCAGCACCCAGATCCCCTTCAAATAGCTTTAGTTGCATCAATAACTGATAGGCTACCACCATTCAGCCTCTCGGGTACGAAGTGTCCTTCAATCAGTAGATAGGCCTCTCCTGCGACACCAGCCTCTTACTCGGTGTCCCCCAGACCAGTTCTCCATCGACCGTCTTCCTCCACTTTGGACAGACAACACAGGACCACTTTAAATTTGTAGACTCACTTTGCTTACTGAGTCTACAAGGTAGATTAATGCTCCACACCAACATAGTCCCGGAGCCAGGAACACACCAACACACACACACACCCCGGCCAGGAGGGCCCCACACGGGGGTGGTGGGTCGACTGCCCAGGTGGAAGGCGCGGGGCGGCGACAACCCGAACCAAAGGCGTCTGCCCCTTAAATGCCGCTCCCCAGCATGCACAGCGAGGCGATCAACCCTCCTGATTGGCTGCCGAGAAGTATCCACACGACCCTGATTCCACTGCTGTCCCCTACTGTCTGGGAGTGACTGAAATCCCCAGACAGGAGGATAGGCACACAGCACAGCCAGGGCTGGAACAGAGGCCTCAAATTTATTTAGCCAAATTAACATGGTCAGAGCCAATTAACTCTCTGACCCCCTTCTAAATTTACAACAGCACCTGCTATAAAAGTAGCCAGGCGCTACACATAAACTACAAATAATTTATTAGATCTCCTTAGAACTAGTAATGCCTCAGTGGAAACCAAAATTCCTAGTAGATTTTCAAGCATTTATTTGAAAATGCATACGTTAATTCTCATTATATTCAAAGGCTTGACGTAAAAAAGTACTTCAAAATTTTGGTTGCTTTTAATGTTTGATCCTGGATTGAATAGACTTTACCAAATGAAAACCACATACACTGTTAGAAATTTGTTCACTTGGGCAAAGTTTTCCATCCTGCTCTTATGAATTCTCTTGTCACTGTAGTCCAAAATGAATGTCGATTTAACCCCACAAATGATTAGAAAATTGAATGACTGTTTTAAGAAGACACATTTCAAATGAAATTCTACTAGTGTATGGCCAGCTTAAAGCAGAATTCCACCTATAAAAATAAGTTTACATAACTGTGCAGAAAATAATATAAAAAATTACATTTGGACAACTTTCTTTTTTTATGTACATTTTAATCCCTGTTGCTATGTGGCACCTCTAATCTTCCCCTTCCTCACCATAGCGCCTGACGTCACTTCACTCAGCTCCTTTGCGCGCTATTGCTCCTGGGAGATGTGTGTCATCATTTCCCAGGAGTGAGTGGGCAGCGCCGAGGGGTAGGTTGCTATAACAACGGTGCGGGCACTTCCAACAACGCCGCCGTTGTGATGGCGACCTGTATAGTTTCCAGTTTCCCTATGTGGTATTACTGTACCTGTGTGAGAACGGCTGGTGCATGCTGGGAATACAGCAGCACTGTATCCTGGAAGAATCTGCTTGTGGGCGTCTCCTGCCCACAAGTAAGATGGGAATCCACAAGAATGGAAAATAAAAGGTATTTTTTACAATAATTATCTTCTAAAGGCAGCACTAATGACATGAATTATATTTGATCAATATGCATTATGCAAGAGTATTATTTATAAAAAAAAAATCAAAGATGTGGGTGGAACTCCACTTTAAGAGCTTTAAATTTTACAATGACCCTAAGGCCTCGTACACACAATTAAATGTGTCTGTTCAAATCGGTCGGACCGACCGATTTGAACAGATCTGTCTGCTGGGATTTTGGTTTGACGCCGCCACGTCACCGCACCAGGAAGTAAAACACTTCCGCGCATGCGTCGAAACCATTCGGCGCGTGTGCGAGAAGACAGGTCTGCTGGTTAGCGTACTAACCAGCAGACATGTCGGGCGGACGGGTTCCCAGCCGACAGATTTCAAAGCATGCTTTGAAATCTGTCGGGTGGCCAAATCCGTCTGTTTGCCCGTACACACGATCGAATCTGTCTGCTGAAACGGTCTAGCAGACCGTTTCCAGCAGACAGATTTGATCGTGTGTATGAGGCCTAACACTTATAACAACACATCTTAAAATAATAGGCTTCTGTGGCCCTTAACAGCTGTTTCCTATTTTATTTTGTCTAGTTCAGATTAGAAAATAACGGTAATTCTTTGAGGGTTGTAAGGGATAACGCAAATATATAGAGATCAGCATTTTGGCTAGGCAATTAGGATCTGCAAAAAGAGGTCAGTATTGTTGGGCTAGGTATTTTTTTTTTATGACAAATTTCCTTTAAGCTTAGTGCAGTGCTGTTAATGCTGTGGAATACATTTGGAGTCAAGTCACTTACTATCATCCAAGAGGGAGCTGATGTTTGCCTGCTGCCGACTTTCCAGTACTTATTCATATATTGTGTTTACATATTTAAATTATGTGGACGAAGCACAGAAGTGTATAAAGCCCGGAGTGTCTTCTGTGACCCAATATACCCTTGCAATTTCTCAATATACAGCAAGCTGTGTGTTTTTGCTCGTCTACTTTATTAGCCAAAAGGAAATGTTAGCCTTAAAAATGTCCATTTTCCATGTAGTTTATTTCCACTAACTTCTACTGTACAAAGGAAATAGTGTGATAATAAACGGTAGCCGTGTCTACAAGTGGTGTAAAACGAAGTGATTACATGAATATGGCAAGTGTTAGACATTAGTGACATTTCAATAAAGTAAAAAAAAAGTGTAAGCAGCGAGATGCATTGTAACCTAACGTGTAGCCTAACGCATGCCCTCTGCTGTGCCTGGGCTTTTATTGAAATGTTATATTTGCCTTTTCTGATCCAAATAGGAAAAAATACATAGCTGTAGACAACAAATATTTAACTTTTTTTTCTAATTACGCAACGCTTTACAAATTGCATAATCCTCAAAAGTCCTTGCCCCTAGGAAACTTTCATTGTGATGTTCCCACTACAGCAGGGTCGGGAACTTATGGCTCGCGAGCCAGATGTGGCTCTTTTGATGGCTTAATCTTGCTCTTGCCGATCCACGGATTGAGCCCATAGGAAAGGCAGCGGTGGCCTAGGTGAGCGGTGCACTGATGTCATCATCACCTGCCTCAACTGCTCATGGATCTGCCTGCTTGTGTAGTGGTAAGCAAGCAGACAATTGTATATACAGTGGGGGAGATGTGGATATTACAGTGGGGGAGATGTAGATATTACAGTGGGGGAAGATGTGGATATTACAGTGGGGAGATGTGAATATTACAGTGGGGAGATGTGGATATTACAGTGGGGGAGATGTGGATATTACAGTGGGGGAAGATGTGGATATTACAGTGGGGAGATGTGGATATTACAGTGGGGAGATGTAGATATTACAGTGGGGGAAGATGTGGATATTACAGTGGGGAAAGATGTGGATATTACAGTGGGGAGATGTGGATACTACAGTGGGGGAGATGTGGATATTACAGTGGGGGAAGATGTGGATATTACAGTGGGGAGATGTGGATATTACAGTGGGGAGATGTAGATATTACAGTGGGGGAAGATGTGGATATTACAGTGGGGGAAGATGTGGATATTACAGTGGGGGAAGATGTGGATATTACAGTGGGGCGATGTGGATATTACAGTGGGGGAAGATGTGGATATTACAGTGGGGAGATGTGGATATTACAGTGGGGGAGATGTGGATATTAAAGTGGGGGAAGATGTGGATATTACAGTGGGGAGATGTGGATATTACAGTGGGGGAAGATGTGGATATTACAGTGGGGAGATGTGGATATTACAGTGGGGAGATGTAGATATTACAGTGGGGGAAGATGTGGATATTACAGTGGGGGAGATGTGGATATTACAGTGGGGGAAGATGTGGATATTACAGTGGGGAGATGTGGATATTACAGTGGGGAGATGTAGATATTACAGTGGGGAGATGTGGATATTACAGTGGGGGAGATGTGGATATTACAGTGGGGGAAGATGTGGATATTACAGTGGGGAGATGTGGATATTACAGTGGGGAGATGTGGATATTACTGTGGGGAGATGTGGATATTACTGTGGGGAGATGTGGATATTACAGTGGGGGAAGATGTGGGGAGATGTGGATATTACAGTGGGGGGAGATGTGGATATTATAATTTTAAACATATTGTATGGCTCTCACGAAATTACATATTAAAATATGTGGCGTTCATGGCTCTCTCAGCCAAAAAGGTTCCCGACCCCTGCACTACAGTAACACAAAAAAAGGATATAATGACCCCCCTGTTTATAATCAAAACAGCTTCAGTATTTTTGGAAGGCTGGCAGGTCCTCAACTGTAGTGGGATTTTGTATATCCTGCTTTTCAGTAAAGAAGGTAATAATCTATTCTCAGAAGAACTTTACATAAAATGATGTCTTGATCCTGCTAATAAAAGAGTCCATGGTGGAAATTGGGCTTTATCCACTCATGCATTCGTTTGACTTTGTATTTGGGGATATTATCATTGTGGAAGTGTAGCACATTGTGAATAAACAATATTTGGATTGCCTCTTATATCTTTGACTTTATTCAAACATACAAAGAAATAATTGACTAGTTTCTGTAGCCATGGGATCAGAAACTAGCATTGTAGAGCATGTTAACCAACTTAGTTTTCATAGGTAAGAGGAAAGTGGCCCATTTCCTTTGAAATGAACGCTCACAAATTTGCCGTTCATATCATAACAGCCCAAATACACATTCAAGGCTGAAGGTACCTCTTGTCTCTCTCCAAATATACACCTCTTAAAACTGTAGAACTATGGTAAACATATAATAATACCTTTTCTATTGCACAGACATTCAAGTTTATAGCATCTTACAACAGGTCATAAGATGTCGGAGTTCTGGTCTAATGCCCCGTACACACCATCACTTTTTGTGATGAAAAAAAATGACATTTTTAAAAATGTCATTTAAAATGATGGTGTGTGGGCAAAATGTCATTTTATGTCTTCTGAAAAATGACCAAAAAAAAATTCGAACATGCTCGAATTTTTTATGTCATTTTTCAAAATGTCATTTTTTGTGTCATAAAAAATGATCGTGTGTGGGCAAAACTACGTAAAAAATGATGTTTTAAACCCGCACATGCCCAGAAGCAAGTTAGGAGACGGGAGGTAAAACTACCATTCATAATGGAGTAAGCACATTCATCACGCTGTAACAGACAAAAAAGCAGGAATCGGCTTTTACTAACAAGTAACCAGCTAAAAGCAGCCTCAAGGCAAATAGAACTTCCCCTTTAGAGTGCCATCACTTTGTTCATCATTTTCCAAAAATGATGGTGTGTACGCAACGTCATTTTTTAAAATGAAGTTTGAAAAATGTCATTTTTTTTCATGAAGAAAAATGACATTTTTTTTCATCACAAAAAGTGATCGTGTGTACGGGGCATTAGGCAAAAGCACTTTACAAATTGCAGCTCTGCCAAGAATCAAACTTTAAAAAAAACTCATAATCCAACTTTCTAGCTATGTTTGTAGTTCTAATTGGGCTAAACACATTAAACTATAACACATGTGCTATTTGCCATAATGATTGTTATCTTCAGTTGCTATTAACTCTAATTGCTTATAAATAAGATTGTTACGGCAAACATTAATTGTTGTTGCTTGGTGAACTGAGCCAATTTTTATTTACAGTAATTACAAGTAGACTATGGTATTGTACATGGTTTTACTTTTTTTCCATAAAAGGAACCTGTCACTTTCCATTTTGCTGGAGGTTTCATTGATGCACCATAGGCTGCCACTATCTGGCTCCCAGATGGGCATGTCACTGTGAGCGAAAAATGTCCAACTGTTCTAAATCCTGACGCTTTCAGTAGCCATGGGATCAGAAACTATCATTGTAGAGCATGTTACCCAACTTGTAGCCAGATTAAGTAAGACTTACAACGGCGTATCAGTAGATACGCCGCCGTAAGGCCGAATCCGCGCCGTCGTATCTTTAAGAGTATTCTCAAACTGAGATACGCTTAAATGTTGCTAAGATACGACCGGCGTAAGTCTCCTACGCCGTCGTATCTTAGCTGCATATTTACGCTGGCCGCTAGGGGCGTGTACCTGGATTTACGCCTAGAATATGCAAATGAGCAAGATACGCCTATTCACAAACATACGTACGCCCGTCGCAGTAAGCTACGCCGTTTACGTAAGGCGTTTTTCAGGTGTAAAGATAAACCACCACAAAGATGGCGCAGCCAATGTTTAGTATGGATGTCGGAACTGCCGTTGAATTTCACATAGTTTACGTCGTTTGCGTAAGCCGTTTCAGAATGGGGCTGGGCGTAGGAAAGCAATGAGTATTTGCGACGTGATTCTGAGCATGCATACGCCGTACCAACGGCCCTTCATTTACATGGGGTTACGTCTACTTTACATGTAGCACGCCCACTACCTGCCTATTTTGAATTAGGCGGGGTTACGACGGGCCATTTGCGCTACGCCGACGTAACTTAGGGAGCAAGTGCTTTGTGAAGTACTTGCCTCACTATGTTACGTCGGCGTAGTGCAAATGGGATGCGCTACACCGAACTAAAGATGCGCCCGTCTTACTGAATCTGACAATTAGTTTTCATAGGTAAGAGGAAAGTGGCATGTTTCCTTTGAAAATAAAATAAGGTTTTATACAACAATTATATTATTAATTATTATTATTTATACAATAATTTGTTCCTATATCCTTCCAGAGATCATTCATTAGCTTAATTGTTGTTTACAGAGCATAAACCTAGATTATTTGCAATTAAAGATTGATATTTTTAAAAATGCATTCAAATATAATTTATGTAAAAAAATTGGACAAAAAATTATGGACTTATTTGTGCACATTCTTAATTTAACCACTTGCTTACTGGGCACATACACCCCCCTCCTGCCCAGGTGAAATTTCAGCTTCCGGCACTGCGTCGCTTTAACTGACAATTGCGCGGTCGTGCGACATGGCTCACAAACAAAATTTACGTCCTTTTTTCCCCACAAGTAGAGCTTTCTTTTGGTGGTATTTGATTGCCTGTGCGGTTTTTATTTTTTGCGCTATAAACAAAAAAGAGCAACAATTTTGAAGAAAAATACAATGGCCCAGATTCAGAGAGAATTAGGTTATCGTAGAGTATCAGAAATACACTAGGCCGCCGTTTTTTACTTGGCTCTACGTGGAATCCAGGTAGATTTTGTCCAGTAAACGACGGCGGCGTAGTGTATTTCTCCCGTCGCAATCCATCTGCGCGAGTAGGGGGCGTGAAGCATTTAAAATAGGCGCGTTCCCGCGGCGATCGAACTGCGCATGCTCCGTTTGCAAATTTCCCGCCGTGCATTGCGCGAAATCACGTCGTTACGTCGTAGTAGCGTCGTTTACGTACATTCCTATTCCCAAACGAGTTACGTTAAAAAAAAAAAAAATAATAATTTCAATTCGACGCGGGAACGACGGCCATACTTTACATGGGTTACGCACTGTTAGACCAGCAAAAAGCTCCTCTAACATTACGTAGCCAAAAAATGACGTAGGCGATTGCGAGGGACACTCGTACCTTCGTGGATCGCCGTAAAAACTAATTTGCATACCCCGACGGTGAAAACGACGCGGACTCCACCCAGCGGCCGCAAAAATATCGCAACGTAGATCCGAGGGCTTACGAGGACGTAAGCCTCTCGGATCGAAGCCCGAAGCCGCCGTATCATGGTTTGAGGATTCAAACTAGTGATACGGCGCGCGAAATTTGAAATTACTCCTGTCTAACACCAGTTAGACAGGCGTAATCGCTCTATGAATCTGGGCCAATATTTTTTACTTGTTGCTATAACAAATATCCCAATTAAAAAAAATAAACACATTTTTTTTCTCAGTTTAGGGTGATACGTATTCTTCTACATATTTTTGGTAAAAAAAAAAAAAAAATCGCAATAAGCGACTTGTTTGCGCAAAAGTTATAGCGCTTACAAAATAGGGGAGAGAATTATTATTTTTTATTTATTTATTTTTTTACTAGAAATGGTGGCGATCTGCGATTTTTATTGGTACTGCGACGTTATGGCGGACACATCGGACACTTTTGACACATTTTTGGCGCCATTCACATTTATACTGCAATCAGTGCTATAAATATGCACTAATTACAGTATAAATGTGACTGGCATTGAAGGGGTTAACACTAGGGGGTGAGGAAGGGGTTAAATGTGTATCCTAGGTGTGTTCTAACTGTGGGGGGAGGGGGGGGGGTGACTGGGGGGGTGACCGATCTGTGTCCCTATGTAGGAAGGAACACAGATCGGGCTCCTCCTCTCCAGAGACAGGACGCTGTCTCTGTGTAAAACGGCAATGTTCGCCCACAGATCGCATCACAAACGGCCACTCTGATTGGCCGTTCGCCACGATCTGTGATTAGCCGTGTCCAAGGGACACGGACAACACAGGGCTTCCCCGCAGCGCGCTCTACAGCGCGCGCTGGGAACGCCCGAAGGAGATGCCGTCAAATGACGGCATGTTGGATATTCAGGCCCGCGCTGTTGCCATCATTCGACGGTAGCGCGGGCCTGAAGTGGTTAAATATGCCCTTTCAAAGTATAGCTAAGGCAAAAGTTTTTTTTTTTTTTTTTTTTTTTTATAGAGCGATTAGGGGGGCTTAAAACACCTGTCAGTTCTTATTGCTGTCTGTGCCCCATTAGGCAGATTTACCCTCTCTATTTGTCATGTTTACCATTATCATCCAAAGTAAACGAGAGAGATAATCCCAAATTTTGAGTTGACATCAGAACATTAATAGAGGGGAAATCTTGCAATGGGGTCACTAAATCTGGTGATACACAGGGATTCCTTCAGTATAAAGGGATTTCCTCTCACTTCCTGTTTTGGCTATGGGACAAGGAGTGGAGGAAAATCTCCACAATGGGACACAGGTTGCTAAAAATGAATAAAAAATGATGTGGGTTATAAACCTCCCTTACGATATTTCAAAATGAAAAGAGTTTAGTTTAACATTTGCAGTTAAATACCAATGTTCCTAATAAATGTCCCCTGAATTATGCCTTTATATGAAAATATCTAGTGTAGATTTAGAAATAGCCAAATCTGAGTAAATAAATGTATATACAAATATAAACAATCATATGGTACTATACATGTGCTCAGTAAGTTTTAAACAATCATAATCAGCAACTTTGTTAAAGTAGAACAAAAGACAAAACTTTTTATAGCTTTGTTCAGAATAAGGAAGGGTTGGACTCTCCAATTTGTATTGCTGCCCCCTGTCTCTAATGATCTCCCCCAAAAAGGTTCTAACGTCTGTATCTGAACCAAAACAACAGTTTGACTGGAGTTTTGCTTATAAATTTTGATTGGATTGTTTTTCTCACAACTCTGATTAGTATCTTGCTGTATTTTATAAGAATCCTATGAAAGAAAGACTTTTTTAATCATATATTTTGACTGTATATTTACTTAGGGCCAGATTCTCTAAGAAATACGCCGGCGTATCGTAAGCCATTTACACTACGCCGCCGCATCGTACTAGAGCAAGTGCCGTATTCTCCAAGCACTTGCTCCGTAGTTTGCGGAGGCGCAGCGAAAATGGCCCAGCGTAAGCCCGCGTAATTCAAATGGGGCGGCTTGTATTTAAATTAAGCGCGCCCCCGCGTCGAACGAACTGCACATGCACCGGCCGGGGAAAAAGCCCAGTGCGCATGCTCCAGCTCACGTCGGAAAGCGTTGTTGAAACCGACGTCAAAACGACGTGATCGTCACTTACGCAATGCCCTATTCGCGAACGAGTTAGTAAAACGACGTAAGCGACGGAAAAAGCCGACGCTGACCCGACGCCATACTTAACATGGCATCCGACAACACCCAACGGCATCCGACGGAACTTCGTAAGGTTACTCCTCATAGAAGCAGGGGTAACCTTACGCGGACGAAAACGAGGTACGCGACGACGGGGCGGCGTAAAAGCGATCGGGAATCGGCGTACTAGCCTCATTTGCATATGCAAATGAGAAAACAGCGTAAAAGGCCACCTAGTGGCCGGAGTTGTCATTACAACTACGATCCGCAAGTGTAATGGTATTACACTTGTCGGATGTTGAAGCGTATCTATGCCAAAGTGATGCTAAGCATCACTCGCATAGATACGAGCCAAAAAAAACGGCGATACGACGGGGTATCTGAGATACTCCGTCGTAGCGCCGCTGAGAATCTGGCCCTTAGTTTTTTATTAATTATACTGTATTTATTTACTACTCAGCATTTCATAATAATACTTTTTAGCTTTCTCTAAGGCCGCATGAAAACCGATGAAAACGGACTGAAGTTCAGTTTCATTGGTCCAAACCGATCGTGTGTAGGCCCCATCGGTCAGTTGTCCTTCGGTCCAAAAACAGAGAACTTGCTTTAAAATTAAACCGATGGACGCCTGACCGATGGGGCGAAACCGATCGTTAGTATGCAAAGGCATCGGTCAAAAGGCTGCGCATGCTCAGAATCAAGTCGACGCATGCTTGGAAGCATTGAACATCGTTTTTTTCAGCACGTCGTGTGTTTTACGTCACCGCGTTCTGACACGATAGTTTTTTTAACCAATGGTGTGTAGGCACATCAGACCATCAGTCGGCTTCATCGGTTAACCGATGAAAACGGTCCGTCGGATGGACTGATCGTGTGTACGCGGCCTTAATCCTTTTATAATCACAGGTTTCTATTGTTTTCTCCTTTTTAATATGTTATTTTTTTTGCATGTTAAAAATGCATGTATATACATAAACGAAGGAAAAACAAAATTATTTTATGAAATAATATTTCTAAAAAAGGGCTTATCAGAATTTGAATGAATGGTTTTGGAAAGAATTTCATGCTTCTGCAATCCTCATTAGAAAAATCTTGCAAACCGGAGTCATCCTGAATACCAACATTGCTAAGTGAGTACACATCCTGTATGAAGGTGTTTGTTTAGGTTCTACCCAACAGCTGTTGTTAATGCTGTACACGGGTTAATAAAATTTGCTACCTGCCTTCCAGCCAGCCACTGCTGGCAGACAAATACTGCTTGTTTGCAGTTGTCAATTAAGACTTAACACTTTGTGATCTTTTATTGAATGTGGTGAAACATGATTGACCTTCTCTGTGATTAATGCAGGAAGCTCATAATGCTTGGCCAGGATGGTAATTCTGAGTACAGTCAGGTGCGTGATGCCGCCCACCCTTGATTATTATAGGCTCTAAACTAGGAGCAGTGTATGCAATAGGCATGTATTTTTTATAAATAAATAAGTACAGCTTGTCTCCTAATTAACCAAGTGTGTAAAGCAATTGATAAAAGTGATCACATTATATAAATAAAGATAAGTAACAGGAAATCCAACAATTCAAATAATGACAATGTGTGAAGCTTTACAACTAACAACAGAAAATCCCTTAAGTGAATACAGCCTATATAGCACAAACTCCCAATGGAAAGACTTCTTCCAATAGTAAGTTAATTAGTAGAAACGCCATATGTCCTCCACCAACCAACACTCTGATGCCGTGTACACACGGTCGTTTTTTGTGATGAAATAAAACAACGTTTTAAAAAACGTCATTTAAAATGATCGTGTGTGGGCAAAACGTTGTTTTATGTCTTCTGAAAAACGACAAAAAAAAATTCGAACATGCTTAAATTTTTTATGTCGTTTTTCAGAATGTCATTTTTTGTGTCATAAAAAATGATCGTGTGTGGGCAAAACGACGTTTAAAACGATGTTTTTAAACCCGCGCATGCTGAGAAGCAAGTTATGAGACGGGAGCTTCAATGGAACAGAGTGCCGTCGAACGTGGTGTACGTAACCGTGCTTTGCAAGAGCATTTTCAGAAAACGATGGTGTGCAGGCAACGTCGTTTTTTTAAAATGAAGTTTGAAAAACGTTGTTTTTTTTTTTTTACATCACAAAAAGTGATCGTGTGTACGCGGCATGAGGCTTACCAGAGTGCATGTGACTCTCACTAGAGAAGTCAAACAGAGCTTGTTTTATTGACTCAACAGCTCATATGGTGGACTCTCCCCTTATAATGATCTTTCATTTCATCACACTCAGGGTACAGTCATTAATCATGTAAAAGAGCCAAAGCACCAATTTCCAATTGTGTAAATCCGGCATATAAATGTATTAAGATTGGGTAAAACATTTACAGATGTTAAGCTTGATCATCAGCATTAAAAAACGACACTTGTGTACCAGCATTAAAAAACTACACAACCCAGAATCCTCAGCAATCCTCATGCATGCATTGTGACTGCACGGCTTCGGACTCCGTCCAATGCTTTTTGTCAGTGATTTTGTCATCAGGGGCACGCATGTTGTGCATGATGGGTCAGCTTCAAACATTCTAAGATTTGTGATAGTCTTTCATCAAATGATTAGTTATGGAAGCACATCCAGGCTACTTACTCTCACATATATAAACATTTTTAAGATTGTTTTCTTCAGTTTAAATTTTTTCTAAGATGGATGAAGTGTAATATAATATGGTAATTAATCATATCCTAGTCAATTTAAAAATGACATTTGGTCAATGTGTTAGCATCAAGGTACCATGAGGTACAGTATGAGGGGTCACAGCAATATGCTGGACCGGCATGGGCTGGCTCAGAGGGGAGATGGTTTGTCCTACCTCCTCCCCCCTTTTTTCTCTTAGTTTCCTAGGTGCGCTGTTCCCGGGGCAGGACCGGCCAGGAAATGGCTCAGCACAACAAGCAAGCTGATTGGACGATTCGCGCGGTCGTTAGCCCGCGCGGACGGGAGCCTACTTATAGGACCAAGTGAGGCGGCCGCTCAGACCGTCTCCTGACGCGCAGCAACGCTCACCCGCCCCCCCCCCCCTATTTTCTTTCTCGCTTTTGCTCAAGTCACAAGGTCATCCAAAATGGGGAGTAGTCGTCCAGCTTCGGCTGGATGGACAGCATTTAATTTATAATAATTTTAGCCAAGATGGCTTATTTATTTATTTATTTAATTATTTATTGGAGATTGTAACCCCCCATCCTGGTGGATGACACCATGGCCAGATTTAATTCCAAATTGAATAAAAAAATGTTGTACTAGATTGGTGTGTTGCCTTTTTTGTAGTATATACCTTTGTGCTAGCCCATGACTTTTCCCAGGGTGTCCAAGTGTATGGATAAGCTGCACAGCCATGAAATGCTGGACATCTGGGAAAAGTGCATGGACTGTTATATAAATGGCAAATATTCATGGACAGACATTGTAAACTTTTTTTTCCATACCTAAGGAATAGGAGAAGTAGGTTGGTCCATAAACAGCTCAACCAATCATATGGTCCGTCCTCCGCGCAGAGCTGCTTTCTGCTGTGTGTGCATCCACATTGGAGCTGCCGGCACGCAGCTTATAGAAGTGGATACAGACACAGAGCCTGCACAGAAACAGTTGCATGTCAAAATTTGACATGTGGGTAGGAGTGGTCGCATGCATCCAAATGCAGACACTGTGTGTACCCGCTCCTGCTTGGATATACAATTTTGACATACAGCTCTGTCTGTTTGTCTGTCTGTTTGCATCTACTTCAATGGGATGTCTGTGCGCAGCTCCCAGGTGGTTGCAGACACAGCAAAAGGCGTCTCTGCACAAAGGACAGGATTCACCATCCCTCTGAAGGATCCCTGAGTGCAACAATGTTCTAGAGTTTTTTGGGGTTTCTTTTCAATTGGCTGCTCTTGGCCAAACCTTCACTTCATTTGAGAAAGAAAACCCACCTATTAAAAGGAAATCCAGGAATACTCTAGCACTAGAACTGATATTGGTTTAATTCCATCACAGAAATAAACTGCAATGTACACCTAGTTTCTTATGTTAAAAATAATCATATTGCATACTGATTGTAATTGGTTACTCCACTTTCGTGGGAAAAAAAATTAGCAAATAAAAAAATTATAACATATACAATTGTGACACAAGTCGTATTGTAATTGAATGTTATTAAAAATTACCTTTCCTTTTCAATCTGCAACTCGGTAATTTTTTTGTAAAATGCCATGCAATATGGCTACTTGGAGGCATTCTGTACACAGATGGTCTACAGAACGCCCCCAGAAATGTAATTTCCAACCTGTGTTATTGGCTTACTGATTTTCCCAGAAGTCTGCACTAAAATAAAAATCAGATTTTAAGCATCCCCTGCAACTAAAATTTAATTTTTGGTGAGATATTCTCCAATGGAAAAATCACATCTAAAGGGACGCAGACCCTGCAAATTTCCTCATTAGGACCCTGCAGGCGCACCAGCTGATTGATAATTATATATCAGACAGGAGGCTCATATCTATGCATTATCTTTCTTTATTAATGCTCACAGCAGAATATATTTCTAATAACTCAATAAAACAAAAAACCTTTAAAACAGACTACCACTCTCAGCAGTCCATATAGCCTCCGGCCACGCCCCTGACAGTGACCTCCATAAAAGGGGGCTGTCTGTGAAGGTTCCTCCTCTTTCTTTCTGCTCACAAGACAGATAAGTACCTTGTTTGTGGTGTCTGTACAGTTGGGGAATACAGGGGGTTTTTCTGCCCTCTGTTGTTCCCCTTATTGTTCCCCTTATTGGTTGTTTTTATTCGCTCTTATTTGCTCTTATTTTTTTCTCCCATTTTCTCTGCATTGCTGCAATGTTTTTCCCCCCAGCCCTCCAGCTGTTGCTTTGGGCGCCATTGCAGTCCTTTTTATTTCTGCTGTCTCCCATGGCGTCGCACGGAGGTCGGGGGGTTTACTCCCCCCGTTGGCTTTAAACACCAGGTTTTTTCCCTCCTCCCTGCTGTGCGCTTTGCCGAGCGCTCGGCCTGTCACCACCATATTTCCTCTCCTTCCTTCTACCTCACACATTCGCTCGATTGCAGGGGGCGTAAACAATTTGCTACAGGTAGCTCCCACCACGGTCTACCACCCCCAGCATCAACCTGATATGTCTCGACCCCTGGACCCCAGGGAGATTCCACATAAGGGGTATAAAGCCATTAGAAGGGCTAAACCGGACTCATACGATGAGTCTTCAGAAGAGGACTCGGCTGACCCTTCTGATGAGTCGGTTGTATCTGAGTCCGGTTCATACGTTGAAGATGCTGGGGCTACGGCGCTCAACACAGCCGCCACTCCTGCCACGCAGGACGAGGTCCTCCTAGACGCCCTTGGAGAACCCTTTTTCCACCCAGACGCAATTATCCACCCGCGTTCTGGAGAATGGACACCTCTGCCACACGTTGCACAGTTTGTGGAACTTTGGGCCAGGAAGTCCTTGGATAAAAATGGCCGTAACAAATTACGGGCTGAATGCCCCAGACCCTCCATACCTAAGAAGGTTGTGGCCACCCCAGAGGTGGACCCGGTCCTAACCAAATATCTCCTAAAGACGGGGAAATTTCAAAAGAAGGGCATCGAACGATCCTTCCGGGCAATACAAGATCGAGTCCTGGACCTTATGGGTCCACTGACAAAGATCCTGAACCTTTCCGAGCAAGCTGCTGCCTCCGGGCAACCAGTTGATCTCCCGCAGCTTAGGGGTTGGGCACAAAGAGCCCTGTGTCTAGCTGGCACCGCCAACACAGCATGTTCGGTGGAAAGACGCAGGTCAATCCTCATGCGATTAGACCCCCAGTTATCCCACCTGGCGGAATCTGAGCCCGGCCCATCGGCCGAAGGTATGCTCTTTGGTGACATGGTCATCAGGGATATAAACAAATTCGTAGGGCTGTTCACCAGCCTAGACAAGGCCCAAAACTCGTTAAGGAGAACCGGGACCAACAAGGTTTTAATCAGGGCCGGCAGAAATAGAGGCCGTTCTTTGCTCAGTACCAATACCAGGCTCCATCCTATGCCACCTCGCTGGCGCAACCCGCACCCTTCTTTCCTCCCAGAGGCAGACCCTGGCGCGGACGTGGTGGACGCGGTTACCCACGATCCCGGCCTCCTACTGGTGAGTATGCCTTACACCACACTCAATCACATTCCTGTGGGGGGACGTCTGAGGTATTTTACCCTAGCCTAGTCTGCGATTACGGCAGACGCATGGATCTTACAATCCGTAGCGGGGTTTGTCATAGACATACAATCCCCACCGCTTCTCAACATACTTCCTCCTCCCATTCGGTTCGCAAGACAAAACGCTCTTCTCATAGACAGAGAGATTCGAGACCTGCTGATCAAACAGGCAATTGTAGAAGTAGACCCCCTTTCCCCAGGATTCATAAGCAACCTGTTTCTGGTACGCAAGAAAGGGGGAGGTTACCGCCCGGTGATAAACCTCAGGGACCTCAACCAATATGTCGAGTATCGACATTTCAAGATGGAGGGGATTCATTTCCTCCGAGACCTTCTCCAGCCTGGAGACTGGCTCGTGAAGGTGGATCTACAAGACGCATACCTTACGGTCCCTATACACCCGGAATCGCAGCACCTTCTTCGCTTCCCTTGGAAAGGCAGGATGTGGCAATTCACTTGCCTTCCGTTCGGCCTATCATCCGCCCCATGGTGTTTCACCAAACTCATGAAACCAGTGGTGGCTGCACTCAGAAGCAGAGGAGTACGTCTGATTATCTACCTAGACGACATCCTCATCATGGCCTATTCCCAGACCCAAGCCCTGCTCCACATGTCTTGGGCTATATCCCTAATTCGAAAGCTGGGCTTTCTTATCAACCACGAAAAGTCCGTTTTGGTCCCATCCCAACAGATGGTGTTCTTGGGCTTTACGGTAAATACCGTTCAATCCACCCTCAGCCTCCCCAAAGCCAAACTTGCCCTCATCCGCAAGGAGATTCGGGCAGCCCTACACAGGGGCTACCTATCCCTCCGTACACTAGCTCGTCTAGTGGGCTTGCTTGCGGCCTCCATCCAGGCCATCTTTCCGGCCCCACTGCATTACAGGGCCCTTCAGAGGCTCAAAATTATGCACTTGAGACAGGGCCTCAAATACTCAGACGAGATTCCTCTTTGCCAGGAGACTACCGAAGAACTGAGATGGTGCCTTCACCACGCCGTCGAATGGAACGGCAGAACCATCTTCAACCCCAGCCCAGACGTCGTCATAGAATCGGACGCCAGTCGACAGGGCTGGGGTGCCCGGTGCGGTACGGCCTCCACAGGAGGGACTTGGTCCACAACGGAAACCTCTCTTCATATCAATGCACTGGAACTTTTGGCAGCCCTGTTCGCTGTCAAGAGTTTTATGCCTCATACTTCCACATGCTGTATTCTATTTCGCATGGACAATGTGGCGGCGGTACAATATGTCAACCGTCTAGGGGGTACCAGATCCAGAATTCTGGCGCATATCGCGAGGGATTTCTGGCATTTCTGCCTAGCCCACGGCATTACCCCTATAGCGGAATACATCCCGGGAGTCTCCAACTCCGTAGCCGACTGGAACTCTCGATACCTTCGCGACTCCAGCGACTGGAGACTGAATCGGTCGATATTTCTTTGCTTGCAACGGCTTTGGGGACCGCTGTCTACAGATCTCTTCGCCTCTCGTCTCAACCACCAACTGCCTCGCTTCTTCAGCTGGAGGCCGGATCCGGAGGCATATGCGGTGGACGCTCTTCGCCAACCTTGGCCAGAGGGGACACATTACGCGTTTCCTCCTTTCCAACTGATCTCCAGACTCCTCCTACGAATAACCAACCTGAGAGCGACTGTGGTGTTGCTTACCCCATGGTGGCCGACCCAACCATGGTTCCCTCTTTTACTAGGGATGACGGTAGACCTCCCCAGACTGATTCCCCATTTCCCTCACCTTCTCACCAGCCCGACCGGGGATCTCCACCCCCTGGTTCTGGAGAACAACCTTCCACTTCTGGCGTGGTTGGTTTCGGGATCCCAGCCTCAGATAGAGACCTTTCGGAATCAGCTCAGAACCTCCTCACCATGGCCTGGGCCCCCGGGACTAGATCGGCATATCGATCAGCCTGGAAACTCTGGGTTCGTTGGTGTAATCAACGACAGGTTGATCCCGTACAGGCCCCTGTATCACTAGTAGCTAATTACCTGGCAGATTCTTATGAATCCGGTAAATCATAAAGCTCCATCAACATCTATCGATCAGCTATTTCAGCCTATAACTGCCCCGTGGATTCTCTGCCAGTTGGCAAGCATCCTCTGGTATGTAGACTTCTAAGAGGCGTGAAGTTTCAACGTCCCCCTAGGCCTAGATACCAAGCGACCTGGGACGTATCCAGGGTGCTTGATATGTTCGCCAGTTGGGGGGACAACGCGGACCTGTCTCTGAGACTTTTATCAATGAAACTTACGGTCCTCCTATGTTTAATTTCCATCAAGAGAGTATCAGACGTTAGGGCTCTAGACATCTCCAGGCGACAATTCTCGCCGCTAGGTGTGGAATTTTCCATTGTACGCAGGACTAAGACCGGTATTCATTCTGTCTTCTACCCTTCCTTCCCTGCTCATCCACTCCTCTGTGTCGTTCGTTGCCTCCAAGCATACGAATCTCAAACCGCTACCCTGCGTTCCGCAGACTCTTCTCAACTTCTTGTGTCCTACGTCAAACCTCACCTTCCCGTCTCATCGGCCACACTGACCCGCTGGGTGAGGGCCGCCATGGAAATGGCGGGGATCGACGTTACTCTTTTCGGGGCTTACTCCACCAGGGGTGCCATGGCTACCAAAGTAGTCGTATCAGGAGGCTCTCTTGTAGATCTCTTGAGAGCGGCGGATTGGTCTTCTGAGACCACGTTCCGTCGGTTCTACTTCAGACCACAGGATCACATCTCCTTGTCAGTCCTTTCTTAGAGTTACTGTGTATTGTGTTTAAACATATCTACATGCCTATAAAGTTTTAGCTTTGAACTTGCATAGATATGAGCCTCCTGTCTGATATATAATTCGAGATTTTCCTAGCTTGTGACGGAAAATATTGATTATATGATGACAGGAGGCGAGTATCTTCCCTCCCGACCCTCCCTATTATGATTGTTTTTCATTCTTCGCAGGTTACTGAGCGTCGACTTGGGTCTTTCAGACGGATAGTCCTGTTTGGAGATTAATTGAATCATGCCTTCACGTTGGAACGCAGTTCACTTGAGAACCCTCGTTGGGAATCAGTTTGTCCTGGAAACCCCTGTTGGGTCACGGTTGGTGGTTAACTTCCCGTCGGAAGATGTCGGATGTCGACTGGTCGGTCTGTACTCCGGTGACACGCTTCGATCCTCCGTTTGGGACTTCTTCTATCTTCAGGAACCATCGCATCAAGAAAGAGGAGGAACCTTCACAGACAGCCCCCTTTTATGGAGGTCACTGTCAGGGGCGTGGCCGGAGGCTATATGGACTGCTGAGAGTGGTAGTCTGTTTTAAAGGTTTTTTGTTTTATTGAGTTATTAGAAATATATTCTGCTGTGAGCATTAATAAAGAAAGATAATGCATAGATACTCGCCTCCTGTCATCATATAATCAATATTTTCCGTCATAAGCTAGGAAAATCTCGAATTATAAAACCACTCCCATACAGATTCACAGCACATGGACAAACAAACAGCATTTTCTTCAGAATAACAAAAGTTAGGATTCTGCAACAAAGTTTGCTAAAATCCCTGTTGTGCATAGATCACCCAGAGGGGAATGTTACTTTCTCAACAATAGTGGATTTACTCTTTAAATTTAAACATTTTAACAACATGTTGTTTGCCAGAGTCCAGGACGTTCACTGTCTAAAACAGGAATGATTTATTCCAAAAAGCCTTAGCTTAATTGCTTCCAGGTATGGCAGCTTTCAAAGTTTACTTCCCAACTTTTCAGTATTAGCAGTTAGGCAATTAAAGTTGTACAGTTCTCTGCTCTGCTAAATTTGCTACACTGTCTGTGCATCAATATTAGTAAGACATCATATGTAAAAAGCAAACTGCCAAGAAAGAATTTTTAGGAAATATACGCTCTCAAATTAGAAAATCATTACAAAGCAGTAAGGAGAAATATATGGAAACTGCATATGGCTTTGGGTTTCATTATTGAGCATAGAACAGCAAGAATAAAGAGCTGATTGCTTTTCACATTTATCAAGCACAAAGACCCACAGCTGTGGGATGCCAAATGCAAGGTTGTTAGCTAAAAGTGTGCTTGCTAGGGTGTTTAAAGCTGAAGTTTGGGTTTAGATATATTTTCATAGTTACACTGTTCATGGTTTTATAGTCACAGCCTGGTCATGTGTCATACCTGGAAGATTTAATTGTTGTATTATGAACACAGGAGGTTGCTTACTCAGCAAGAACACTATTCAGAAAACACTGCATTTTCACAATATATGCAAAGTACTCTATGATTGGATTCAGTAAAGAGGTGGAGTGGTGTTGTCACAACCTCCACCTTGTTCAATAAGAGAACACTTTGCATCGACCAGCTTACCATTAGCAATAGTTGTTAAAGTAGTTCTAAAGGTTGAAGGTTCTATGCATTCTATGCACGAGAGTAAAAAATCAAACCTTCTGTGTGCAGCAGCCCCCAGTCTCTCCTAAAGCCTCATCGGACTTTTCCGTGGATTTTGGTCCAAAGGGCGTTGGCCGTGAACTTGTTCTGCATACACACGGCAGAACATTTTCAGCCAACATTCACCAAATCACATGGTTTTTCAACTCTTTACCGCCACACATTGGGCAACTTCTGCTATTGCTTATTCAAATGATGCGATAAAAAGTGAAAAAAAACAGCAAAAAACAACCTGGGCCAAAAAGTCAATAAAAATCAAAATTCAATGTGAATAAAAAGTCCAAGAAAATGTGTGACAAACAAATTCCAGAATCCGCTGAAAATTCACCAGTGACGTAGATTCAAAAACAATAAGTGATCCCTCCACCACTATAGGATTGGCCACTCTCAACTTAAGGCATGGACTCCTGTGTTACCAGGTAGTCATGCAAGCAGTAATGCAGATACACCCGATGGCAAGTTGTCTTATCAGGTCCCTCAGTAATCCGTAGCAGGATAATAAACCATGTATGGAAAAAAGTTCTCTCCGTTTCAAAATTACTAAAATGTATTGGATATGCATAAAACTACTCACAAAAAGCATTGGTTTTGAGCATGCGTGTTTGTGCTTTGGATTTTAGTTCAATGGACTTGTGTACACATGATTTGATGATCCTTCATCAGACATTTGTTGTCGGAAAGTTTGAGAGCATGCACATTTGTCCTTTGAAAAACCGACAACAATTGTCTGATGGAGAATACAGACCGGCGGATTTTCCAATAAAACACATCCATTGGACTGTTGTTTTAGGAAAGTCAGATTTTGTGTATGGGCCTTTATATTTACCTGAGCTCCATCGCGATCCAGCCATGTGCATGAGTGTCTTGGCTCTCAGGGAAAGCTCTCACCTCATTGGCTGAGACATTGGCTCTCCCTGCTATCAATAACAGCCAGTGAGCAAATGAGGAGAGAGAGGGGCGGGGCTGAGTCACAGCTCTGTGTCTGAATGGACACACAGAACAGTGGCTCAGGACAGCACCTGCTTGGCTCCCTTGGCAAGCTGCTTGCTCTGGGGGGGAACTCAATAGGAGGGAAGCGGGGGACCCAAGAAAATAAGTATCGGGGCTGCTTTGTGCAAAAACCACTGCACAGAGCAAGTAAGTATAACATGATATAGTTTTCTTTTAGTTTTTTTATTGTTCGTTTAATATCACTCTAAGGACACTAGCAGGTGGAGGCATCACTGAGCCCTTCACAACCAGTGACATCACTGGCCTCATTCACTTACATTGGAATCACTGGCAATATAAGCAAAGAAGCGGGGATAGTTTAAAAAAAATGTTCAGTGCCTCCCCCCAAAAAATCTATACTATACCCTTATCCGAGCATGCAGACTAACAGTGCCCTTAAACGTGCCCTCAATATAAAGAGTTACATTGTCCCCATGTTGATGAGGACAAGGGCCTCTTCCCCACAACCCTGGCTCAGTAGCTGTAGGGGTCTGTGAATGAGGATGTCCCGTTTGAAGAACTTGTAAAAAACTGTAAATGAGTGTGGGTACTGTGTACCCCTTACTCTTTCACATAGGGGTGGAGGTGTTATCTTGTTGTCCCCTATTAATAAATCTCCCACCCACAGACCACTAAAACCACTAGTCAACGGTTGCGGAGAAGAAGCCCTTGATCTCATAAACATAAGGACAAGGTGTTTTGCCAGGGGAGTTATTCCTGCAAAGGCAGCTACCCATATTGAGGGCATGTGGCTTGTTATGCTTCAAGAGGGGAGGGCACACCCTCACCCCCTTTTCCTGGCCTACTAGAGGTCCTCTGTAACCTCTGTAAATTTATATGTACTGAAGTTTGGCGCCATTTCACAAATGTGCGCTATTTTAAAGTGTGACATATTAGGTATCCATTTACTCATTTACTTCACATTATACAAAAAAAAATTAAAAATCGGGCTTACGTTTGTGGTGTTGTCTTTTCTATTCATGAAACTGTTTTGTTCCTCAAAAAAACACGTTTAAAAAAATTGCTGCTCAAATATTGTGTGACATAAAAAGTTGCAACGATCACCATTTTTTTCCCATAGGATGTTTACTAAAACAATATATATAAATATATATATATATATATATATATATATATATATATATATATATATATATATATATATATATACTGTATATATATATATATATATATAATGTTTAGGGGTTCTGAGTAATTTTCTAGCAATTTTTTTTCCCCACAAATAGAGCTTTCTTTTTGGTGGTACTTGATCCCCTCTGCGTATATTGATTGGTTTGTACAAAAGTTATAGCATCTACAAAATTGGGGATAGATTTATGATTTTTTTTTAATTATTATATATTTTTTTACTAGTAATGGTAGTGATCAGCGATTTTTAATTGGACACTTTTGACACATTTTTGGGACCAGTGACATTTATACAGCAATCAGTGCTATAAAAATGCACTGATTACTTTATAAATGACACTGGCAGGGAAGGGGTTAACACTAGGGGGCGAGTAAGGGGTTAACTGTTTTCCCTAGGTTTGTTCTAACTGTGGGGGGATGGGACTAACTAGGGGAGGAAAGAGATTGTTGTTCCTACTTAGTAGAAACACGCGATCTGTCTCCTCTCCCTGACAGTACTAGGATTTGTGTGTTTACACACACAGATACTCGTTCACACTCTGTCACAAGTGATTGTGGGGTGCCCGGGCAGTCATCACAGCCGCTGGGCACTCGCTTCGGGTCCGTTGACACACTGCATCTTAAAGGGGTTGTAAAGGTTTGTTTTTTGTGTAGCGCCCCTGTACTTTCAGTACGGACGCTATTTAAATTTAGAAGGGGAATGAGAGAGTTACCTTACTCTCATTCATGTTGATTTGTATAAATTAGGTTTTTGCCGGGCTGGATTGCCTGTGGTCTCATTCTGTGTTCCAAAGATACGTTTCCATCTTTGGTCGACAGGTGGCGCCAGAGGGGTCCAGGCGGAGACGCCTTTCTCCAGCAACCAATTAGAGGGGTGTTTCCCTCGCGGGGCATGCTGAAGGAGGGTATTTCTGGTGCAGACGCCATTTTGTGGGGTTCTTCCTCTCTACCCGTTCCTGGTTCCGGGTGTGGCACCCACCTTTAGGCTACGCGGAGTTCCTGACTCTGGGCCCTCATGGCCCGGAGCAACTGAAGTTAAGAAGGGGGCCTCAGTGACTTACTGAGTCCCTACATCTATGAGAAGTTCCCAAGCCAGTTTGTGCTGTTCGGTGGAGAAGTCGGTCTGAGGTGAGCCCGGAGACAGGTGATCCTAATAGGCTTAGACAATCCACAAGGGATCCGAGTTGCTGGACACTGACGAATTATATGTTGTAATTTGTCAGTCAGTGATTCCAAAATAAACCTAAGATGCTACCTGAGGGAGATACAGGCAAATTTACTCATTGAGAAGGAACTGCTCCATTGAACTGCATTCCAGAGTAGGGGCCTGTGGCAGAGGCACCACTCCTAATTTACATAGGGGCCTGTGGCAGAGGTTTGACTTTCCTTCTCAAGTTCTTAGTGATATTCCGGCTGCCAGTTCTGTGAGAGAGACTGTCCGGGTACACTACACCCATGCCGGCTGGAGTGGCGATGGAGCAAAAGGGTACCATTGAAGCAGGACTGCTTCCACAAATAGTTGAGGCATGAATCTGCAACTTTCTTTTTTTCTTCACCATCTTCTTCATGCACCTGAAGTTACCTGTTTGCCTCGTTGGGCAAGAAAATAAAAGCATGAAAAACGACACCTTGCTGTTTGGACATTCCGTCATTGCTCACATCATTTACTTTTCTTCATACCCCTAGACATGCTACAAAGGTGACACGCCGTTCCCAAATCTAACCAGTGGCTCCTGCGGGGGTGAGCGCTACATTTATTTTCTAAATTGGTTCCTTTAAGCTAGTGCATTGTTGGTTTACTTACGTTTTCCTTCCATTTCCCTTCTAAATATTTATTTTCTTTGTTTTCTTTGTCTGAATTTCTCACTTCCTGTTCCTCCTCAGTAAGGTGTTCAGTAAGCTGTTCTAAATGACTTTCCACGGCTCGGATAATGGTGGAAAGCTTACTGAGGAGAAACAGGAAGTGAGAAATTCAGACAAAGAAAAAAACATTTAGAAGGGAAATCAAAGTAAAAGGTAAGTGAACCAACAATGCACTAGCTTAAAGGAACCAATTTAGAAAATAAAAGATGAACCTTTACAACCCCTTTAAGGAGCTAACGTACAGCTACGACGATCCGCCCAGGGGAGCCATCCTGCCGCCGTAAAACGGCGGCTGGTTGGGAACCAGTTAAAGTGTCCACTCTGAAGTTCGTTTCTGACAGGCTGGACAAGGATCCCCATATCTCTTGAACCATAGGTCGTAGGAGCCCCAATTATTACCGGGGGTGGGGTAGGACTTAGACTACATACCACTCAAAGCTCGATTTTTTTTTTATGTTCATGGCCCTGCCTCCCCTAACTGCACGTCCCTGATGTACACACACTTTTTTTCGTAAATGTCAATGTTGCTGTAGTAGATTTTATACATAGAGAAGATGCACCACTTCACAGGCAGGGTCATGGCACTCCCCAGGAATATTATTTATTGTGCATGTTTAATGTTTCACTTTACAGTATAAGCATTACTAAAATCAGGCAAATCCTAGGAAAATTTAATTTTAACTTAGAAAATGGCCATTACTGTTTTTCATTGACTTCAGTGAGGTTTAGATTTGGCACCTGAACTTTTTTTTTAAAGGGTCAATTTTATTGTACATATTGTCAGTATCATACATTAACATATTACAGTACACATTTTTGTACATTATATTTCACTTACATCAACAAACAAACTTAGGATTACGCAATTACAGCATGTATCTGACATCAAATTACACATCCAGAAACCACTAGTAATAAACAGGAACAATAATGGAGAACTAACACCCGTCTCTTATGACACCTCCAGTGTTCAACCTAAGTTAAGTAAACGGCTCCAAGTCCAACTCGACATCATATTTCTACCCACAACTCTTATCTACTGTCCATTACTTCACCGCCGCTATAACGCTTACGCAAGTACATTCGGGAATCGCCGTAAATCCCTCATTTTCATATTCGACGTGTAAAACGACGGAACCGCCACCTAGCGGCCAGCATAAAAACTGCAACTAATATACGGCGGTGTAACAGAATTACGCCGCTCGTATATTAGCAGAATTCCGGCGTATCTTCTTTTCTGAATAGCAAAAGAAGATACGCCGGCTATTCTTAGTATTTACGCAGCGTATCTCTTGATACACTGCGTGAATAGCTTTCTGAATCTGGCCCAATTTCTTTTACTTTTGCACATACATTATATGTTAGTTCTAGTTGTGATTTGTTATTCAGATTTCTATATAAGACTGGAAGGAATGATGCGCCCTGCTTTGCATGTTTTTGCATTGCAGCTTTTTGGTTTGAATTAATGACCCTTAAGATAACTAGCTATGACTGAGTTTATATAAGATTTAGAATATGAACATAAAGTCCGACATTAAAAATGTTTTGGCTTACTCATGAAATACTTTGCATCTGAGAAATGTAAATTTCAGTTTGATTTCTATAAATAAAAAATACTTAGTTGGATGTCACGAAGACATATTGTAATTTCACAGCTTATTAAACCAATGGAAAGAGCAATAATCGTGTGCACCAACAAAAAGCAGACAATCAAATTCTAATTACATTTCTGCTGAATATGAATCAATGCAAGATACAATCTAATTGGTTGTCTTGGGCGACAGCATTTTTCATTTTGTTCTTGGTACTGTAATAATAAATAAATCTTTTACAAGATTACAAATACAAATGTGCGCTGTCATATCTGTGCGCCGACCCACAGAGCTAGATACGTCGAAAAATAGGCTTCATCCGACCGACGTAACTTGCCTACGCCGGCGTATAGTGGCCGCAGAGTTACGCTGGACGCATTTGGCACTCCCATTGATTTTCGATGCAAATGAGGGAGATACGCCGATTCACGAACGTACTTGCGCCCCGCGCATGTTTTAAGCGATTTGCATATGGGTTACGTCCGGCGTAAAGTTATTCCCCCATATTGGAGGCGCAACTCATGCAAAGGTATGGACCAGGGATCAAACGCCGTTGAGTTTTACGTAGTACGTGAATAGGCTGGGCGTAGGTTACGTTCACGTCATAGGCAGTGATTCGACGTATCTTAGCCAGTTGTTTCGACGTGATTGTTAGCATGTGCGCTGGGATCTGTCCAAGGTACGACGCATGCACAGTTCATTTTAAGTACTTGTCTGAAGCTCAGGCCATCATTTGCATGGGGTCACACTTTATGTATCACGCCCACTTCCAGCCCACTTTCACCTACTTTGACTTACGCTGCCTTACGCTACGACTATACGCTACGCCGGTGCAATGTTGGGAGCATTTGCTTTGTGAATTCCATGCTTCCCTCTCTGCGTTGCGCCGTCGTGTCGTAAAGAAGATCCGCTACGCCAGCATATATATGCGCCGAGGTATGTGAATCCGGGCCTTTATTTTTATTTATTTTTAAATAACCCCAGTAGCATTATTTGGCTTCACTAAATAATGTATCTGAAATTTCTACCCTGTAGCAGAAAACATGAAAGGTAGAGTTATTAGAATGTCTCAAAGGACATTTTATTAATAAGGACCCATATTTAGGTAGCACATGTTCAGCATCAAGTGCTGCCTCATGGAACAGCATTTTGCATTGAGCTACAGTGGATATAAAAAGTCTACATACCCCTGTTAAAATGTCAGGTTTCTGTGGTGTAAAGAAAATGAGACAAGGATAAATAATTTCAGAACTTTTTCCGCCTTTAAAGTGGAACTTTCACTCATCTGATTCCTCCCCCCCTCTGGTCCCACAATTAACACATTTTAGGAGGGAGGGGGACAGGATACCTGTCTTTGACAGGTATGCTTTCCCACTTCCGGGAGTCCAGGCCACGGCCCATGACGTCACCGCAGGGCTCCCTCCTCCTCCCCCAGCCGTCGGGCCAGTAGGTGAGAGGAGCGGAGCCTCATGCATGCGCAGTAGAATTCCCGGTGTGAAGCCGAAAGGCTACAATGGAAGGTTCCCCTACCCACAATGGTGGCGGCAGCACCCGACAGCTGATGGAAACATCAGCTGCGGGTGTCGACAGCGCTGGACTCCAGGACAGGTAAGTGTCCCTTTTTTTAAAAGCCAGCAGCTGCAGTATGTGTAGCTGCTGCCTTTTAATTGTATTTTTTTGGGCGGAACATCGCTTTAATGTGACCTATAAACTGTACAAAAGTTGAAAAACAAATTGAACCCTTTTAATTGGCCGATAGTAAAAATAAAAAATTTAAATAATATGGTTGCATAAGTATGGACACCCTGGAACTAATACTTTGTTGAAGCACCTTTTGATTTTATTACTGCACTCAGTCTTTTTGGGTATGAGTCTATCAGCATGGCACATCTTGATTTGGCAATGTTTGTCCAGAAGACAGTCATTGTCACCCTCCACAAGGAGGGTAAGTCACAAAAGGTCATTGCTAAAAAAGCTGGCTGTTCGCAGAGTGCTGTATACAAGCATATTAATGGAAATGTTGAGTGGAAAAAGTGTGGTAGAAAAAGATACACAAGCAACAGGGATAACCGCAGCCATCAGATGATTGCGAAGCAAAGGCCATTCAATGATTTGGGGGATATTCACAAGGAGTGGACTCCGGCTGGTGTCAGTGCTTCAAGAGCCACCAATCACACAGACATATCCAGGACATGGGCTACAATTGTTGCATTCCTTCCTTCCAGAAGCGTCTTACCTGGGCTAAGGAGAAAAGGGACTGGACTGTTGCTCAGTGGTCCAAAGTCCTCTTTTCGAATGACACAGAATCCAAGTTGCATGAGGTTCAGTGTGCAGTTTCCACAGTCCGTGTTTTATGAAGTCCAAAGTCAGCACAGCCCTCCACCAGGAAATTCTAGAGCACTTCATGTTTCCCTTTGCTGACCCACTTAATGGCAATGTTAATTTCATTTTCCAGCTAGATTTGGCACCTGCCCGCACTGTCAAAAGCAACGCAGTGTACCCTTGGCTTTCCTGCACTTTGCAATAGACTTCTATTATATTCTGCAGGATTGGTGCACTTTCAGAAAGCTCACCAAACTCGCAGGTAATAACAGAAGTCTTATGGCTCAGGGCAGGTAAACTGCTCTGCACCTGCGGATCAGTTTGAAAGCAGCCCAGTAACCACTGCAGAACATATATGCTCTTATATACACTGTGATTTTAGTAATAAACTGACCAGTATTCTATTCTATACAGTATTCTATTCTACTCCATCCCAGAGCAGGAGGTTGCGGGCCACATCAGAGGGCTCCGCGGGCCACAAGTGGCCCCCGGGCCACTGGTTGGGCACCACTGCCATAGAGTATTTGTAGGGTATTGTCAAGAAGATGAGAGACCAAACCCAACAATGCAGATGAGCTGAAGGCCACTATCAAAACAACCTGGCCTTCCATAACACCTCAGCATTGCCACCGGCTGATCGCCTCCATTCCACGCCGCATTGATGCAGTAATTCATGCAAAAGGAGCCCCGACCAAGTATCGAGTGCATACTATACTGTGCTTGGACATACTTTACAGTAAGCCAAGATTTCTTGTATTAAAAATCCTTTTTTTTTATTGGTCTTATGTAATAATAACATTTTCTGAGATAATACATTTTGGGTTTTCACTAGCTGTAAGCCATACTCAACAAAATTAAAAGAAAGGCATGATTGAAATATATCACTCTGTGTGTATTAAATCTATATACCGTATATACTCGAGTATATGCTGAGTTTTTCAGCACATTTTTTTTGTGCTGAAAATGCCCCCCTCTGCTTATACTAAAATTACCTTTTGCGCCTGATCTCCTGGACTTTGGGGACCTGTTACCTGCCAACTGTAGGTCCCCTGGACCCCAAACTTGGCACACATGTAGCCCCACTCCTCTACCAGTTTGTTGTCCGGGGGACCTACACCCGGGGAGCACCTATTTTTCAAAGCCAGGCACCCCTTCCATAGACTCACATGTTAAACGGTCATTTCTCTGGTGATTTTGGGGACCCAACACTGGCCTGTCATAGGTCTCCTGGAACTGGGCACACATGTAGCCCCATTTCTCCTCTAAAAGTGTGCAAAGTTTGTTGTCTGGGGGACCTATGGCTGGGGAGCACCGATTTTTTAAAGCCGGGCACCCCTTCCATAGACTCCCATGTTAAACGTCAGTCTAGTCATGGGCACAGAGAGGTATGGGCACAGTGAGGCATGGGCACAGTGAGGTATGGGCACAGTGAGGCATGGACACAGTGAGGTGTAGACATGGACACAGTGAGGCAAAATGAGGCACAGTGAGGCATGCAGATGGACACCCTATGCTTATACTTGAGTCAATAAGTTTTCCCATTTTTTTGGTGGTAAAATTAGGTGCCTTGGAATATATTCAGGTCGGCTTATACTCGAGTATATACGGTAATATATGAATTTTGCTTTTTGAATTTATTTACTGAAGTAAATAAACTTTTTGATGATATTCACATTTTTGGAGATTCTTCTGGATATTATATCTTGGAGTGAGATTTGCTCTATCTCTGCCAACACCTGAAGAGTGTAAACCAGGGAGACTGATGCAGGCTTGGAATGGCGCCAATCTGTTATGGTATTAATAGCCGACTACACAGTTCATATGGTGCCTGGGGGGTAGGAGGGGTCCCTCGCACTTAATTGAGAACTACAAGCCATCCGCCACAGTGCAATTCCTGTGACTTCCACCCAAACAGCTGCACTGTTTTCAAAATGTGACAGCGGGTTCGGGGAGAGGATCCCCCCCCTGACTGTTATGGAGGGGGTGAGAAGGACATATGCTGGAGCATGTTACACGATACACCGTAAAGATGGGTGTAACATTCCCCAAAAGGTGAACTTCTCCTTTAATCTTGTATGCCTAATGCAGTCTTCTTCAGGCTGCGAAAATCCTGAAATGTCTCTTCATGCCTGATGCAAGTTATAAGCTTGTAGTAGATCTATTGCGCAATCTGTCTCACTGTTCCTATTTAGCAATGCTTTATGGTATTGACAAAATTGATAAATGTCCCCCCAATCAATTTATTTCTTCATCTGGATCTGAGCTGGTAAATACACACTTAAATTGTATATTAGCAAAGCACTTAAGTAAAATATAACTTATAACAGTGATGGCGAACTTATGGCACGCGAGCCACAGCTGGCACACCAAGCTCTCTCTGTTGGCACGCCAGGGGAATCCCCCTCTTTGGGGGGGGGGTCTAAAATTCTTCCTCCACTGTCCCGACTCTGTTCTGCAGCTTATTGCCTCCCACTGACCCCTACACCTATGGTAAGGCATTCTGGCACTCCTTCTGCAGGGGCCCTATTCCAGCTCCACCTGCTGCAGGACGACTTTGGTTCAGTCTGTCCTTTTAGTGCAGCCTGTGAAAAAGTGGAGGGGGAGGGGCAGTGCTCGGAGCAGATCATCCATGGGGAGAGGTGCAGTGGCTGCTAGCTGACCTCCCGGCGGCTAGGATATCGAGGAGCGGCTGAATGGCAGGGATTCCTTCAATACTACCTGGGGAGAGCTGGATGATGAGGCCATGGAAAGGTAGGGAGGAGGGATCCTCTGATCTACATTGTACTGTGTGTAGGGGGATGGGGGATGTGAGTAGTGCAGAAAGCATGTGTCAGGTAGGTGAGTGCAATGGTCAGGTAGGCCAGTGCATGCATCAGGTAGGTCAGTGTATGTTGCACAGTGCATTCTGAGCACAACGCATTCCTAATCCCTGCATTCTGAGCGAATCTGGCAGAATCACAAGTTTTTTGGTCCCTTAGGGCTCATTCAGAAGAATGATCAGTCCCATCCTCTGTACAGAGCTGCTGGTAGGTTTAATTCTGTGTTGGCACTTTTGAAAGAAATAAGTTGGTTTTGCATCATGGTTTGGGCACTCGGGCTCAAAAAGGTTCGCCATCACTGACCTATAACATTGGTAATGCCTTGTACACACGATCTGAATTTCCGATGAAAAAAGTCAGACAGAATTTTTTCATCGGATATTCTGACTGTGTGTGTGCCCAATCAAATTTTTTTCAATCGGAAATTGGGATGGACTTAGAAAGAGAACATGCTCTCTTTTTTTCCGATTAATTTTTTGTGTACTAGCGTCTAAAACGTGCTAATGCTTTATTCTTTTATCTCTGACTTTGATCCCAATTGCACCTCCCAAAGGATCATGCACTTGTCAATTAAAACAGATACATTTACTAAATTTCTATCAGAAATTCCATTCATTCCTTTGTGACTAGTTCTATCTATGCCCTACATCTTGGCAGGATTTTAACATATGAGATGTGCTGCATTTATGTGTTTAACAAGCCCATAGAAATATGTGGTGCACAAAAGCAAATGTTTCGTACAGCGTTGTGCCTTTTTTAATGCAGCTTTGCCATGGAAAATCCCCAGTCTAAAAATTACTCATCAACTATGCATAATTAAAGTATAGCTAAAGGCAAGACTTTTTTTAGTTTTGTATAGCACAAAGAGAGATTAGACACCATGGGCCAGATTCACAGAGCCATTACTCTGGTCTATCTCCTGTTAGACCGGAGTACTTTCAAATTACGCGCGTCGTATCATTAGTTTGAATCCTCAAACCATGATTCGACGGCTTCGGGCTTCGATCTGACAGGCTTACGTCTTCGTACGCCTTCGGATCTACGCTGCAATCTTTTTGCGGCCGCTGGGTGGAGTTCGGGTCGTTTTCCACGTCGGGGTATGCAAATGAGCTTTTTCCGGCGATCCACAAAGTTACGATCATCCTTCGCAATCTCTTACGGCATCTGTAGTCATCTTTTTGCTGCGTAAAGTTATACCAGCTATTAGCTGGTCTATAGTTAGACGGCCCATGTTAAGTATGGCCGTCGTTCCCGCGTCGAATTTCAATTTTAGTTTTTTTCGTAAATCGCCTGGGAATAGGAATGTATGTAAACGACGCTACTCAAAAAAAAAAATGACGTAATGACGTTATTTCGTGCAATGCACGGTGGGAAATTTCTGAACGGAGCATGCGCAGTTTGATCGCCGCGGGGACGCGCCTAATTTAAATGCTTCACGCCCCCTAATCGCGTATTTCGATTGCGCCGCGAGAAATACACTACGCCGCCATACCTTACGGGCGAAATCTACCTGAATTCGTCTTAGAGCCAGGTAAAATACGCGGTGTAGTGTATCTCTGATACTCTGCGCCAGGGCAATTGTACCTGAATCTGGCCCATTGTTTTCATTGATGTCTGTGTCCCCGTGGAGGGAGATTCATCTTCTCTATTTGTCCTATCACTGTCTAATCACTGTGAGTGAAAGAAATAAATATCACAAATTTGGAGTTTTTCACCAGAACAGGGGAAATCTTCTAATAGGGACACTAATTCTGGTATCTTAGTGACAGCCAGGGATTCCTTCCTTTTTGAGGTATTGCCTCTTACTTCAAGTTTTGGCTATGGGACAAGAAGCAATGGGAAAACTTTCCAGTGGGAAAAAAAGAAAGAAGAAAACTGACAATGCATTGCAACACGCCCAGTGTTTCACACCTCCTTGAAGTCTCTAACACATAGAGAGCGTCCTGCTGCACAGATGTAGTTCCCAGGAGGGGGCAAGCACGTTACTGACCGTCACGTCACATCACTGACCTTCACGGTGGTGAGTAACAATCAGACAAGCAGGAAGTGAACAGAACAGAGAAGAAATAGAGCCACTTTTGAGCAAAAACTAACAATGAGGAAGTGAAAAGAGGAATGTCTGCAGGTAAAGGAAGCATATTATGAAAAAAATATTTTTCCTTTACAACCCCTTTAACCACTTGTCATCTGCCCACCGTCAAATGACGGCGGGCAGACGACTCCATTATCCTGACATCACGTCATATGACGTGATGTCCCTTTAAAGCCGCGGGCGCGCGCGTCGCCGGCGGCGCGCGCGCACCCGCCGCTCTGCGGGGATCCCGTGCGAGTGCCCGGCGGGAACAATCGCCGCCGGGCACACGCGATTGCTCAGTAACTGAGCTGGGACGTGCAGCTCTGTGTGTAAACACAGAGCTGCACGTCCCTGTCAGGGAGAGAGGAGAGCGGTTGTGTCCCTTGTACATAGGGACACAATCGGTCACCTCCCCCAGTCACCCCCCCCTCCCCCCACAGTTAGAACACTCATAGGACACACATTTAACCCCTTCCCCGCCCCCTAGTGGTTAACCCCTTCACTGCCAGTCACATTTATACAGTAATCAATGCATATTTATAGCATTTTTCACTGTATAAATGTAAATGGTCCCAAAAATGTTAGAAAAGTGTCCGCCATAACGTCGCAGTCCCAATAAAAAAATCGCAGATCGCCGCCATTAATAGTAAAAAAAAAAATAAAAAAAATGCCATAAACTATCCCCTATTTTGTAAACGCTATAAATTTTGCGCAAACCAATCGATAAACGCTTATTGCATTTTTTTTTTACCAAAAATATGTAGAAGAATACGTATCGGCCTAAACTGAGGGAAAAAATATTTTTTTTATATATTTTTTTGGGTTATTTATTATAGCAAAAAGGAAAAAATATTGCATTTTTTTAAAAATTGACGCTCTATTTTTGTTTATAGCGCAAAAAATAAAAACCGCAGAGGTGATCAAATACCACCAAAAGAAAGCTCTATTTGTGGGAAAAAAAGGACGCCAATTTTGTTTGGGAGCCACGTCGCACGACCGCGCAATTGTCAGTTAAAGCGACGCAGTGCCGGAAGCTTATATTTTGTCTGGGCAGGAAGGGGGTGTAGGTGCACAGTAGGCAAGTGGTTAATGAACAAAAATATGTAATGTGTACAAAAATGTGTAAAAACAAACATGTAAAACATATATACAGAATAAACAAAAATGTTTGTATGAAATGCTTAACCGTGTCATTGTTTTTTTTATTGACACAAATAGACAAGACAAAAAAAATTTAAATACATTGGGGCAGATTCACACAGAAATGGATTATCGTAGCGTATCAGAAATACACTACGCCGCCGTTTTTTACCTGGCTCTACGTGGAATTCAGGTAGATTTTGTCCAGTAAACGACGGCGGCGTAGTGTATTTCTCCCGTCGCAATCCATCTGCGCGAGTAGGGGGCGTGAATCATTTAAAATAGGCGCGTTCCCGCGGCGATCGATCTGCGCATGCTCCGTTCGCAAATTTCCCGCCGTGCATTGCGCGAAATCACGTCGTGACGTCATTCGTTGTTTAGGTAGCGTCGTTTACGGGCGATCCTAGTCCCGAACGAGTTACGTAAACAAAAAAAAAAAAAAAAAAAATTCGAAGCGGGACTGACGGCCATACTTAACATGGGCTACGTAACGTTAGAGCAGCAAAAAGCTGCTCTAACATTACGTACAAAAAAATAGACGAAAGCGATTGCGACGACCACTCGTATCTTCGGAAATCGCCGTAAAAAAACATTTGCATATCCCGACGCATCAAAATGACGCGAACTCCTCCCAGCGGCCGCAAATAGATGGCAGCGTAGATCCAAAGGCTTACGAAGACGTAAGCCTCTCGGATGGAAGCCCGAAGCCGCCGTATCATGGTTTGAGTATTCAAACTAGTGATACGGCGCGCAAAATTTGAAATTACTCCTGTCTAACACCAGTTAGACAGGCGTAATTGCTCTATGAATCTGGCCCATTATTTTAAAAAACTGACCCTGGAATATAATTTACAAGGACTACAAATATTGGAAAAGTAGAATTTTTTTCAATGTATGCCTTTTAGTTGTAACGCCAGTACAATGTATGTATTATATTAAAGCAACCAAGGAATATGACACCTTTACTTTATGAACGCAGATGTGAGTGTGTGTATATATATATATATATATATATATATATATATATATATATATATATACTGTATATACATACACAAACATACATGTTAATAGAAATGCAAATATGTGCACATTTCTGTCATCTGTTATGTTGTTTTCTTTCAAACACATCTTTGTGTGTTTTCTATGATATAATAGTTATTAATAAATATGGAAAATATGTTTTTAGTTCCTCATCTCATCATGAGTCAGCAAGACACATTACCATGCTTTAAAGGATTAGCAGGTACTTTAAATGAAATGTGTGTAGCAGACTAAATAAATATCTAGGTAACACAAAGGATCAACAGATGTCTGGATTTAATAAGGCTGTTCAAAATGTTAAAAATGCTGAACATCGACACGTTTTTCTAAGATTGTACATACAGTTGAGATTACTGAATGCCTTGGTTCTGGCACTCATGATAGAATTACAATGGCTATAAAAAAGTCTATACACCCCTGCAGGGTTTTGAGATGTAAAAAAATTCAGACCAAGATAAATCGCTTCTGAATTTGTTCCACCCTTAATATGACCTAATATGTGCAATTCGATTAAAAACAAGCTTAAATCTTTAAAAGGGAAAACAATAAAATATAAATCCCGTGATCAAGTCTTACGAAGACGAAACGTTGAGAGGAGACGTTCCCACGTCACCGCATCCAGACGGAAGGACGCACGCGTACCATCCAGCCGGCCGGCACCTTGTTTTTAAAATGCCCTATTGATTTCTATCTTTGTAAGTGCAACCTTTAATTTTTTATATATTAAATTCTATTGGATTTTATACTATGTGCGGTTTTATGTTGTTGCATGATATCACCAACACTGTCATCGGTTGATGTCCCATGGCTGCTGAACTACGATCCTTTTTTCTCTGAGTGCCTATATCTACCCTGTGGGGTCCAGATCTGGTAAGGGTCAGTGTGTGCAGAGGTGGTGGGTCCGCACTATTCCCTCCCCCGGTCGCAAGACTGTCCCACACGGGTGTAGTTATCTCAGTCATCCAAAAGGTTTTATACTATGCAAGTTTTTTGTTTGTTTTTTGTCTTTGTTTTATGGCGCCGAGATCCTGCAGTTTCAAATCTGTGCAAGTCCATTTATGATCGACACTCAGGAGATTGACACATCTATATCAGCTTGAGACTTCCTTCCTCTTCTGTTCACATACGTGTTATCAAGGTGGAGACATTATATATTTTTATTCAAGGTGGAGACATTATATTTTTATTTTTTTCATCTGAGTTTTTTCACCACATTGACTATTTTTCAACACATCATAGACTTTGCATTGGCTTCCTCATGTCCATCAGGTGGAGTCTAATTTGATTCAATCTATTCATTTACCACTTGTGTGGCTTTATTAGTCCAACGTCTTTCACTGAAACTACACATGTAGTGTGGTGTTTTTCTTTATATTGGTATTTAATCTTTGTTGGTGGATCCATGATTGTACCCCATCTGTGTGATATTTATTATAATTGATTAATTTTATGTGCTCACATGATACACATTTAATTCGTTTATAATAATCACAGCATGCACTGTGCCCTTCATTGGTCATACATTCACGATTAAGCGCGATTCCTACTCTCTCAATAAAATATAAATGACAATAATATGGTTGCACAAATATGCACACCCTTAAACTAATACTGTATTTTGTTGTGGCACCTTTAGGTTTTCTGGCAGCATTCAGTCTTTTGGTGTAGGGGTCTTATCAGTATGAGACCTCTTTGGTAATCTTTGTCAACTCTTACTTATGAAAGGGCTCCAAATCTGATTAGATTCTGAGGGGATCTCCTATGCACAACCCTCTTGAGCTCACCCAACAGGTTTTCAATAACACTCAGGTCCAGGCTTAGGATTGCCACCTTACCCCTTTAAACCCAAACACATATCAATTACACAGGTTCTGTGACTGATTAAGGTGGTAATTAAACTCACTTGGTACCTTATCTGCAATAAAATAGCCTCAGAACTCGTGTAATTCATATGTGTTTGGGTTTTAAGGGGAAAATCTATTCAGGCTCTGGTTGGGCCATGCCAATACTTTGATATTATTCTGGTGAAGTCATTGTTTTGTTGATTTAGAGGTCATGCTAAATGGTGAAATTCCTCTTTAGCTTCAGCTTTTTAGCAGAGGACTGAAAGTTTTGTGCCAAAATTGACTGATATTTGGAACTTTTTATAAGACCCTGCACCTTGACTAAAACCCCAGATCCAGCTGAAGAAAAATAGCCCCAAAGCAATTATGGAATTATGGCCAAACAGTTAAATCTTGGTCTCAGAATAAAACCCATTTTCCCACATGCTTTTGGCGGACCTATTGTAAGCAAAATGTAGCTAGGCTTGGTCGTTTTTCTTAGTAAATAAAAGGCTTGCATCTTGCCACCCTATTCCCAAGCCCAGACAGATGAATAATATGGAAAATTGCTGTCACACAACCAGTACTAGCAAGAAATTCCTGCAGCTCTGTGTTCTGCACTGTGTTCCATAGTTTATGTAATGCCTTGGAAAATTGTACCCTTCTCCCGACTGACACCTTCCAACAATGAGATCCCATTGAGGTTTTGTAAGCTCTTTGCAGACTAAGGCTTTTGCATTAGTAAATGTCAGAAAAATCCTACTAGAACAGTTGAACTATATATCAGACATCTGAAGTCTCCTGCGAGGTGCAGGAGTCTCCTGTATTTCAGCGGCGGCTCCTGCACACCCGCAAGTACCTGGCAATCTCCTGGGAATCATCGTGCGGTGGGGAACAGCTGTGAACACCGATCTCCCTTGTATAGATTTTTAGCTGACAGCCGCATCTCTTAGGCCTCGTACACACGAGGGGATATGTCCGCTGAAAACGGTCCGATGGACAGCAGACACCTCCGATCGTGTGTATGGGCTAGCGGACAGATTTGTCCACCCGACAGATTTCAAAACATGCTTTGAAATCTATCCGGTGGGAATCTGTCCGCCCGACATGTCTGCCGACATGTCTGCTGGTTAGTACACTTACCAGCAGACATGTCGTCCCGCACCGCCGCCGCGCCGCCGCCGAATGGATTCGGCGCATGCGCGGAAGTGTTTTACTTCCTGGTGCGGTGACGTGGCGGTGACGTGGCGGCGTCAACGTCACCACCGCGTCACCGACGCGTCACCGCACCGTCCGCCGGCGGGGAATTTGATCCGATGGTGTGTACACGCCATCGGATCAAACTCCAGATCGGACATATCCGATGGAAATGGTCCGCGGACCGTTTTCATCGGATATGTCCGATCGTGTGTACGAGGCCTTACTCTCTCTCTCCCGCGACTATCAGCTAAAAAGTTATACAGGGAGATCGGTGTTCACTGCTGTCCCTCTGCCGCACCGATCATTCCCAGATACTCCTTGTGTGCTCCTTTCCCGGCCCCCTTCGTGTCCTTTTCCGCCCCCCTCCCATTCTTCTCTGTCCCCCTTGTTCTCCTCTGCCCCTCCTGTCCCCCACAGCCGGCTCCCCTCCTCTCCTCTCCCGCCGGCTTCAGGGGGGAACTGTCAAAAATGGGACGCAGTGAGCGAGATTGCTCTGGTGTCCTGTGATTACTGAGTAAACTGTTTATGTCTCCTGTTCATTTATTTTCACTGCTGAGAAAGGGACTGGGGAATCTGTGACTCTTTCTCTGTCTCAAAGGGGAGGTGTCAGAGGTCTGTTTAGACCCCTGATATTTCCCACAAATAGGGCTTTATTTCCGTGGTATTATATCACCACTGCATTTTTATTTTTTTGCCCTATAAACCAAAAAAGACCTACAATTTAAAAAAAAAAAAACAATATTTTAAATTTGTTGCTAAAAAACATATCAAATACAACATTTTTAAAAATCAAATTTCTTAATAAATGCCAATATGTATTCTGCTACATGTCTTTGGTAAAACCTAGTTGTGCCTAATCTGTGACCCACCTCATTTAAAGTCCCATGAACACTCTTTTTTATCTTTAGATGTATAACCCGGGATGGAGGTGGGCCACGATTAGGGATGAGCCGAACATACCCGCGTTCGGTTCGCACCAGAACCGTCGAACAGACTGACCGTTCACGTGAACATTTAGAACCCCATTAAAGTCTACGGGACTCCAACTTTCTAATTCAAAAACGCTCATTTTAAAGACCAATATTCAAGGTATTGTTGGAAAACGTCTTTGAGAACCCGGGTCTTGCCCCAGGGAACTTGTATCAATGGAAAAAAGTTTAAAAAACAGTCGTTATTTCAGGAGCAGGACTCCTGAAAAAATTACCGTTTAAAAAAAAAAAAATTTTCATTGATACATGTTCCCTCGGGCAAGACCCGGGTTCTCAAAGACGTTTTCACAGGCAAACTATAGACACCCAGCAGGTACAATATTTAAAGGAATTTTTCATTTTTTTTTTTTTAAGTTAAGCATCATTAAAATCACTGCTCCAGAAGCAGTGATTTTATTGATGCTTAAAAAAAAATTTCCTTTAAATATTGTACCTGCTGGGTGTCTATATCTGTGATAACGTCTTTAAATAGCACAATCACCTGCCTGCCAGTAAATTAGGAAGAACTGATCTATCTAAGCTATACAGTGTATAAATATATGTACAACTCCTAGGGATGTATATATATACACACTGTAAATTAAGCTAAACTGACTAGCCTGCCTGCCTGCTCTATCTAGCTATCTAAAAAGACAATCTCTCTGTCTCTCTGACTGCTTTCATTAACAAGCCGAAACACACTACGCGAGGCCGCCCAGCAGGCGTTCTTATATAGTGTGGGGCATGTGCTAAAGCCCTGAGCCATAATTGGCCAAAGCCACCCAGTGGCTGTAATTGGCCAAGCATGCGGGACATACAGCATGCTTGGCCAATCATCAGCGCGCAATGCCGCAGTGAATTATGGGCCGTTTTGCGTCACTCTAATTTGGAGCGAATGACCGCTTTTGTTCGAATTTGGTCGAACGTACGAACAGACAATGTTCGAGTTGAACATACGTTCGTATCGAACATGAAGCTCATCCCTAGCCACGGTGTATGTTCCAGATAATTTATTTTCTTGTTTCAACTCCTCTAATATTATAAAAACAAAAAACGGAGAGTTATTCACTCTTGTGAAAAAAAACTGTCTAGGCTGGCTCTTCATCCAGTCTAGGTGATAATACAGATTATAATTTTGTAGCTTTGGCACTGAGCCATCGAGTCTAGAATTTCTTGTTCTTCAGATTTTTGAGAGAGTCTCTGATGAAATTAGACGTGGGTATATAAAAAACATGTTTTTTTTAAATATATATCTCTATCCATGGAAACAATAGGCTGCAACGTGACATTATGTGGTTGGCAATAAAAGGTGTGAGATGTTATAAAAACATAGTAGGATATCATGGGTATAGCTGGGTGTATCGCATATACAGTAGCTAGGATTAGGAAATTCTCCAGGTAGGTATTAAAATGATTAATCTATAAAACTATTTGGACAACCTGGAAACTAATTGAGATCTAATTTTGGTTCCTGGTTTCACTTAACCTTGGTCTAACCTACACATTCATGTAAAGTAAAAGCAAACTAGCCAACACCTTAAATGAAGCAAGCGCATATTCACACTTTTTTTAATAGATCAAAACATATATAAAATAAACCAGAGATATCATGAACTAAATTTTATAAAATAATTATAGATCAGTTTGTCTTATAATATACAGTACTGGTTTCATTATGTCCAGGCTTGGCAAACAAAATGTTCTTCTCTAGTTATATAAGTTAGTGTAATTCTTCCAAGTCTGAAGTTTAACTAGCATGTTTGTATACAACAGACAGAATACAGATCATTACACGTCATTGTAGTGTGCACACACCCAGTCATTCACTGCATATCTCCTTACTGGTGGTGACCTGATACATTTAATGTTGAGGTATGTGTTATCATCTTTTAAAAGGTTGCTAAGTAAACCACCCTCCTTTTATGGTTCTTTCTAACAAAGAGAATATTGTGTTTACGTGCTTGTTGGAGTATAGTACAGTACACAGTGTTTTAAGTAATGTATTAACTCTAAGAGCCGGTTCACATAGGAACAGACAGATGCCAGAGAACTTTCTGTTCCAGACTGTGGTAAAGGGCAGTGTGGTGTGCTGCACTTTTTTTTGTGAACAAACGTTATTTAAAGTGTACAAAAGTATACTTCATTCATGTCACTGTACAGCAGTGCGATAATGTAGAGTGCACTGCAATAAAATTAAGCATGTCAGCATTTTAGCGCAGCTCCGAGTTGCGTTGCAGTGTGAAACAATTGTTTCCTTTTGTGTCCTTGCAGTGACAGGTGTCATGCCTTAATAGGGTGCGCAGTGCACCCGCCATAGGCATTGGCTTTTTATTAATAACTTAGCACAAAGAGTAATGATGTGTCCCATGATTCACAGCTATCACGGCAATCTTACGCTGTCAAACTAATGTAAAATAATCTCAGATTGGTTGCTCTGTGCTAGCTACTACACTTTACATTGCCGTTTACATGATGGGCCAATAAAATCATGATAATTAAGATAGAAGAGTCTATTTGACACCAGTGTAATTATAAAAGGATTAATATAAATAATATCACAGCACAATCTACAGATTTATAAAAAAAAGATACTTTACAACCTGCCAACATTTTCTGCAGTTGCAAGTATTAAGACATGTGAGTGGAAACAACTGATCGCACACTATACCAATCAATGGAATCTATAATGGAATCCATGAGAGCTTCTTCTCAATTTTTCGACACCAAAATTCTGATCCTGTGTGGAAAATTCCGACGCACAAAATTCCATGCATGCTCTGAATCAAGTATGAGACGGAAGCGCTCGGTCTGGTAAAACTAGAATTCGTAGTGGAGATAACACATTTGTCACGCTATTACGGACTGAAAAGCAAGAAGCTGAATCGTCTCTCACCAAACTTTTACTAACACAACTGGTATTGAACTTCCCTTTAATAGTGCCGTCTTGTACGTGACTGCGTTCTTGGCGTTCGGGAATTTCCAACATTTGTGCGACCATGTGCATGCAAGACAAGTTTGAGCCAACATCCGCCGGGGAAAAATCCACGGTTTTGTTGTAGAAATTTCTGATCGTCTGTATGCTGCATTACTCTAAAGCTGGCCACACATGGAATGGATTTTGGATAGCTCCAGATGAACTGGTTGCAATTTGAGCCATGGGTAACCCTTAAAGCACCCTCCTGCCTGACATTTTTTAATCTGAAACATGTCAGAATTGTTGGGTGTGACAATTGTCTGTCAAGCAGCAGTGGCATTTTATTACATGCAACCATTGTTTGGGAATCATGACAGCCACAGTTACCAGCTGTCAGAATACAATAGCCATCAAGGGAGATACCTGCAAACACATTGTTTAGCCTGTGGGCTGAATGAGAGGAATCTTACAGTTGTGGTCAGCTTAAAACTTAACTGTAGGGGTAGAATGAGAATCTGAAGGCTGATGTCTTAAAATGAAATGATAATACCAACATATGGAACAAGATCAGTTTGATGTAAATAAATTTTATTAAAGGATATTCATATTTTAATTCCTTACTTCCATGTATATTATGTAGTTATATATGTACTGTACATAAGTGGTGCCATATTTGCTCAATGTATACATGGGCCCTGAATCCTGGTTTGCACTGTTAAACAATGGTTATGCTTCAGGGTGTATTCACACCTGCAAATTCACCCCTGATTACATGCGAGAACCCCAGTGGGGGTTCCTGGTAAATTAGCTGTGGTAAGCAGCCTCATTGAAAGCAAGGGGAGGCTGCTGGCTCCCACAACTAATCGTGACCACTCACATGCTCATGCATTGATCATATGTGAGTGATCGGCCAAGACACAGGCAGTATGAATATAGGACCAATCGCTGGCATGTAATCACTGCAGGAGCGATCACATGTGAGCGGCCATAAATAGCTGTGGGAGCAGACACCATCCTGGTGCTTTCAATGAGGCTGCCTACTGCAGATAGTCACCAGGAACCCCCGCTAGGGTTCTCACAAGTAATCAGTGTTGGGTGCATTTACAGGTGTGAATTCGCCCCTAATGCACTTTCTCATGCAAGTATGTGGGTCAATGCATGCCCTATGTGGCTAAAATCCATACAGCGGTTAACCAAGGATGATAAATAATCCATATATAATACAATAATCTACAATGTACAGAGCTCCCTCAATATATTTAATATGTCAATATGAAGGAGCAAGAAAAAGACATGTTAAGCCGCGTACACACGATAGGTTAACCAGAGGACAACTGTCTAAAGCAGTGTTTCCCAACTCCAGTCCTCAAGGCACACCAACAGGTCATGTTTTCAGGATTTCCCTCAATTGAAACAGCTGTGGTAATTACTAAGGCAGTGAAACTGATCGAATCACCTGTGCAAAATAATGGAAATCCTAAAAACAAGACCTGTTGGTGTGCCTTGAAGACTGGAGTTGGGAAACACTGGTCTAAAGGACCGTTTTCATTGGTCAAAACCGTTTGTGTGTGGGGCCCATAGGTTATTTAACTATCGGTTAAAAAAAAGCAAACTTGCTTTAAAATTTAACCGATGGATTGATAACCGATAGGTCAAAACCGATCATTAGTGTGCAAAACCATCGGTTAAAAACGCGCGCATGCTCAGAATCAAGTCGACGCATGCTTGGAAGTATTGAACTTCATTTTTTTCAGCACGTCGTTGTTTTTTTACGTTCTGATACAATCATTTTTTTAACTGATGGTGTGTAGGCACATCAGACCATCAGTCAGCTTCATCGGTTAACCTAAGACAACTGTCCTTTAGACCGTTCTCATCGGTTTGATCGATCATGTGTACGCGACTTAAAAGTCACATCAACAAGTATTTTTATGTAAAAATGTGTGATCAGTGAAAACACATAATATTGTAGAGCAGCCATGGGTGAGGACAGCACTAGATCCCTGGACAGGTAAGTGTCCTTTTATTAAACATCAGAAGCGACAGTATTTGTAGCTTTTTTTTTTTTTTTTTTTAATTGACAAATACATTTTTCAATACACACTTAAATTTGTATCACTTGGCGGCTGAAATCATTCCATTCCTCCATCCACGCTAAACCGCATTGATGGCGGAATCTCCTCTGCCAACTATTGTATTCTGACAGCCGACACTCCCAGCTGTCAGAATACCTGAACAATTTTCTGCCTGCTTACTTCAACTTTTGCTGATCCAGATGTTGCTGAAAGGCCACCCAGTATTAGAATTGCAGGCTCAGTTTTAACGGTTTATGGCCAGCTTGTTTCATATAAAGATGCATTTCATTATTCTTAAAGCAATACGCAAAGGAAATTAACCACTTGCATACTGGGCACTTACACCCCCCTCCTGCCCAGGTAAAATTTCAGCTTGCGGTACTGCATCGCTTTAACTGACAATTGCGCGGTCGTGCGACGTGGCTCCCAAACAAAATTTACGTCCTTTTTTCCCCACAAGTAGAGCTTTCTTTTGGTGGTATTTGATTGCCTGTGCGATTTTTATTTTTTGCGCTATAAACAAAAAAGAGCGACAATTTTGAAGAAAAATACAATATTTTTTACTTGTTGCTATAATAAATATCCCAATTAAAAAAAAAAACACATTTTTTTTCTCAGTTTAGGGCGATACGTATTCTTCTACATATTTTTGGTAAAAAAAAAAAAAAAAACGCAATAAGCGACTGGTTTGCGCAAAAGTTATAGCGCTTACAAAATAGGGGAGAGAATTATTATTTTTTTTTTTTTTTTTTACTAGAAATGGCGGCGATCTGCGATTTTTATTGGTACTGCGACGTTATGGCGGACACATCGGACACTTTTGACACATTTTTTGGCGCCATTCACATTTATACTGCGATCAGTGCTATAAATATGCACTAATTACAGTATAAATGTGACTGGCATTGAAGGGTTAACACTAGGGGGTGAGGAAGGGGTTAAATGTGTATGCTAGGTGTGTTCTAACTGTGGGGGGAGGGGGGGTGACTGGGGGGGTGACCGATCTGTGTCCCTATGTAGGAAGGAACACAGATCGGGCTCCTTCTCTCCAGAGACAGGACGCTGTCTCTGTGTAACACGGCAATGAGAGATGATCTATGAGAGATCATCTCTCATTCGCCCACAGATCGCATCGCAAACGGCCACTCTGATTGGCCATTCGCCGCGATCTGTGATTGGCCGTGTCCAAGGGACACGGACAACACAGGGCTTCCCCGCAGCGCGCTCTACAGCGAGCGCTGGGAACGCCTGAATGACATGCCGTCAAATGACGGCATGTTGGATATTCAGGCCCGCGCTGTTGCCGTCATCCGACGGTAGCGTGGGCCTGAAGTGGTTAAAGGATTCTTTGTTTTGTATATCAATTAGGGGCTCAACTTTTGCGAAAATTTGATTATTAAAAAATTGGCTGTTCCATGCTAGAAATGTAGGACAGAATATATATATATATATATATATATATATATATATATATATATATATATATATATATATATATATATATATATATATATATATACACATATACATTACATACTTACACACACTTTCATATTCAATTGTGTAGTTATTATTTATAGGAAATAAAATATCCAATGTGATACCCATTTTCTGAGCTTGTAGACCTATTATTTTAAATCGTTTCACCATGAGGATCATTCATAATAAAAGCTCTTGCTGGCAAGGAAACAAAACAGCATCTTCCCCACTGGCAAGGATTTCTATTTTAGGTCTTTTCACCAGTACAATAATGGACCAACAAGTCTATAAGTTCACCTGCAGGGACAAAACTAGGTCTGGCATCTGCCATTGTCGCTTGTATATACACATTGTACATATACACCTGTTGTTACTATTAACAGCAGCTCATGACTGTTTAATATTATCTACCCGCGCTTCCTTATCAGTTTGAGCAATTACATTGCTAAATTGCATTGAGTATCACACAGTAAATGTTTTATGAAGTTTCTTAATAATCTGTCACATAATTTACAAACAGTAAAAAAAAAAAAAAACACAATACTTAATCTGTTGCATTTTGCTGCAGTCATAATACATTAAATAGGGCACATATATGCTTCCCTCACTTTCCTGAGTAGATCAATGAGTCCTTCTTGATTATTCTCTGATGGCTATGAAGCAGATTTGTGTTCCAAAATTTTGACCGTCTCGAACATGAGAGAAAAATTTCTCTGGATGGCAGGAGGTGCAAAGTGTGACATTTTGGCTCTTGTCTGCAATGGTGTCATCTTGAATATTATGAGGCAGAATGCCACCACGTTCCAGAAGAATACTAGGAATAAAACATAATAATCACTTATGTGAAGGGCTATGTCAAGGAAAGGGGGGGGGGTGAACCAGGGAAGATCAAATATAATGAGAGTAACTTTAGCTTTAAACATATGTGCTTGGCCCCTTAGTTCCAGTTAAGCAAACTCTTAAGGCGTCAGCATACCAAGACATTTTGGAAAATTTCATGCTCCCAACATGACTGAGCACCAGTGCAAAAAGCAAGGTCCCTAAGGACATGGATGAGTAAGTTTGGGGTGGAGGAAATTTACTGGCTTGCACAGATTGGGTTGATCTCAACCCAATAGAACACATTCGGGATGAATTAGAGTGGAGACTGCGAGCCAGGCCTTCTTGTCCACATCAGTGCCTGACCTTACAAATGTGCTTCAAGAAGAATGGTCGAACATTCCCATAGACACACTCCTAAACCTCGTGGACAGCCTTCCCAGAAGAGTAGAAGCTGGTATAGCTGCAAAGCGTGGGCCAACTCAATATCAAACCCTATGGACTAAGACTGGGATGCCATTAAAGTTCATGTGAGTGTAAAGGTTGTCGTCCCAATACTTTTGACAATATTGTGTATTTGGATTCCTGTATTATGTATTACACATGGCCAATTTAGTCAGTTCTTTGTAGCCAGGGCCGCTGATAGGCTAGTACAACCGGCCCTGTTGTACTGGGCCATGGCCAGCAGGGGGGCCCGGGCAAGCTGAACAGTTAAAAAAAAATCCTCCAGTCATGATCGATCACCAGACACAGTGACAACCCCGCAGGGCCAATCCTCCTCTCCCTCACTGTCGGCTTCCACCTGCAAATACTTCTCACCTCCACTATGGATCCTCCACACCCTCCCCCTTGTGCAGAGCCCAGGATTGTCTGTTCCAGTGAAGTGAGTGAAGGGAAAGAAGTTTCAGCAGCATGGTGAACACAGGAAGTAAAAGCAGCAGTGACAGTCTGCCCAAAACTCCATCACAGACATCGGAGCTGTGCATGATTTCCTCCTCCTTCTCTGCAACTGTGAGTCACCCCCCCCCCCCCACTGCTCTGTGTGTACTGTATACTGCTCTGTATACTGCCTGGTGTGTGTACTCTATACTGCTCTGTATACTGCTCGGTTTGTACTGTATACTGCTCTGTATACTGTATAATGCCCTGTATACTGCTCAGTGTGTACTGTATACTGCCCTGTATACTGCTCGGTGTATATTGTATACTGCTCTGTATACTGCTAAGTGTATACTGTATACTGCTCTGTATACTGTATACTGCTCTGTATACTGCTCGGTGTGTACTGCTCTGTATACTTGTTTCAAAGTAGAAATTAATGTTTGGACAGCCGCACTCTGAAAAAAACTTTCGGTTGCCCTTTATTGGTAACAAACTTTTAAAACACCACATATCACAGCAGAAAATTGAGGGGTGCAGCTGACGCGCCTCACACTATCGGTCAGTGCCTAGTCACAGCTGTGACAGTGCAAAATGTTAGCTTTTGTCCGAATTTTTGATGTGGCGTGTTCATTTTGTGATCGATTAATTATAGGAACATTTTTAGAGTGCGGCTGTCCAAGTTTCTTTCGTATTTTTGCAAGGCTCAACAAGCTATATACCAGTGATGGCGAACCTTGGCACCCCATATGTTTTGAAACTATATTTCCCATGATGCTCAACTACACCACAGAGTGCATGAGCATCATGGGAAATGTAGTTTCAGAAAACATCTGGGGTGCCAAGGTTCGCCATCACTGCTATATACAGTATATATTGGGTCGCTAGCTATTATTGATACAATAGAAAAATACAATGAAGATTTACATTGCAAAATCATTCTCTACATCATTAAGTATAAGACATTTAGGGGACAGCACCATGGAAAGAGTTATAGTCCAACCTGGAAAAGTAAAAATACTCTTTTGCAGTGGGGCTGCACCCACATTTCAAGGGTTAAATGCTCAATTTTGCCTAGGAGCAGTAAAAAGTAGTTTCACATATCCAGTCCTCTGTACCCCCAACAAATGGTGTTCCCCCATGCTCCGACAGTGCATTTCCCTTTAGCATCTTAACATCCAGTGCAAGGCCATGGGAACCTACATTGGTATTAATGACATCAGAGGACTTAAGACTGATGGAGTGTAGAGGAGAGGATGACGCTGTGATTGGCCTAGCGGTAGAGAGGCATACGCTGGAGAGGAGGATAAGGCCTCGTACACACGACTGAGGAACTAGTCGGAAAAGACACATCGTTTTCCTCGACGAGTTCCTTGTTAGGCTTGTCGAAAAACAATCTGTCTTTGCGTACACACTGTCAAGACCAAATCTCCTCGTTCTCAAACGCGGTGACGTACAACACATTGACGGCAGGGAAAGTTCGATTCCACTGGCACAACCCTTGGGGCTGCTTTAGCTAACTTCATGTTACTGCGTGTTAAGTAAAAGTTTGGCAAGAGACATTTGCACTTTTCAGTCTGTTACAGCGTTACAAATGTGCTATTTCCATTACGAACGCTACCCTTACCGAAGGTGTGCGGGTTTCTAAGCATACACACCAACATGTTTCTGATTGAAAACAAGCCCGACGAGGAACACGATGAGGAAATTGAGACTCCCGTCGAGGAAAAAGAGAGCATGCTCTCTTTTTTCCTTGTCGAGTTCCTCGACCGTTTTCCTGGGGAAAAAAGTGCTGCTACCTAGTTTCTTGATGGAATCTGTCGAGGAAACCGGTCGTGTGTACGAGGCCTTAGACTTAGATTTTCTGAGCCCCCCAGACATAAACAAGCATTTAAGCGTGTATATGCGTGTAGACCCACTGCAAGAGAGGATTTTTATTTTCCTTGTCCAGCTTTAAGGAAATAAAGGAGAAAGAATGGATTATATAAAAACCAGAATCAATTACAGCTCTGCAAGCCAATTTAGCTCTACAGCAGTGTTATAATTCTGATTTTAAGAGGTGTAGAATTGCTGTTGCTGTGGATGGCTTTTGATAAATGGTTCTGTGTATAGAATTACACTCCTGTCGTACATTTACAGTGTTCCAATGCTTTATTTAATTTACAGGATTAAATATATTGTGCTACATCCATAATGTATTTGAATTTAAAAGATTAATACATTGCAAGTACAGTGGGCTGTACTGGATGTACCACTAACTAAATAAAACATAGCACTCAGGGGAGCTCCTATTCATGAATATTTGACATAATAAGTAATGCAAGTTTGGTTAATTCCTCTACAGCCACAGTACACGACCCACTTACAGCATGTCCTCTCTAACCTTTCATACATAATACTACTCTGCAGAGAGCCTTAATACAGTATATGGTTTAGGAATAGATTTTTCTCATTTATCCAAATAGTCTTACGGCTTTCATTGAAGTGTTTTATTGTCATGAAAATCATGTTCAAGTACCTCATCATTAACTATATCTCAGCCAAACATGGCTCACTTTCCAGAGAGCAACCCTAGTGAAAACTAGACCTTAGTCCCTTTGATTTTATAAAGTAGCAGAGCCAGATCTCTACCTAGGCCATGGCCTTGGGCACCATGGATGCCAGGGGCAGTACATAGGCATCCAGGCCAATTAAAGAGGAACTTCACATTTGTGTTCAATTTTTTAATTCTCTCTCCCTTTGTTCACTGTTGTATCCCCGGTAAATTCAGCTCCACTACTGCACATCCCATCCAGCACCGCTATCTTCATTTCTTACGTCACTGAGAGACAGCTTCCTTTTCCTGGTTTCTGGATCTGGCCCCCTAATAGCATGCCGATGAGATGTGTGATATGAATATCCCAAAGGACTGCAGGCAGATGGGACCAGTTACATACAGTTCTTAAAAAAGAAAAAGATTATATATATATATATATTATGGAAAGTGGAAAAAGAAGGTGAGGGTCTGCTTTTCTGCTGGCCACTTTCACATTATAGGCTTACAGCTTGATCGCCAATCCTGCCAGGCTCCCTGTTCTCCTATATACTTCCCATTGACCATGTGGTTCCCTTCCCACCCATAACTCAACAAATTGTACAGACACTGTCATTACACTCTGCAAGGGGACAAGGGTGTTGATTTACTAAGCGCTTTGCAAGTGTAGTGTCTCCAGAGCCTAGTAAATGAGGTGAGGCTTCACTTTACAAAGAATACCCAATCACATGCAAGGAAAAAAAAATTGCATCTTGCTTGCACATGATTAGATGGTGGGAAGTCAGCAGGGATTCCTCTCATTTACTAAGCTCTGGAGCAACTGCACTTTCAAACTGAACAGTCTCTTTGCCTTTAGTAAATCAACCTCGGTGTTTCTTTAGCTGTGAGCTTACAAACTATTACACTTCCATTACCCATCGCAGTCTGTGCAGAATAGGATCCGCTCAGAGTCATGCCTGGCCAGACAATCAAGCAAACTAAATGAATTTTCTAGTTCTAGTCTTTCAAATATCTGGGGAAAATAGAAAAAGGCTTTAATTTCTATGTCACAGTTGGAGAGCAATTCTGTTGCGCATGGTGAAGCCTCAAGTTCAGAACATTTTGCAGATTCTTAAGACCCATATCAATCTACCCGTGTACATAGAAGTTTTTTTGTTAGATCTTTGTGTGTTAATACGTGCATTGATGCATGTTTTCATTGCATTTTTGAATTTAGAATTTGGAGTGAATAGGGTTAACCACCATTAACCAAGATTGTTAATACTATGACTTCAATGGGTTTCCCGTTGCACTAAAATGCAGAAAACAAACAAACACGTATACTATCATTATTATGGAAAACCAAAACCCATGCATTTTAGTGCATCGGAATGCATGCATTAAAACACAACAGTGTATATGGGACCTGAGAGTGCCTGGACAGCTATAGACAGAGGAAGCAAGTACTTTAGGCCACAGAAAAATAACATGTCTAAAAGGTACAAGAACAATAATATGTCTAAAAGGTATGTAGCACTACCCCCGTAGGAGCTGCTGATTTAGGTTTGGGCCTGCCATTACCTTACTGTTCACCATGCTTGTCCTAGGGGTCTTTCTTGAAGAGTTACAAATGTCCACACCAACACTTGTTTCTTTTTCTTCAAGGGTTTTATTAAACAAGTTACGTCAGAGGGGTGGAGGGGTAGGGAAGATTCAGCAAACACCGGATAGGCCTCTTTCACTGACCTAGTAGCTGGTGTGAAGCTTGTTCAAAAGTCTCTGCCACAGACTTGATGAGTGCCATCGAGTCGTTACACGATCCTCTGCCACAGGATCATGTAACCACACACACACTTTGCAAAGTGCCAGGATCTTTCAGTCAAGCCGGCCGCACGGTGAGGTAAATTGGCCAGGATGCATCCTCCAATTGGATCCCCAATTGTTCAGCTTCTTCCCGCAGGCAAGACAGCACAGGACCACCCCTGTACCAGTGGGACCCAGAAACTCCTGGGCCTACTCTCAGTAGCAGAGCCTCGGGCCAGCAGGTCCCGAGACCAAAAGTCTACTAACACATCCCTGAGGCCAGAGGGCCATCAGGTCAGGATTGAAAGACCCCGCCAGAACGGTGTCTGTCCCTTAAGTACCTCCTGGTGGCAGCGACACCCACAGTCAGGTGGAAGATGTGCAACGCATCTGAACAGAAACCCATAATTTGGCATAAAATTCTGAGCTAAACTACAGCTCAGATAACTAAATTTACAAATAGTGCCTACTCAACAGGAGCAAAGCGCTACAGGTATATGTTTGGAAAAGCTGCACAAGAAGTGGGGGAAACAGTGCACAATTATGTGATCAAGCCAAGTCTGATTATGGCATACTGATTGCTCAGTCATACGTGCAAATGTAAATGCCAGACCACCGTGCTGCCACAACACACATTATATGCAATTTTAGCAGTTGTGGCACACCCCAACACACTTAAATGAGCTGTTTTATTCTTTGGTGCACCCAGCAGAGCATCATGGCATGTGTACAGCCCTGAGTGGCTGCATATCTACCCCCGCCTTTAGTGCCCCTTGGCAGCCCATGTGAATGGGCCCTAAATCGAGCCATGCACACAAATATTTATTTTGGCCTGTGTGTGGGCGGGGCCTACTTCGCCCTGCACGTTGGGGTACATTTTGCACAGAGCACACTCATCAATGCCTGGAAGCGGGGACTGAGGTCAGGTGAAATATCTAACATTAACCACTTGACCACTGGGCACTTAAACCCCCTTAATAACCAGACCAATTTTCAGCTTTCGGTGCTCTCACAATTTGAATGACAATAACTCGGTCATACAACACTGTAGCCAAATGAAATTTTTGTCCTTTTTTACCCACAAATAGAGCTTTCTTTTGGTGGTATTTGATCACTTCTGCGGTTTTTATTTTTTTCGCTATTAATGAAAAAAGAACGAAAATTTTGTAAAAATATGAATTTTTCTTCATTTCTACCATAACATTTTGTAAAACAGTAATTTTTCCTCATAAATTTGACCTAAAACGTATACTGCTACATATTTTTGGTTAAAAAAAAATGGATATTATTTAGTCTGGGTGAAAGTTATAGGGTCTACAAGCTATGGAACCAATTTATGAAAATTGATCAATTTGATCACACCTGAAGTACTGACAGCTTCTCTCATTTCTTGAGACCCTAACAAGCCAACAGGCAGCACTGCAGTGGTGCAGGTGGAACTGGTGTGGCACTGTTGGGAACAGATGGCACTGGTGGGCACAGATGGCACTGGTGGGCAAATATGGCACTGGTGGGGTGCAGATGAGCACTGATTGGCACTGATGGGCACAGGTGGCACTGATGGGCACAGGCGGCACTCGTGGGCACAGGCGGCACTCGTGGGCACAGGCGGCACTCGTGGGCACAGGTGGCACTGATTGGCACTGATGGGCACAGGTGGCACTGATGGGCACAGGTGGCACTGATGGGCACAGGCGGCACTCGTGGGCTCAGGCGGCACTCGTGGGCACAGGTGGCACTGATTGGCACTGATGGGCACAGGTGGCACTGATGGGCACTGGTGGCACTGATGTGGCAGTGTTGTGGCAGTGTTGTGGCACTGGTGGGGCACAGGTGGGGCACAGGTGGGGCACTGGTGGGGCACAGGTGGGGCACTGGTGGCACTAAGGGGGCACTGCTGGGGCACTGCTGGGCACTAATCTCTCTCCTCTTCTCTCACGCTGCAATGTTGTGAGGAGAGGAGAGAGGTGCCCCACAATGTTTACATTTGTGATCGCGCCGTCATTGGACAGCGTGATCACGTGGTAAGGAGCCGCTGCCATTGGCTCCTTACCAAGATCATTGACGCTGCGGGTCCCGTGGACCCGCCGAGCGCCGTGACCGCGTTCGGCGGGTCCACGGGACCTCGGGCGCGCGGATCTGACGCACGCCGGGTTTGTTTACACACGTGATCGCGCCGTCATTGGACGGCCCAATCACGTGATAAGGAGCCGCCGCCATTGGCTCCTTACCGCGATCATCGATGCTGCGGGTCTCATGGAAACCCGGTGAGCACTGGTGATCGCGTGTGTGCGCGCACACCTGACTCTAACGTCCATGGATGTCCTGTTAGAGTACAGGAACCGCCTTATAGACGTATTTCGTCTATAGGGCGATGACTAAGTCGTTAAGGTAGTTCTCCGAGTTAGAGATGAGACTTCACTGTGTGCAGTAAAATAACATACAGAGTCCCTCTGTGAAGTGTCTTGTGCCATGTCACTACACACTGTAACTTGGTAGATGTTGCATGAGGAGGGATGTGCTGAGCCTGCACCCACTCCACTAGTCCAGTGACCTCTGTTACAGAATGAAGTCCCACTGAGCACATTTAGCAGACCTCTTTCGTGCACCTCATAAATGCGCTCATTAACTCCTTTCTTCCTGTACCGTGTGACTAGGCAATGCATTTCTGTAATGCTGGTTCGGTTCTGGTTGCTAGTGTAAACCAACTGCTAGGGAGGTAGCCAGACATCGACCCCCTCGCTACCAGAGGACCTGTCACCTTACCAGGTACCACACCTAACGACTGGTTGCTTTGTGTCTTGAACTTTTATTTGGTTACTCTTAGCAACTACACTCCTCTTCCTTATCTTTACGAGTTAACTCTTTTGTAGTTCTGCTACTTCATACATCTTTGTGCTTTACAGACCCTGGTTCTTTATATATGACAGAACCAACATGCACCCCTTTGAATAATTTTAGAATTTTAGAACAGTTAATGCAATTTTTACTTAAGAGATTCCAACATTTCAGTCCAATATGAACAGAGTCCAAACCTTAACCCTAACTATAGCTGTGTGGCTGCCCAGGCATACCTCTGCAAGGTAGTAGTCAATTCCAATACCTTTTTGTCCTCTGGAACCGCTGTACCTCTGACAGACTACAAGGTGCAGTTGTGACTTTTCACAGTGTGGGTCATGACCACTAGCCAAGAGTCCTGGATCTCAGCCTTCTCCCTTTTTATACCACAGGTGGGCTGGCTGGGACCAAAAAGTCCAGAAACTGAGCACACATTACTAAAAAGGAGAAGCTCCGCTCTTCTGCCTCCTTCTCCCCCTCCCTGCTGCCATTGAACTTTTTTTGGGGAGGTTTTAACAGGTACCCATCCCCACTTCCTTCTCAGTTTGCCCCCCCCCTTTCTCTGCAGCCTTCTAGGACACTTCACAGGTCACAGGAGACTGTGGCCCATTTAAAAAAAAAATACCAGCACATTTCGCACATGTACGGTAGGAAACCAGTTGCGAAGCCGCAAGGCTTCACTGCCGGTTTCCCTTAGTCAAGATGACGGAGCCAGCATCCGATAACCGATTGAAGAAGTGGCTCGGGTGAGGATACCGCTGGATGCCTGGACAGGTAAGTTCCCTAATATTGAAAAAAGTAAGCAGCTACAGTATTTGCAGCTGCTGACTTTAAAATACTCGAGTCAGTGTACCTAAAATTATTGAGAGGCTGCTGGCTTCCATCGTTTAAAACTTGCGGTCTCCTCCTGGTCCCAGAGTAGGCGGAACTCTGTCTGCTGAGAAACGCCTATCCCAAACACTCTTTCATCCTCACCGATCCCAGCAGACACTGTGTTCAGTGTTCCGCCAAGTATGGACACATTTTCATCATCAGAAAAGAGGACGTCCGTGATTGGCGGAACACTGAACACAGTGTCTGCTGGGAAACTGAGTCTGAGGATGAGAGTCCGTGATATGCGGAACTGTGTCTACTGAGAAACGCCTATTACGGAAGGGACCAGGAGGAGATCACGAGTTTTAAACAATGAATGGACGCCTGCAGCCTCTCAATTTCAGGTACACTGACAACAGGCACAGTGACAATGGGCACAGTGACGACAGGCACAGTAACGATGGGCATAGTGACGATGGACACAGTGAAGATTGGCACAGTGAGGATGGGCACAGTGAGGATGGGCACAGTGAGGGCGGACACAGTGAGGGTGCAATGGGCACAGTGAGGCGTGCAAAGGGGCATTGTTGACTTACAGTAGCTGCTGCATTCTCACCCTTGGCTTATACTCGAGACAATGCGTTTTTTTAAATTTTTTTTGTGGTAAAATTAGGTACCTTGGCTTATACTCGGGTCAGCTTATATTCGAGAATATACGGTATTTAAATAAATTGATACGTATACCTCTCATCAACTTAGAAAAAAGACTCTTTAGTAATATAGAACATAATATAAAACCTAATAGTTTGCAAAAGATTGCAAGGTCTATTGAATTATGTGAACTTTAGGAATTATTTATTAAAAAGCAAGGTCTTGTCTTTATCAGTTAATGTAATCTTCAGACTTGTATACAATGAGAAGGTAAGCAAAGGCAAGAAATGACAGAACCCAAGAAACACTGTACTACATGCACAGAGAGCTAAATTAAGGGGTCAGCCTAGGAAGTGAGATTTACTTGGGAACGCTCTATGAATATATATATATATATATATATATATATATATATATATATATATATATATATATATATATAGTGCCTTGTGTGCAGTAAAAATTACACATTACTAGAACACAAGCTTGCTTTCACTTTTAACATTCTGTTATTTTAGGAACTACTGTGCAACAGATGATGTATAAATCAAACAGGAAAATAATCTACACAACTGCAGTTGTATCACTAGCATTCATTGCGCACATGGTATAAAAGTAAACATTTGGTTTTATTAGGGAAAGCATTAGAGTAAATTGTTGGAAGAAAAATTAGGCTTACCGAGTAGCTTTTCTGATATCAACATATGGTCTTGGTGACTCAATCTGTCGAACACATTGTGGGTCTATGTCATGAAAAGCTCTGGCTTCTTCCCGTTTTAGGGTAAAACAGCATGGACCCACTGATGGTCCCAGAACAACCAGTATATCCTTCATATCACACTGGTACTCAGATACCATGGTGTTTACTGTGGCCATTGCAACTCCTAGCAATGTCCCTTTCCAGCCTGCCAAAAGACACCATATTTGTGCACATTTTAGAAAAAAGTTCATAAAAATAGTTGGAGGTAAATTACATTATGAGTACAACAGCTCAAATATCAATGACAGTCATACAAATGTTTTTGCAATAATGCAAAAGTGTGTTTTTGAGACAATGGGAGCCTGAGATGAAAGGATTGAGTACTACACAATGTCCTTCAAGAAAATCATTGTGGTTCTTTGTAGACTGCTATTTTATTTTCCAATGATCACAAGTTTTTTTTTTTTTTATGGAGTACAGGCTTACTTATAGACCACTGGACAAGTAGACTCTAGATAGACTTTTTTAAGTACCACAACACACATGGTCATCTAAAAATAAGTATTTTATTTATACAAAGACATTACAAGGAATAATACTGTGAAGTTAAAAGCCCCCATTCACACGTACTGTTAGCATAGCCATGTGATTTGGAGGATTTGTGTTTGTTTTATGTTTTATGTGCATAAACACACTTGTCTGACACCCCCATTAAAGTCTATGGCCTCGTACACACGACCCGAGAATCTCGTCAGGAATAACCCTTTGTTTTCCCTGACAAGATTCTTGGCAAGAAACTCTTGCTGTCCGAGTGTACTGAGTTTCATTTCAAAAGAACCGCAGTTCTCTTGAAAGGAAAAAATGCTGTGACTTCATCGCGTACGACGAGCATGCGCTCGTCACATTCGATGCCATCACTGCAATCTTGCCTCACCCTACCTATGCTGTGGAAGCTACCGCGCATCCGTCAAAGTCATTTCAAGCATGCGCTGGTTTCCACGACGACAGGTAAGTTTACACACTCTCAGGTTTCTCATCTGGAAACAGGCAAATCAGAATCTCGACGAGAAAAAAAATAGAGAGCAGGTTCTCTTTTTTTCTCGTCGAGATTCTTACCTGATTTCCAGACGAGAAACCTGAATGCCTCATATACACGAACGGGAATCTCGGCAAGAAGCAGTTTTCTTGCTGTTTTTTGCCGAGAAACCTGGTCGTGTGTACGAGGCCTATAGGGCCAAAAATGTACAATTCTGCCACAAAGCAGCTCATTTCTTTTTTCAAGTTTCATGTGACAGGGGATAAGCGAAAGAACACTCAGGGTTGAATGGATCCATTGAAAATAATGGGACTCCTCATCTTGGGTGGAGTCGCGCTTCCAGAATCATGCGACAAATGCAGAGGCGTGAAAAGGGGCTAATCAATAGCGAGTGTAAGAATGCGTGTCACTACTCATCTTTATCAATTACAAAAGTAATTATTTTTCATTGTGCATGAAACTAACATACATAAGGGTTATTTAATCTATGAGATTGTTGTATGGGTAACAGCAGACAGATTCCACACAAAGCATTCACTTATGAATTGCTGTCCCTCTTGGTCGCAGCTAAGGCATGCCTTCAGTAGATAAAACGACAGCACCGTGAAAGCTTGTAGTGCCCTCTGTCGTCATGTCAGGCCCTGCACTTGCTCATTTAGAAATGATTTTTTTTTCACTCTACAAGAAGCCTTCTAATAAAAACATGTTTGTGTGCTCATAATGGTCAAATTGGTTTAGCATCATTTTTAGCAGTAAAATGAAGATTACAGAAAAGTCATTAGTAATAGACAGAAGCGTGTTTTGTTGGAAACAAACAAAGGCTCCAATACCGCCCATGTATTACCAAAAAATATAATTACCTAAACTCTAGCTGAGTCAGGACATGTGTTATCCTTGTAGGACTTTTCTGTTTTCTGGTCTTCGGAGGTTAAATATTTAAAGGAGGTGAGATAGAGAGGGCAGACACCCCACTGCTATTCGGGAAATAAAACCACGTCTTTTACAGGATATCTATTTTCCCAGCAATTGGATTCAAAAGAGCACTCACTACTAGGAACTGGTTTTAAAAAAAACACTCCTGCAGACATATTTCCCCCCTTTTCCCCCAATATCCACAATCATTTTCCTCTTCATTTAACATGTCATAAGCCGTTTTTGCTTTTCTTAGAAATGTTTAGATTTGGTTTCCCATGGTATATTGCTTAATAATTGCCAGGAATGTTTCTGTTTATGAATAAGGCACACCGAAACAATGGGAGGATGGGCAGGGCAAGAGGTCACACTTAATTTTTAATTTCAAGAAACCAATCAGACTTGATGTATCCATACTTTATCATTAAAAGGAGGAGTTACACTATGAGATCACAGTGCAGATCGGAATTTTGCTGCTCTTTTCTTTTCTAGGAATATTGTAATTTTATTGACTACAAACAAATCTAAGGCAGGGTTAAAGCAGTAGTAAACTCTGAACCGCCCCTCCCCCCAAAAATAAATAAAAATGTTTCCCCTGCAAGGCAATGTCATAATGTGCTAGTATGCATCGGTAAGGGACTCGGAGCCCTAACTGCTGACACGGCTTCAATCTTCACAGGTATTCCTTTTCAGGTTTGTGGGCTCCGACCATCTGATTGGCTGAGCCACGATGATGTCACTCCCGCACATGTGCACAAGAGTGACTGTTTATGGCACAGACCTCTGAAGGAACGGCACAGTTTGCTGTTCCTTCAGAGCGCATGTGTCTGTGATGGAACCGGGTGTTGCTCTGTGGAATATACAGTAGTCATTTTACCTACAGGCAAGCTTTATTATAAGATTATGTGTAGGTAAAGAGGGCCAAGATGATTTTACTACCACTTTAAAACATGAGATTTAGGGCCTGTGTTGGCGGCTTTGCCTTAGTGTTGGACGTGTATAATAGGATGCAAGTCTATGGGAATGCAAAACACATTTGAAGCATGTAAAATTCAGGTCAGAAGAATGATCTCATTAGTGTCTCAAACTGATGCCATCAACACAAGCCCAAGTCTGTCAACACAGGCCCTTTAGAAAGATTGGTTCCCTAGTGTTCAGTGGGGAACTCATTAAATAGCACAACAAGCTCTTTCCCCTTCATCTTCTGTTTCATATTGCTATTGGATTTTGCAGCCTCCTTCTCCCCAAGCAACAGCCTGTACAGACATGCCACTACCCCGTAAATACCATTGCTGTTCCCCACAATCAGCTTTCTCTTTCATATATATTTTTTTGTTGTTTAATGGGGGTTAATCATTCAGTGTAGTCTAGCTAGACTATGTGATTTGATTTGGTGGTATTGTTTCTTTGGTTTGGTATGTGTCTTTAAGGCTTCACCTAAATTCTAACGTGGCTATTTAAAAAGGGATTGTAAACCCTGATTTTAGTTTTTAAATAGCAAAACATGTCATACTTACCTGCCCAATCCTCCTCTTTTTGGGTACCTCACTGGTGCTCCTGGCCCTCCCCCTCTACCTGACTGCCCACCATAGCATGCAAGCTTGCTCCAGTGCCAATGGGCACGCAGAGGGCTACTTGGCCCCACTCTCTAGCAATGGGGTGTGGATAGCTTGCTGAGTTCACAGTTGGTTAAACACTGCCTCTGGATGCAACCCAATACCTATGGAAGATCACACCCCTATATTCCTGGAGGAACTGGCATCCTTGCACTTTTTTGGGGGGGATTGGGTCTAACTTTATGCTGTTTATTAAAATATAGCCCAGTTGAGAATGGCAAATATTCTCTAAAGAAGTGTACTATGTTAAAAATGTATTAGATTTCTCCTAAGGTCATGGTTGGCCACAACCTGTTTCAATAATGTAATCAGATGTATTTGTATATTATGTAATGTAAAATGATCTCATAGACATGCAGGGTGTATATCACAGGTAAGAAGATGGATAATGATAATCTCCAGTTGGAGAAATACATAAATTTTTTATATATTCTTTGAATGTAAGGCTCCTTTCACACTAGCGGACCAATTTGGTCTGTCTGTCAGTTTTTAGGCGGACCCGATCAGATCCTCCAGTCTTCTCTATGGAGTGGTGGGTGTCAATGGGCATGTGTCCTTTGACACCCACTGGCATCCAATCTAATCCTATCTGCTAAAAAAGAGACGGCTGGGGAATCCAACAGAACAAATGGCAGTTGGGTGTAAACAGACAGGTGGTAGAGGAGAGCAGTCTGTGTCTGTGTCTGCTCTGCATAGCGGAACGGACACAAACAAACCATCCACCTGCTCAATCAGTGGACAGATTTCCTGCTGAGCAGGTGGACGTCGATGGAGCCTGCCCCCATGTGGAAGGGGCCTAAGGCATATTTATTGATTGATGTCCTTTTATTTTGAATAAGAAAAATAAGGATTGGTAGTGATGTTACCTGAGTGGGCTGCTCCACAAGCTTTTTTTACTGGATCACAGAAAAGGATTGGAATACAGTCTGCACCAGGGGCAGCGATCGTCACTCCTTTCTGGTTGGTGACTATTCCATCATATCTTTCTGGTTCTGTTTTCCCAAGTATTTTCACAATCTCTGCATGGTCAACCTACAAGAAAAAATTGACTTTTACACAACTGTTATATTTTTTTTTTCCTGTCCTGGACTTTCTACCTTGACCCTGAATCTGGTGTTTATTTTGTGTTACATTGTACACTTTCTAGTATTTACATATTAAAGTGTAAACTCTAACAATGACATCTCTTATTTACTTCAATCATCTTGCTAGAAATCTTGTGAGCTAATAACTTCCTGGGTTCACTGTCTATGATCGCCACACCCTTCCATGTTATAGACAATAGGAAAGGGGTAGGGGTCCTTGTTTCTGCTATCCTGATACAGAAGGGTGAGTGGGCATTATCATGGGACAAGAAGTGTTTTACTGGCAGAATTAACAGGTGAAAATAAGAAAAATAAAGCCTGAAATAGGAAAATGAATGCGGTCACCGCATCCAAGGCCTGGTAAGCTCTAATATATTACATTCTTGTTTTTGTGTTTAGATACACTTTGAAGTACCATATATGGATAAATGCTGTAACCTACTTTCTATATTTCTACACAGGTAGAATATTTGTCAGTTTTTTACAGGGTACATGTGCACCACATTCGGACCCAGTGGGGGTTACAGTATGGGGCAAGCACACAAACACCAACACACAATTGTAGGATCAAACCATGCACATTCTTCCTTATTTTCAAAGCGTTAATTAAAACGTGATAGCTATATTAGGATTAATTGTATTGACACTTCCTTTTCTACTTTTCTATAAGCAGGCAGTTCTTAAAAAAAATGGTCCTGGTTCACAGTAGGAATATTCATCTAGGATCACTCTGCTGTCTGATGTCTGACCAGCTTAATAATGGAACTACTGGAGTACCCTGATTGTGAATATAATAGAAAAGACCACTAGAAATGACAATAATGGTAATTTTGGAGAAAAACTTTCTAAAAAAATTTGCAAGGCAATTTCCCTTGGTGAATTCACTTTGCAACAATACCTAATCACATGCCAGGAAATAAAGGATTTTTGCTTGCACGTGATTGGCTGCTAGTAGTTAGCAGCGCTCCCCATTTACGAGACTAAAGCCTCATACACACGATTGGACTTCCATTAGACTTTTTTGTGGATTTCTGTCTGAGGGGCGCTGTCCGTGAACTTGGTATGCATACACACGGCAGCACTTTTTCAGCCAACTTTCACCAAATCACGTGTTTTTTCCACCATCCTTTGGACAACTTCTGCTATTGTTGTCTGATCTTTAGCATTGGTTCTGAGCATGCGTGTTTGTACTTTGGACTTTGTGTATACAGGGTCGAATTTTCCCCCATTGAACATTTGTTCCTGGAAAGTTTGAGAGCATTCACAGCGAACATTGGTCTGTTGAAAAACTGAAAACATTAGTCCGATGAAGCATACACGGTCAGATTGTCCGATCAAACAGGTCCGTCTGACATTTGTTGTCAAAAAGTCTGATCGTGTGTATGGGCCTTTAGGTAAAATTATTTTGCAAAGTTAAATTCCTATTTGCCTTTAGCAAACTACAGGCATACCCCACTTTTAAGTACACAATGGGGTTTATTTACTAATGATGGAAGTCACAATATCAGGCTCATTTCTGCATAGAAACGAATGAGATTTTAACTCCAGCTTGTTCAATTAAGCCTGGTAATAAAACCTGGAAGCTCATTGGTCTCTGTGCAGAAGTTAGCCTTATTTTGCGCTTTCCAGCTTTAGTAAATAAACACAATTGTGTACTTAAAAGTGGGGTATGCCTGTATTGTAACAATGTAGCTTACCTTTATTGGAACATAAGTCTGAGGATCAAATCCTGCAGCTTTTCCCAGGCGACAAAAGTTCTCTTCAACAACTGCTTTTGGATCTTTCCTCTTGGGACTGCAGAAAAGATTTAATCCACTAAGAGTCGGAATGGGGGTTATACCGCCACATCTTGTCGTAAAGCCATGCAGAAAGGTCTTTTCTGTAAAGAAAAAAACAGTAGCAAGCAGACAGCTCAAGTGATTATGTGACATATAATGCCGCATACACACGATCACTTTTTGCGATGAAAAAAAACGACGTTTTTTAAAACGTCATTTAAATTGATCGTGTGTGGGCAAAACGTCGTTTTTTGTGTCATAAAAAACGACCAAAAAAAAAAATTCCAACATGCTTGAACTTTTTGTGTCGTTTTTCAAAGCGTCGTTTTTTGTTTCACAAAAAGTCACCGTGTGTAGCAAAAACGTCGTTTAAAACGATGTTTTTCAACCCGCGCATGCCCAGAAGCTAGTTAAGAAGCGAGCTTCAATGGACAAGAGTGGTGAACGTAACCTCGCTTTTTGTGAAAAAACGATGGTGTGTATGCAATCACAGAAAACTTCGTTTTTTTTCATCACAAAAAGTGATCGTGTGTACGCAGCATTAGACAATGTACTTGTATCAGAAATGATCCTGTTTTCTGTGCATTGATTCCTTTGTGTGAAATCCCTGGCATTCCTGAAAGACCCCTTGCTTTCCTATTAAAAACTGACCACAGTAAGCAGGAGAACTCCCCATGGTCAGTTCTCTAGCTATGCTGGGAACTCAGTATACTCTCCTCTAATGATCAGACTTGTCCTGACATTCCTGTGCTTCCCAGCCACTCACAGGCAAGCTCGGTGTACTGCTGCTTCTCCTCCCCCAGCTTTTATGCAACTGAGAACAGAGGGGATGTGATCATTTATAAAAAAAAAAAAGGGGGACATTTTTTTATATCTACAGTATACAAAAAATATTTACCTTACATTTCTCTTTTAAACTGAATGAGTTGTTTTACAAGGTGATTGTTTGTCCGGTTAAAAAAAAAAAAGAATTAAAAGTCAGCAGCTACTAACACTGTAGCTGCTGACTTTTATTAACCACTTCAATACAGGGCTTTAAAACCCACCTCCTTCCCGGGCCTATTCTGGCACTTCTCTCCTACATGTACAAATCATCATTCTTTTGCTAGAAAATTACTCAGAACCCCCAAACATTATATATTTTTTTTTAGCAGACACCCTAGGGAATAAAATGGCCGTCATTGCAACTTTTTATCTTGCACCGTATTTGCGCAATCATTTTTCAAACGGCTTTTTTTTGGCCGTTTTTTTGGCCCAATTTTTTGGTAAAATATAAAAGATGATGTTACGCCGAGTAACTAGATACCTAACATGTCATGCTTTAAAATTGCGTACACTCATGGAATGGCGCCAAACTTTGTTACTTAAAAATCTCCATAGGTGACACTTTAACATTTTTACAGGTTACCAGTTTAGAGTTACAGAGGAGGTCTAGTCCTAGAATTGTTGCACACGCTCTAACGCACGCGGCTACACCTCACATGTGTGGTTTGAACGACGTTTACATACGTGGGCGGGACTTACGTGTGCGTACGCTTCTGAGCGCGAGCTACCGGGGACAGGGGCGTTTTAATTTTTTTATTATTATTATTCGTTTTTATTTTACTTATTTATTTATTTTTTACACTTAAAAAAAAATAAAAAAATAAAAATCAAACGCTTTTATTCCTATTACAATGAATTTAAACATCCCTTGTAATAGGAAATGTGTGTGACAGGTCCTCTTTAAGGAGAGATGCGGGGTCAATAAGACCTCACATCTCTCCTCCAGGCTAGAAAGAATGAGATTGTGATTGCGGTTTGCGGTTTGTTTACTTACGGGACCCGTGCGTGATGTCATCACATCGTGCCCGGGTCCTCCGACGGTCATAGAGATGACTGGTGACCAGATGGTCACCAGTCATCTCTATGGCAAACATCCCGTGGACAGCGATCATCTCTCAGGGCTCCCGATGGGACGGGAGAGACGGGAGACCGGAGAGACCGGAGAAGCACCGCTATGATCGTTCTTAGGGTGCGCACGATCGCCGCCGCTAAAAAATGATATCTCAATGCTGCCTCTGGATGCAGGCATCATTGAGAAATCCCCCCCGCAAAGCCCAGGCTGTGATATGACGTCCACACGGGTTAACAGGTCCCCGTTTTGGACGTCATTTGACGATCTGCTGGTATCAAGTGGTTAAGGACACTTACCTGTCCAGGGTGCCCGTGATAACGGCAGCCGAAGCCGAGCAAATGCTTGGATCTCGGCTGCCCCGCCCCCATCCTTGGTGAGGGAATCATGAAATGAAGCCTGTGGCTTCACCGCCAGGTTCCCTACTGCGCATGTGCGAGCCGTGCGGCATGACGTGAATAGAGGATGTCTCCTGGGACACACACAAGGTCCCAGAAGACACCGCTCCCCCATTCCCCAGGAGGCAGTACAGATAGGAGAAGAAAGAAGGCGGACCGTGGATCAGGAAGTGGCAGATTAGGACGATCTGCCTAGCAACGGGCACCTCAGGTATGTATAAAAAATAATTCTTTTTTTTTGCAGCATTTCTGAATATTTTTTTTTCCAGGGTGGAGCTCCACTTCAAGTTCAAAAGAACATAGTACATGTTGTTTGCAGAAATGTATGTTGTGTAAAAAATGTATGCTCTAAGCAGTATTGTTTTTTCCCCTCTTTCCCCCTAGCTCTTTGAGTTTTCCTGATACTAACTAACAGAAAAGATAGCATCTTTTACAGGAGATAGAATTTATTGGGAGTAAGCTACTGCTCTTATTGCACCAGAGTTGGGAAACATAATTCATCATTTCAACCTGTTCAGCATTTTCTGCTGAGGAAGCATATAGACTGATGGTATTTGCGCTCTACAAAAGGTACTCAAGTGTTTGAATATCATTTACAGCTGAACAGCACCATCTACAGGACAAATACAAAAATGCATCTTTGAACTGTACTGCAATGCAACTGTACTGGAATACAGCTTTTAATTTCAGAGAACCAATATGAAAGTTATATAATTTCCAAATAAAATAAATGCCAGGGATTTGTACAATCTTAAAAAGGAAGTAGGGTCAAAAGAAGACAGGAGATTAAAGAATTATGAAAAGGAGGAAATAAAGGTTAATATATCTGAGACAATACTGTTACAGACAAAAACAACAAGGTTTTCTGATTACCATTAAACATAACTACTACTACTATTAGACTTATCTACTAGCAAATAGTATTAACGCCTCATTAATTATGATTCTGCCATTGTTTTAGATCAATAGATGCTAAATACAAGAAACCCACACAATATTATTATTATTATTATGCACAATTTATATAACGCCAACAGTTTACGCAGCACAATATATTTATGGCCAGCTCCTCAGATCATAACTTTTTTATAACTTTTTTTTTCATAGTTCTAAAATATTCAGGTATGATTTTCTGAACAGGATAAGTGGCCACATTCATAGACAGACCCAGATCAGTGAACAATCTTTGGCACCTAAAGTAATGACCCTCTTTAGAATCACTCTTGTACAGATAACATTTTATAGTTTTATTGGTTCTAAACTGGCTTGGAATAATGTGACAATGGTTAAATACGTTCATATGAGATGGCTGTTTTTTTCACTGTTGATAGGAAAATTGTGTGGTCAATATATACATAAATATATTTTATAGAAGAAAAAATGTTTTTACTTATATACAGTATGCTGTACTGCATACACTATTTATATACTGTTAAATACGATAATGCATAAAGATACACAATCCTACAGTGCTTAAAAGATAACTAAATACAAAACAATTTGTCATTTTGAATAGAGTAAGGAGTTATAACCCCTGTCATTTTTTGCAATCTGTGTTACATTGGGGAGATTTACCTTCACTTCCTGTCTCATAGCCAAAACAGGACGCCTGAGGAAATCCCTCCAAAGTGAGGGAATCCTGGTGTGTGACCAGAACTAGTGTCCCCATTTGAACCCTTCCCCTCTATTACTGTTTTGGTGTCAAGCCAAAATTTGGGGGTGTTTTTACTTTCCCTTTTGATGATAATAGTACAAACATAGCATATAGCTATGACTAAGCATTGAAGCTCAATGCGAAACGCGTCAGGTATTTTTTTGTTCCCACTGTATGCTTTCTTTGAAGTGCATCCATTTATTTTACCACAATAAAGGGCTATTTTTGAATTTTACCTATTTTTGAGTGCGGCTGTCCAAAACCTCTTCTTCTGAGTACAAACAGAGAGGGTAAATCTCCCTATAGAGAAAATACAGCACTAAATTTGACAGGGTTCTAGTTATTTTTCACTCTATTTAAAACAAAAAAAAGTGTTTAGTTACACTTTAATGGTAAATTTAGTCATGCTCACTGAGGATTAATTTAAACCTTTGCATAGTTTTTTTTAGGGATTTGGAGACATGAATATACAATAAACAGTATGTTGTTTACAGAAAAAGCTATATTGTTTCTTGAATCCCACTGAAGATAAAGATTGAACTGGAGTATGTAAAGTATATGATAAAAAACAATATACAATATGTATATAAATCACAGCGCTACCTACACATACATATAAATGGCAGCCAACACCGCAGAATTAGATCAATTCTGCAGAGAACAAACAAGGAAAAACAAAAAAGTGTAGCGCTAAATACATGTGGAAGGAAGACTGTAATAAACAGATCTAAAACTCATACATGAAAAGACACCTTAAGTGCTCAAATGTCTATAGGTAAATCAAAGGTGAATATAATAAAATTAAGAAAAAATGTCCCATAGGAAATTCCAAATCAATTAATCAAACAAAATGTGACTTGATGTTGAAAAAGAAAAAAAATTGATAGCAGATCCACCACCAAGATAAATTGGAGGCTTACCAGAGTGTATGGACCCAAATAAGCGTAGACTTATTGGGTCATATAGGCTTAATGGTAACGATGTCCTGGTTTCAGGATGACTTGAATGGCAGACAGGAGGATGGTTTCCACTGTAGTGTAGTATGTGGTATAACGAGGAAAAAATAGCCCATAGCAGATAGCAGCCAGTGATAACCGAAGGTATGGCTCAATATCAGCAAATCCAGAGGCTCAGGGTGAGGAAAATTAGAGGGAAAAAAATGAGGATGCACATAGTGTAAAACTGTATGTAAATTTTACTTAGCAGCAAAAAGTTAAAAGTTTACACTCACATTTCAGCAGATAAAATTGAGCATACAAGACATAAGCAGTGGGGTCAGCGGGTCCCGACGCATTTCGATCAATAGATTGTCATCTGGCACCCCAGATGACGATCTATTGATCGAAACACGTCAGATTTCCTCTCAGGTGGTTTCCTCTCACCTGTGCACAGCCACCTGTCGGTTCTCCACTCCGGTCAGCATGTCTCCCCTCAGACCTTTCTCTTTTTCTCTCCCCTTCGAGCTTCCTGTGTGGGAACTTTAACCCCGTTGCGGGACTGCGGGAAAATGCAGTCTGTGCGGGAAGTTCCCGCACAATCCGGGCAGGTTGAGAGGTATGCCTATGCTTGCTTAACCTGTTTATCTGGAACAGCTTACAAAAAAAGAGCAAATAAATAGATGGTGGAAGGGCGAAATCTCAGACTATAACAGATCTTCTATCCTTGCCTGGAGTACTAAAAGTGCCTAAACTATATATAGCAGCGAACTCTTGAATTTTCTAAACCTGTTTAATTTGCCGACTTGTTTAATTTTGCCTGAGAAAGTTAAACTTTATTAACTGTCTAATCTGCTTAAACCTGCCTAAACTACTTTAATTCAGTCTAAACCTACCGAATTATTAGACGGTATATTCTATCTGCTTAAACCAACATATTGTTTAAGAGGACTGACCTGTTGAATCTGCTTGAACTGCCCCCTTTTTTTTTGCTCTTTATGTGGAGGTTGTTTAAAGCATTTAAAGGGCCAGGGCCTGACATAATCTAACTGATTACTCTTCCCCTCATATTAAAAAAAAAAGTCAGTTACTTTGCTGAGTAACAAATTACTTTTTCGAAGTAGTAACTGAGTCACTAACGCAATTACTTTTTCGGAGAAGTAATTTGTAACTGTAACTAATTACTTCTTTAAAGTAAGATGAGCAACACTGGTTATACCACATACTACACTACAGTGGAAACCATCCTCCTGTCTGCCATTCAAGTCATCCTGAAGCCAGGACATCGTTACCATTAAGCCTATATGACCTAATAAGTATAAGCTTATTTGGGTCCATACACTCTGGTAAGCCTCCAATTTATCTTGGTGGTGGATCTGCTATCAAATTTTATCTCACTTCTTTTTCAACATCAAGTCACATTTTGTTATTATTTCCTATGGGAAATTTTTTCTTAATTTTATTATATTCACCTTTGATTTACATATGGACATTTGAGCACTTAAGGTGTCTTTTCATGTATGAGTTTTAGATCTGTTTATTACAGTCTTCCTTCCACATGTATTTAGCGCTACACCTTTTTGTTTTTCCTTGTATGTAAAGTATAAGCACTTTAGCTGGCTATGCATGTTTTCAAAATCAGCAGGTTCAGAAGAAACCAGCTGAATTTCTATCTACGTGTACTCCTCTCTGTTTAACAGAAGCTGGTCTAACTACATGCAACCAATGGCTGATTAGTGTATTCTGACAAGGAAAGGGTGGGAAACCCATGCTGTCAGAATACAATAGCACAGCAGGGGAGATCCCTGCATTCACATTGCTCGTCTGGAGCAGAGATCTGTCAGATAATTGTTTACCGCTCAACACACTGGTTGAACTTGAAATTGAAAGCCTCAGGGGTAAGATATATTTAAATTGTAATAGGAGGTACCATCATCCTTAAGATTCAGATATAGAATATTTAGGTCTAAGGTCCCCAGACCGAAGACACTGGTTGAACGAAAAAATTAAAAAAACCTGCACATGTATACCCTGAGTTAGTGTGAACTGCCATACACGAATAGAAGTAAATCGCCTACAAGGAAGACATTATGGGGTGAACTGGATCTTATTTCAAGATCACAATTTGCACATTTGTGTAGACTAGGCTCTTCTGCAGAAAGTACAATTTTACTAAATAGTTTTTAAACTGCAACCTAGAAAGTAATCGAATGAAAGGAATTTAGTAGTTAGTCACTTCTAACTAGACTTGTTCTGTAATGTTGAAAATATTTCCATGCTCATTATAACTGAAGAAGTTACTTGGATGAGTATAAAACCTTTTTAAAACATTTTAGAACAAGTCGAGTAAAATGTGACCGACTACTACTAGCTATACCATGACCTGGATAAATGAGAACCTTCACAGACTAAACCTGGCCATACACTAGTAGAATCTCAGAACAGTTGTTTGATCTTCCAATTGTTAGTGGGGGTCAAGTCAATGGTAATTTTCAACAGTATTTACAAGAAATTTCAAAGGAGCAGAATGGATTTTTTTTTTCTTGAACAAATTAATTTCTAACAGTGAATGCACTTTTTACTCAGGAAAGTCATTTATTCCAAAATCAAAACTTAAAAACATGCAAAATGTTGAAATATTTTTGAATGACATTCATTAGGTCATCAAAAGTACTGATCAGAATTTTCATATGAATGTTCATTCAGAAATCTGCTAGTGTAGGACCATCTTAAGAGGGATAAATACAAAGGTGTTGCTGCAAGTTATCATTTTTTTTCACTGTTCATGTGTGAGGCTTGGATAGACAAATCCATTTATTTTCCCTACCAAGTCTTCATGTACACTGGATGCTTTAACAACCTCTCCTGAATGATTTAACTTGACAGATAGTAACTGACGTTTAAAACATCCATTTTGCAGCATTTACATGCCGCGTCAGTTTAGAGGCGTTTAAAATATATATATTTTTTCAAAATAGCCTGTAAACGAAGCACGGCTAAACGCGGGTTACTGCGTTTAGACGTGTTTGGCACTTGAAATGCCTGTAAACTTATCTTCTGAACCCATTTTTTGCATTCCAAAAAATGACTCTAAACTTACCTGCCTAGAAACGACTGTAAGTGACCCTGTGTACATGTACTGATAAGATAACATAGTTCAGGGGCAGTTGAAAAAAAACTCCCAACTGCTCCTAAACGTCCGTTTACCAGCAGCACATGAGGCCTAAGTATGGATGTAAACCCCCCCCATACACCCAGTGAAGCGAACAGCCTCAGATGATAAACAAGGATTAACCAAATCTCCCTACATAGGTTTTACATGTATATCTGCTGTCTTCAAATGTATATACTGTTTAGAAAGTTGAGATCGTATTAGGAGATTTTCTCTTCCTGGTTAACACAGAGTATGATGTCTGAGCATACAGCCAAGATAGCCAACATTGCTGATTGGAGGAAAATGACACACCCCTCTCATCATAGGCAGAGACTCTCTGTAATAGGACCTGCTCCCTGCTAATCTATTTTGGCAACCTCCCCGGACTAAATATTAAGGCTGCTTTTGTCTAAAGTGTCAGAAAATTTGTCAGGAGTAAGGCTGGATTCACACCTATGCATTTTTAGTGCTTTTTGCATTTTGCAGATTTGCATTACAGTCAATTTAACATGGTTTCCTATGGAACACATTATATAGTGCAAATCTGCAAAATGCAAAAAGCACTAAAAATGCATAGGTGTGAATCCAGCTTTAGGCTACAGGAACAGTTCAGGAGAGAGCTATGGGACTTAGCTCACTGAAGAGAGATAACAAAATACTGCAGATATATGTGCCCAGCTCAAATTTCATGAATCGGGTTTACATCAACTTTAATGTCAATCTGACTCACGCTGTGTTTTATATAAACCTACTTGGCATGCTTATAAATGGCTACTTATTGCCCAATCAAGTGTTACAGAAATAGGAATGACACTGAAGCCAAATTGTGGTTACGCATTTATGCAAAATACTGTATGTTCGAATGCATTAAGGAAAACTCCGTTGGCTGTGATTCTGGGTATAATTATGGGAAATGAAACCTTATGCAACCAGGTAATCCTATTCTTAATATAATTCCGGTAAGGTTCCATATGCGATTATAGCAAACAGACAGAAGTGTATTTCCTTAAGGTAAACAGTATGACATGCCATGACTCATCAGCCTGGAAGACGGTTTATTTCACCTTGTTAATTATTACTCTTGGAACACTAATCTTAACACAGGCCAGAGGCAGGGCATAGAACCAAACACAAACACACACCAGGTTGCTGCTTGAGCCTGTACACAGAACAAAGCTGCTAGAAGAATATAAAAGTTTTTCCTTCTCTTTAGTTCCAGGTGTACTGGGAGGCAGTGGACAAGCTGTCTTTTATTCTCTCTATCCCTGGCCTTAGTGTGCCTTATGCAACGATGACATTTAATCATGTTAGTTGGTATTATGTTAAATTCTAAGTTTGGACAAGAAAAAAAAACAAAGTTGAAATCTTCCTCCTCTGATTCCCCCCTCCCCACTCCTCTACTGGGGTTAGTAGAACCAATGAACCTGTGACAGGCACTTAAATGAATCAAACATGATCTATGAATGGCGGGAGAATGAAAGGTCCACCCACCTCCTCTATTCATATATCACGTTTCATTCATGGAAGAGTCTATGAATGGAGGAAATGGGCAGAAAAGATAAGCATTGGGATGGATTTACTAAAATTGGAGCGTGCAAAATCTGGTATAGCTTTGCATGGTAGCCAATCAGCTTCTACCTTCAGCTTGTTCAATTAAGCTTTGACAAAAAGAAAAACCCTGGAAGCTGATTGGTCTCTATGCAGAGCTGCACCATATTTTGCACTCTCAAGTATTTTCCAGTCTCCACTCTTGATGAGGTCTGTTGGCTCTTTTAAGTCCCATTGCACCAGAAGATTATGGCGGAGGGGGGGGGGGGGGGGGGGGGAGAGAAGACTTCTACTAATGCATGAGCCAGGGACACATCAGATTGATAGTAAGTTACAAAGTTACATAGTAGGTGAGGTTGAAAGAAGACACAAGTCCATCAAGTCTAACCTAAGTGTGTGATTATATGTCAGTATTATATTGTATATCCCTGTATGATGTGGTCGTTCAGGTGCTTATCTAATAGTTTTTTGAAACGATCGATGCCCCACACTAAAATCACCTCCTGTGGAAATGAATTTCACATCCTTGCCGCTCTTACATTAAAGAACCCTCTACGCAGTCTATGGTTAACCCCTTTTCTTCTAATTTTAGTGAATGGCCACGTGTCTTATTAAACTCCCTTCCTCAAAAGTTGTATCCCTATTGTGGGGTCACCAGTATGGTATTTGTTAATTTAAATCTCAAGCGTCTCTTCTCCAAAGAGAATAAGTTCAGTGCTCACAACCTTTCTTCATAATTAACATCCTACAGACCCTTTATTAGCTTTGTTGCCCTTCTTTGTACATCCTCCCTGAGTACTGGTGCCCAAAACTGGACAGCATACTCTAGGTGCGGCCGGAAAAGAGTCTTGTAGAGCAGGAGAATTATCGTTTTATCCCTGGGGTTAATCCCCTTTTTAATGCATGCTAATATTCTGTTTGCTTTGTTAACAGCAGCTTGGCATTGCATGCCATTGCTGGGGCTGTCATCTACTAGGACCCCCAGGTCCTTGTCCATCTTAAGTCCTGTGCACATGATCGGATATCTGATGGAATCTAATCCGATGGATTTTTTCGTCGGATTTCCGATGAAGCTGACTTTCATCAGTCTTGCCTACACACCATAGGTCAAAAATCCGACGCGGTGACGTAAAACACTACGATGTGCTGAGAAAGATGGAGTCCAATGCTTTCGAGCATGCGTCGACTTGATTCTGAGCATGCATGGATTTTTGACTGATGGACTTACACAAAGACGATCGTTTTTCTTCTATCGTTTTTTTATCCATAGGAACATTTTAAAACATGTTCTATTTTTTTTCACCGATGGAAAACAAACCAAGGGGCCCCACACATGATCGGTTCTACATTAAACCTCATGTGCCATGAAGTTGCCCAACCCATTAGTTTGTTTAGATCTTCTTGCAAGGTTTCCCTGGACCCCAAGGACCCACTCCACCGCCGTCCCATAACAAGTCTCAACGTACTCTCAAAGATAATGGAAAAAGTAGTGGTACAACAGCTGCAACAGCATCTAGATACCTACAAGCTACTTGACCCATTGCAATCAGGCTTCCGTCCCGGACACGGGACGGAAACAGCATTGCTGAAAGTATGGGACGATGTTCTCAAGGCCGCAGACGAAGGAGAATCTTGTCTTCTAGTTCTGTTGGACCTAAGTGCCGCTTTCGACACTGTAGACCACAAACTGTTGCTGACTCGGCTTGCTGAAGTAGCCAGAGTAGCAGAAGGCGATTTATCTTGGTTCTCCTCTTTTCTGGAAAACCGATCGCAAACAGTGAAGTTAGGACCTTTTACATCTGAGAAACGCACAGTAACATGCGGAGTCCCTCAAGGATCGCCTCTGTCACCAGTGCTGTTTAACATATATCTTCGTCCTCTTTTTGAGATTATCAGCAGCCAAAAACTGCTCTACCACTCATATGCAGATGATACGCAACTGTATTTCCGCATCTGCAATAGACAGGATCACCACCTCAATCTAGAGACATGCCTCTCTTTGATAGAGGACTGGATGACAAAGAGTTATCTTAAACTCAATGGAGCGAAAACAGAACTTCTCCTGTTTCACGCCAAGCGTAGGAATCAACTTTCAACAGCGTGGACCCGCCTATTTTGGGCAAGCTCATCACCCCTAGTGCCAAAGTCAAAAGCCTAGGGGTCATTTTTGACTCCTTTATGACAATGGACGCACAAATAGGGTCAGTAGTCAGCGGATCTCACCATCTACTGCGCCTACTACGCAGACTCACTCCGTTCATCCCTAAAGAAGATTTAGCGGTCGTGGTGGGAGCAGTTGTAAACTCCAGGCTGGATTATGCAAATGCCCTTTACCTCGGAGTCCCCAAGTACCAAATCGCTCGTCTGCAAGTCGTTCAGAATACGGCCGCCAGACTTGTGACAGGGAAAAAACCCTGGGAATATATCTCACCTTCACTGCGAGCCCTTCATTGGCTGCCAGTTAAAGACAGAATTGCTTTTAAAGCTCTCTGTCTTACGCATAGATGTGTCCATGGAAATGCCCCCTCTATTTATGCGAAATAATAAAAGCGCATAACCCCAATCGCGTTTTGCGATCCACGAATCAGAACCTGCTCCAGGTTCCGAAAGCCAACTTCAAGTCCAAAGGAGAAAGAAGATTCGCGATCCAAGGCCCCAGACTATGGAACACTTTACCAACCAGCATTCGGTTGGAGGAGAACCACCTAGCATTTAGGAAAAAGGTCAAGACTTTTCTCTTTTGATATCAAAGGAGACAGGAACAACAAGCGCCCAGAGGCGATTCAGTTCGCATGTGCCGCGCTATACAAGTTTTCATTCATTCATTTATTCATTCATTCAAGGTTTCCACATCCTGCGGAGATGCTATTTCCTTTTCTTTAGTTCTCTTTGAGTAATGTCTTTTATGATTATTTATTTTTTACCAAACTTAAGCTGGACATTGAGTAAGAAAGGATGAGGAATACGATCCTCAGTCTTAACGGGAAGATGTAAATACTTGGCACTGGAATCTTATCCAATCATCTATACACCTTAATACTGTACATCTAGATCTCATTTAAAATCAGACAATATTTACCTGGAATAAGCTGTGATTTAAGAATGACTAGATCCCCTTTCAGAGCAGGCAAGCTTTGAAAATATGTCTGTATGTTCTTCCTTGCAATCACTTTATAGTCCTCATCAGAAATGCCATTGCTGGTTTGTTTGGCATTACAGGGGGGTGTAATGTTATCCATTTCACAGTGCATTTTATAACATTCTAACATGAATTCATAGACAGGAGTAAACATATTTTCCACATAAATATCCATTTGTATCCTCCTTTCCTGAGGCAGAATGAGGAGAATCTTATTTATGTCCAGTGCATCAATTTCTTGTTTAATGGAATAAAGTATTGCAGCCATGTTGGAGTCTTTCACCACCTTGTATCCATTTTTCAAGTAATCTAAATGTGCTTCTGTGGCCTCAGATAATAAACTTGGATTACTGCCCTCACAAGAAGGTTTCTGGTGGCACATAAAGAAGGTAAATGGAACATTTGCGCTGTATCTTTTTTTGATGATTGTCCATACGTTGTTCAAAGCTTTATGTTTGTCAACATTTATGTGATAGCCTGAGTCAAAGAGATCTATCAGTACTACCTCTTCATTGACGCTTTCTTCAACCATTATGGATGGACCTGGAACATGACAGAGATGGGCAATGTTAACTCTGGTAACAGAATGCAATAAAATGACAATACAGTTATGTTCTAGCTCAGCCAAAGCTATGAATCAGGCAGTAGGAAAGGACATATTAACAATGACACTGTCAGCCATAGAACATATATAGGAACCTATCACTAAAAGTAATTTCACTGCATGACAACATGTAAATAAAGATGCATCCAATGCAGAGTAAGGAATAGCTTTTGCACATCGTACATTCTGAAAAGGTTTTATCGCAAAAGAAAATAACCAGGAAAGATGATCTTTTCCAGTAATTTCTTCTTAGGACAGAGTCTAAATGAACCTCGTGCTAATAAAAAATATGGATGCAGCCATTGCTTATCTTCTGAAAATGCTAGCTGCCTCATTATCTCTGCCCTCAATTTTTTCTACATTAGTTGCAAAAGAGAAAAGTCAAAAAGATGTGAGTATAATGTTTCCTGGCTCAGTTATTCAGAAAATAGTGGATACATTGGATCAGTTTGGTAGCCAGAAATTTGGCATTTTCGGGTTAGCAATGGCCTCCATCGTGCAGCAACTGCAACAAAGTAGTACTGATACCTTTTCCAAAAACACGCCATATTGTGCAGCATTGACGTGAACAGGCATCATAGAGAATAATGTGATTTTCATTGTCATGTGGTTTTGTATGACTCTCCAGTCTGTGTCTTAGCATAACAGAGAGGAGAAGCATCCATCAATCTACATGTAATATCCCACCCCTACTTTGTTTTCTGGTTAGTGGGCATGGAGGAGAAGGGAGGCAGTCGGCTGTCATTTATTACTGTGTATACACCTACATGTGTGACTCTATAGTCTCATGGGCTGCTCCGATGTGATAGGTAGGAAATGCTCAGCATAGAAACGCACTGAAAACTGAGCATGTGCAGAGTTGTTACCACAACTGCAAAATCCCTAGTTGAATTGGGGAAGGTGGAGATAGAGAGCAGCAGGATCAACCAGTTTTTTTGCAGAATACAGAAAATGATTCTCATAGTGACTGAGTATGAATGGCATGCAATACACCATTTATAGATAGTAGAAACAAAAAAGCCTAAACAAACTGTGCACTAGTGCTTCTTGGCCAGGCTGTGAGTACAAGAGTAAGATCATTTTGTTGGGGGGTTTTGGTTGGTTTTTTTTTTTGTCTTGGGTAATGTTTTTTTTTTTTTTATTATTATTAATATTTTGTATCACTTTTCCTGTCATAATAAAACTGAACGTTCACCTTGTCCTATTGAAAACAAGGTAGATTAGTAGACAAGTGTTCTTTATACAGAGGGGAAAAAACATTTATGAAAAAAGGAAGTACCTAAATGAAAAGGTTAGATGGAAATATTTATGGGCTCTTAAAAATAAACACTACAGTTGTTCCCGAAAACCATACTATCACGAGGAAGAACAAAGCTATCTTCTCATCTCTTTGGTTCCTCTATATATTATTTTCAAAAGAAACAAAGCATTTGCACAGAAAAAAGGGAAGTACACTAAAGCTAGATACACGTAAAGAGAATAGTCTCTCACGCAGACTCAGACTTCCAAAAATTCCACCTAGAGTTGCCATATAAGCACACTAAGTTACTCTACAAAGGAAAACCTTTAAAGCAGCGTACACACGATGAGACATGTCCGCTCAAACATGTCCGACGGACCGTTTGCAGCGGACAAGTCTCATCGGATTTTGGTCCGATGGCGTGTACACACCATCGGACGAAAATCCCCTCGATCTGAGGACGCGGTGACGCGGCGGTGACGTTGACGCCGCCAAGTCACCAAACCCGGAAATAAAATGCTTCCGCGCATGTGTCAAATCCATTCGACGCATGCGCGGACAGTTCTGTCCGCTGGTTAGTGTACTAACCAGCGGACATATCCGACGGACATGTCTCCGGCGGACAAATTTCAAAGCATGCTTTGAAATTTGTCTGCTGGGAAAACATGTCCACTAGCCCCTACACACGATCGGAGATGTCTGCTGAAACGGTCCATCGGACCAGTTTCAGCAGATAAATTCGATCGTGTGTACGTGGCCTAACATTTCCAGATTGTAAGTTATAAGCTTGCCAGACAAACAAGTAAGTCCTGTCTACTTTTGGAAAGGATTTTTGCATACGAGAAGCAAGTGAATATTTACATGAAGCACATTTTCTTTAAAAACTAACCATACAACATACCTCAGTGCTATTTCTGAAGAGATTTTCATCCTTCTATAGTCTAAAAACCCTGCGTTCGGTTCGCACCAGAATGTTCGAACAGACTGACCGTTCGCACAAACATTTACAACCCCATTGAAGTCTATGGGACTCGAACTTTCGAATTCAAAAGTGCTAATTTTAAAGCCCAATATTCAAGTTTTTGTTGGAAAACGTCTTTGAGAACCCGGGTCTTGCCCCAGGGAACATGTATTAATGGAAAAAAGTTTTAAAAACTGTCGTTTTTTCAGACGCAGGACTCCTGGAAAAACAACCATTTTTAAAAAAAAATTTCCATTGATACATGTTCCCTCGGGCAAGACCCGGGTTCTTAAAGACATTTTCACAGGCAAACTTTAGACACCCAGCAGGTACAATATTTGAAGGATTTTTTTTTTATTAATAAAGCATCATTAATGATGCTTATATAAAAAATAAAAATGAAAAATTCCTTTAAATATTGTACCTGCTGGGTGTCTATACCTGTGATAACGTCTTTAAATATCACCTGCCTGCCATTAAATTAGGAAGAACTGATCTAGCTAAGCTATACAGTGTATAAATATATGTACAACTCCTAGGGATGTATATATATCCTCTACACACTGTAAATTAAGCTAAACTGACTAGCTTGCCTGCTCTAGCTATATAAAAAGACTGTCTCTCTGACTGATCTCTGTTTAGCGCTCTAACACACTATGCGGCCTTATATAGTGTGAGGCGTGTGCTAAAGCCCTGAGTAATAATTGGCCAAAGCCACCCTGGCTTTGGCCAATTATGGCTCTCCGTTTTGTGCGCGCTGTGATTGGCCAAGCATGCAGGGTCATAGTGCATGTTTGGCCAAACATCAGCGCGCAATGCCGCAGTGAATTATGGGCCGTTGCGCGTCACTCGAATTTGGCGCAAACGACCCGTTTTGTTCGAATTTCGTCGAACGTACGAACAGACAATGTTCGAGTCGAATATACGTTCAAATCAAACTCGGAGCTCATCCCTATTCATCAGTCCACGGTAAGACAAAAAGTTCAGCACTGCTGCTACTCTCCCTACTCTAGTTGATCTAAAACCACTTTTGACATAAACTGACACTTTTTGGTTGCTATGGACAATCTCCAGTTTCCAGGCAGAAAGAAAAGTATTTATATTATAAGCAGTGTTGTAAGTAACAGCGTTAAAATAAACGCTGTTACCTAGCGCAGCCCCTTTTGAGGGTAATGAGTAATCTACCTGATTACTCTTCCCCCTCGCGGTAACGCCGCTCCCATTATTTGGGCGGCGTTATCACAATCTCATCTCCAGGGGCCCCACGTTCACCTAGGACTGGCTATCTGCGGGAGTATGTGTACGGAGATGGCAGTAGAGAGAGGATGTATTCTACCAGCCGGGGACACTGACTGACAGATCACTCCTCTGGGCCCCCCCATCCCTCCGAGCTGCAGAGCTGTTCGGCAGCTCGGGGCTCTGATTTGTGCTGAGGAGCTGGCCCGCCGCCCGCCTCCTTCATTGTGTATGGTCAGGACTTATGAGGGGGTGTGGCCAGGCAAGGAGTGACCCTGTCACTGGGGGGCTGAGCGACCGGCCTCAGGGATGATTGCAATGCACGGTGCATCAGAGGAGAGTGGAGCAACATGGAGGTAAACAAAAAAAAAAATACTCTAAAAATGCTGTTTTTTTGTTTCTATGCAGCCACTATGCAGAAATTTGGTTAAAAAATGCTCTGCTCGATTTTATTACACTTAGGTCAGTGCTACAGGAAAATCCAGATACCATCTTAAGGCTTTGTCAACTTTATTACTTCTACATAGATAGTATCTGTTTTTTCCTGTAGCACTGTCCTGAGTGTAAGTTTTCAACCCAATTTCTCCCAGTCCTCTGCCTGCTGCCACCCAGCCCTCTGCTGCCACCCAGCCATCTGCTGCCACCCAGCTCTCTGCTGCCACCCAGCCCTCTGCTGCCACCCAGCCATCTACTGCCACCCAGCCCTCTGCTGTCACCCAGCCCTCTGCTGTCACCCAGCCCTCTGCTGCCACCCAGCCATCTGCTGCCACCCAGCCCCCTGCTGCCACTGAGCCCTCTGCTGCCACCCAGCCCTCTGCTGTCACCCGCCAAGTCCTCTGCTGTCACCCGCCAAGTCCTCTGCTGTCACCCGCAAAGTCCCTCTGCCGTTGCCCAGTCCCTCTGCCGCTGCCCAGTCCCCCTGGCCCATGTTGTTCGAAAATGCAATACAAATACATTACAACACATGATATCACTTCCAAATGTTTATGTTGTCGTGTGAGAATTTTCTTGACTTTAGTAAACTCATCAGATTCGACGTGAGATTAGCATGCAAAAAAAAAAACGTACGATAATCAGATCGTTAGTATAGAGCTTTCGAGAGCTGATCACGACAATTCATCCGATATTATTAGATCAGACAAGAATGAAAATTTTCCTTGTACGATTTTCGTTTAGTCAATACTGTTGTCATCCGAAAATACAATACAAATACACTACAACACATAACATCACTTCTGATTTTTTTTACTGTCATACGAGAAGTTTTTGTGACTTTAGTAACCTATTCAATTTCTACTTCCAACTATTTAGCAAAAAAAGCCAAAAATGCAACAAAACCCTGTAAACGAAATGGGGCTAAACACGGCGGCGTAGTGTATCTCTGATACTCTGCGCCAATGTAATTGTACCTGAATCTGGCCCTATATTTTTTTCAACCCGATTCTTGTTAAGCCTGCCTTGCATACACACGATCGTGAAAAAAAAAAATGCTCGGTGATGTACAACACGTACGACGGCACTATAAAGGGGAAGTTCCATTCGGATGGCGCCATCCTTGGGGCTGCTTTTGCTGATTTTGTGTTAGTAAGTCTTCGTGCTTTTCTGTCTGTTACAGCGTGACGAATGTGCTATCTACATTACGAACGCTAGTTTTACCAGAACGAGGGCTCCCATTGCATAACTTTCTTCTAAGCAATTGCGTTTTTTCACATCGCTAAAACCCACACATGACCATCTTTTATGACGTTAAAAACGACAACGCGAAAAAACGATGCGAAAAAATAGAGCATGTTCTAAATTTTTCATGAAAAATGCTCTGGAGCCCACACATGGTCTTTTTAATGACATTAAAAAAATGAAATTTTTCACGTCATGAAAAACGGTCGTGTGTACACGGCATTAGAGACCACTTTTACCTATAGGTAAGCCTAGATTAAGGCTTACCTGTAGGTGCAAGAAATATCTCCCAAACCTAAAAGGTTTAGGAGATATTTGCACCGATGTCTACAGCACACGCGCCATAGATATTGGAGCAGAAGCACTGAGCGTGTCGTTTCCAAACGGCGATCGTGCTGTGACTAGCGGCTCCCTCACGCATGCCGACATCACGGCTTGCTACCCAGAAGTCACTCTGGGAGAGAATTGACGGCGACGGAGGAGGGAATCAAGGACCGCTGCGGGGGCTTCGATCTCAGGTAAGTAATTCATAATGTGCATACTAGCTCATTATGCATGTTATTTGTCTTGCAGTTTTTTTTTTTTAAGAGAGGGTTTACTTCCTCTTTAAGATGACATTATTTATTAACAGTAAAATAATCATACTTTTATTAATATTTTTTCACCTGAGAGCGTGTATGGGAAATTACATATCTGAGTCACTGATAATCTAAAAGAAAACATGCAGGCTGCCAATTCTAACCGCTGCCTCTCCTTTTCTCTGGCCCTCTGGTTTTAATACTTTTGTGCTGATTTACTAAAGGCAAATAGACTGTGCACTTTGCAGTTGTTCCTGAGCTTAGTAAATGAGCAGAAGCTCTGCTGACTTCCATCATCCAATCATGTGCAAGCAAATTATGCTGTTTTTTTTTATTTTGCTTGCATGTGATTGGCTTTTCTTTGCAAATTAAAGTTTTGCCTCATTTAATAAGCTCTGTAGCAACTGCAGTTTTCAAAGTGCACAGTCTATTTGTCTTTTGTGAATTAGCACCTTTGGGTCACTGGGTTGATTAAGGCAATTAGACTGTGAACTTTGAAGTGTAGTTGCACTACTTTTCCTGAGAGCTTAGTGAATGTGGTGAAGCTTTACTTTGTGAAGAATTCTCAATCACGTGCCGCTTCATAGGGGGAGAATGGAGGTTCAGATTGGGTCTGCCTGAAAAACTGACCGGCGAACTCGATTCACCCCTGGTAGGGTGAAAGGGCCCTCACAGGGGCACAGACAGCAATTAAAACCTGACAGGGGTTCTAATCCCTCTCCACTCTTACAAAAAGAAAAAGAATGTGCCTTTAATTATACTTTAAGGGTGAACCCCATGTAAATAGCAAGACAAGGCCACCCTAGATCCGGAATTGGAGCATGAACCCCGAACAATACCAGGCCACATGCCCTCACATGGAGAGTACCCATGTTGATGAGGACAAGGGTCCCTTCTACACAACCCTGGACCAGTGTCTGTGAGGGTCTGCAGGAGAGGGGCTTGATAAAATCTGGAAGTCCCCTTTAACAAAAAGGGGCATTCAGATATCGACTCATTTGAATGAAGACATATCCTACGATGTACATGCATTGTCAATCACATCATCCAGTGATTAATATCCAGGTCAATAACAATAAATGACCACTTGCCCATGAATGACTGCTTTGACAGATGACAGCTAATATAAAACAACGGAGCGGGGGTCTGCCGATTGATGTCATTGACCAAATATGCACATGACCATCAACATTGGGGCTAGGTGCTTTGCCAGTTGAGGACATGCAGCCTGGTAATGTGTGTAATGTTTGCACGCTCAGCCCCCCACCCTTTTCTGGCCTACTAAGCTGCACGCTTGTATAGGGGACTAGTGTCGATTTTTGGGGTAAGAATTTGTCACATATAGTAGGAGAGATTCCTTCTACTATATATGATGTTGACTTGGCTGAAGGTCCAGCATTTAGACAAACATCTAAACAAACTGGATGCTCATTCTTAGTTACTAACAAATTACTGCTAACACTTTTTACCTAACTTTTTTTTTAACCACTTAAGACCCAGACCATTATGCAGGTTAAGGACCTTGCCCCTTTTTGCGATTTGGCACTGTGTCGCTTTAACTGACAATTGCGCGGTCGTGCGATGTGGCTCCCAAACAAAATTGGTGTCCTTTTTTCCCCACAAATAGAGCTTTCTTTTGGTGGTATTTGATCTCCTCTACGGTTTTTATTTTTTGCGCTATAAACAAAAATAAAGCAACAATTTAAAAAAAAATTCAATATTTTTTACTTTTTGCTATAAAAAAAATCCCCCAAAAAAAATATATAAAAAAACTCAATTTAGGCCGATACGTATTCTTCTACCTATTTTTGGGTAAAAAAAAATCGCAATAAGCGTTTATCAAAATTTATAGCGTTTACAAAATAGGGGATAGTTTTATGGCATTTTTATTAATCATTTTTTTTTTACTACTAATGGCGGCAATCAGTGATTTTTTTTTCGTGGCTGCGACATTATGGCGGAAACATCGGACAATTTTGACACATTTTTGGGACCATTTTCATTTTCACAGCGAAAAGTGCTATAAAAATGCACTGATTACTGTGAAAATGACAATGCAGTGAAGGACTTAACCACTAGGGGGGCGCTGTAGGGGTTAAGTGTGACCTCATATGTGTTTCTAACTGTAGGGCGGTGGGGCTGAACGTGTGATGTTAGTGATCGTCTTTCCCTATATCAGGGAACAGACGATCACTGACATTGCCACCATGAAGAACGGGGAAGGTGTGTTTACACACACCTCTCCCCGTTCTTCAGCTCCGGTGACCGATCGGGGGACACCGGCGGCGATCGGGTCCCGCGGGCGCGGTCACGGAGCTTCAGGCCGGGTCGGACTGGGTCTTTAAGAGCCCACGGCTGGGCTCTTCTTTCAAATGATTTTTATTAAAGTTTTCTTCAAATAACATATATAAGCCGAAGTACAATAACGGCACATACCGCATCGACAACATGTCTGTACAGAGTAGGGCAATTAACAGAGATGAAAAGTAAAAACACAAATGATGAACAAATAACTAAAACAAAAAAAAAAAAAAAAAACATATCTTTAGGGCTATGTCTGTAAATCCGATATAGTAGAACGGGCCTAGCATCCTACGTCTACATGTGGATGCGTCGGCCCTAGGAGCCGGTAAGAAACAGACAACATTATATCAATCTCCACTTATATCCAGAAACACTGGGCTTGGAAAAAATAAAGTAGAGCAGCACAGGATAAACACAAAAGGGAGGGGAAAGGAAAACAATTAAACTAAAATATAAGAAATATAAGGAACAAAAAAAAAAGAGAAACGTCATAACATGAGATAAGTCCCAAATCAGTACAAGTGGGAGAAGGCGCACGTACAACCGGGAGATTGAGAGTATCAAATCACAGTATATACAAATATGTCCTATTGTTCAAGATGTCAGGCAATTCATGGGGTGGCACCTAACCCAAGGGATTAAATTTGGATAGCCATGGAAGCCACCAGGTATTAAATATTTGTAGTTTTTGGGATTGAATGGCAAAATGTTTCTCATAAGAATGCTGGACATTGACCCTGCGGATGACCTCAGATACCTCAGGGGCCAGATTAGATTTCCACTTAGAGGTGATCGTTAGTCTTGCGGCTATCAGAACATGAGTTACTATAATTCTAAATTGCTTAGGGACCCTGTTGATCGACAGGGAAAGGAGAGCGAGTTGAGGGGAGGGCGCCACTAAGGTGCCAGTAACAGAGGACAATAATTTGAAAACATCGCACCAAAAGTTGCGCACTACCGAGCATTCCCAAAGAATGTGGTATAAGTTTCCCCTTGAACCACATTGTCGCCAGCATAAACTGGAGTCCAGTCTAAAGATCATAGAAAGTCTTACTGGAGTAAGATATGATCTGTGAAGTATTTTTAGTGCAAGATCCCAATGGTTAGTGCAGTGGGAGTACTTGAAGCAGGAGCCTATGGCTGCTTTCCATTCTGCTGGGGAGAATGTAGAACCTAAATCCTTTTCCCAGTTAGACATGTTAGAAATTTTGAAAAATGTATCACGTTGCTGGAGTAGAGCGTAAAACCATGACAGCCCATTAGGCCTATCATGTTTAGACAATAGATAGCTCCATGCGCCGCTATGGACATCGTACGAGCAGCTAGGGTGCTTAGATCTAAAATGAAGTATTTGCGCTTTAGCATATGCATGTGAAGAGGGGTTCCTGAGGAGCAGGTCTCCCCATGACTGAATACCCCCTTCCAGCCACAAATGAATATTGAGGTGCGGAATCAGAAACTCATAAATTTTGATGTTAGTGACTTCCTGATGCAATCTAGAGGCAGAGTCCGATATCCTATGCAGCGACTCCCAGACTGAGAGAGTCGCCACAATGGAGGGCAGTGAGGGGGAGGTAAACGCTATACCGGTCAGTTTGGCAAGTAATAATGAGGGAAGGTCCCTGTTTTGCACTATGGCCTTTTCGATCTGAACCCAGAGCTTCTCAGACTCCGGCTCAAACCATGCTTTCATCTGGTCCAGAACAGCGGCTTTGTAATAAGCGCTAATGTTTGGAAAACCCACACCCCCATTGGATCTATGTCTTTGGATAGAGGAGAAGGTAACTCTGGGTAGACTGCCTTTCCAAATGAATTGCCTGAACAGCTTGTCAATTGAATTGAAAAAAAGCGCCTGGTAAGCATATGGGTATAGTCCTGAAATAATAAATTAGCTTAGGCAATAACAACATTTTCAGAGCCGCTATCCTCCCTAACCAGGATAGCTCATATGATGAGATATGTTGCAAATCAGCTTTAACAACAGCAGTCAGAGCAGTAAAATTAGTATCATACATGGAAGATACCGGCGATGTCAATCTAATACCAAGGTAGGGGATGGACTTAGACACCCATTGGAATGGGTATTTTTCCTTTAGTAAAGAAATGTGAAGTTTGTTAATATTGATAGGCAGTACGCATGACTTAGTGATATTGAGTTTATAGTAGGACACTGCGCTATATTCCTGGAGGATCTCAGTAAGTCTATTTAGGGATGAAGTCGGGTTGGATAAAGTAAGCACCACATCGTCGGCAAATAACCCTATCTTGTGGGAGTGATGAGCCACTTCTATTCCAGTAATAGCAACGTCTGCTCTAATTGCCTCCGCTAGAGGTTCCATTAATAAGGTGAATATTATGGGCGATAAAGGGCACCCCTGGCGCGTGCCATTAGTAATAAGGAATTTGTCAGATAGAGCGTTAGAGGTGAACACCCTTGCTGACGGAGATGAGTATAAAGCTAAGACCGCTGAAAGGATCATTCCATTGAGACCAAACTTCTGAAGAGTCGCACTGAGATAACCCCAATGGACCCTATCAAAAGCCTTCTCGGCGTCAAGGGCTAGCACCACAGTGGGTATCTTCTTGGTTTCAACTATGTGGAAAAGGTTAATTAGTCTCCTAGTGCCATCAGGGGCCTGCCTGCCTTGTACAAACCCAACCTGATCTGCCTTAACCAGTCCAGGAGTAAACTTGGCCAACCTATTGGCCAATATTTTAGCATAGATCTTCAGGTCCGTATTCAATAGAGATATGGGCCTGAAGTTCTGAGGTGAGTCCGGTTGTTTACCCGGTTTAGGTAAGGTAATGATTGTGGCCTGCAACATTTCCTCGGGAAACGCAGCTGCAGCTGTAGGTAGCAGCGTTGTTAAACAGCAGACATAGGTAAGGGACCAGGGTATTGGAAAATGTCTTGTAATATTCCGATGAAAAGCCATCGGACCCAGGGGACTTATTATTAGGCAGGGCCTGGATTGTGTCAGTAATTTCTTTGGCCAGTATGGGAGCATTAAGTAGGAGTAGGTTCTCCTCTGACAAAGATGGGAGGGAGACCGAATCCAAAAACGCAGCGATGGAGTGTGCCGTAGGCTGGGGCATTTTCATGGAACAATCAGCTTTTAAATTATATAGGTCATTATAATACTTCATGAATGCATTCGCTATCTTAACCGGATGATGTTCTGCTATCCCTGTATGAGGGTCTTTAAATGGAATGAAGGTTGGACCTTCTCTGTCTTTTAGATAAATAGTTGGCTAACATCTTGCCTGCCTTGTTACTCTGAGCATAAAAATTTAGCTTTGGAACGCCGAAGCAAATTCTGATGGTCAGAGAGCAATAATAAACGCACCTTCTGCCTACAGTCAAACAAGTCCTGTTCGAGAGTACTGGAAGGGTTCTGTTTGTGAGAATTTTCAAGTTTGCCAGTTCCGTAAGTAAATTTTGCAACGTTACCTCCCTACTTTTCTTCTTTCTGGCTGCTGCCTGAATAAGTAGACCTCTGCAAAAAGCCTTATGAGAGCACCACAACATATTGATATTGACATCACCGGTATCATTTAGAACAAAGAATTCGAGAAGCTTTCCATTAATTGTTGAGGAACTGACTGGGTTCTGCCAGGATCCCTAGGTTGTTCCTCCACAGGTATGCTGCGGAACGGAACCCTGACCTCTAATCTGAATGGAGATCGGAGCGTGGTCCGACCACGTGATAGAGTGGATTTCAGCAGACTCAGTCCTTTGGAGCAAATTAAGATCAGTCAAAAAAAAATCTATTCTAGAATACACCCTGTGTGGAGATGAATAGTAAGTAAAGTTCTTTCTGAAGAGTGTAGAGACACCCCACGGATCGTATAGGCCTCTGTCCAGTAGGATAGACTGAAGTTCCTGCCTATTAGCAGGATTGGTTCCCGTACAGTCATGTGTCTGTTGACCACAGAGTTGAAGTCCCCACATAGAATAAGGGAGCCTTTTTTTAACCTTGTCCACCTTTTTAAGTAGAGATTTCAAAAAAGAGCTTTGCCCTTATTAGGAGAATATAGTTCACCAGGGTGTAAGTGCTTCCGTTTAGGTCACAAATCAGAATGATATACCTGCCATTCGTGTCTTGATATATTCATGTAGTTGAAAAAGTAATGGAATGTCTAATGGCAATGAACACGCCTCGTTTTTTTTCACCGGGGCAGGGGCGTTGAAAACATGGGGGAAGGCTCTATGTGAGCACTTTGGTAGGTTTAGTAGCCATAAAGTGAGTTTCTTGCGCACACAGAACTTCCCCTTTAAGCTTGTTAACCTCTCTCACATTGCGGACCTTTTAAAAGGGCTGTTCAAGCCATGGACATTCATAGAAATTATAGATAACGCCATCATCCTGGAGTGAAGGGAAATGCTGAGATTAACAATGGACTGATGTGACAATTATGTAATACTGATTTGTTACCTTTAGGTGGCGGCAGAGGATCAAAAACGGGCCCACCAAGTCAATGTTGAGTTGAAAGCCAAATTAGAAGTAGACTGACTGACTTTAAGCATAGATGCATGACTCCGGGAGAGATCCTCTGGAATGACGTGGAAAAAAAAGGAAAAAGCAAAAAAAAACAACAAAAAGTAAAAAAGATAAAACCAGAACATAAAAACAAAACGTTAGAACCAGTCACAAAAGTGCGAATAAATTCCGACATAGGTACACCATAGGGGGTAATGAACTCCACGTGAGCCTCACTGAGCTTTTCTCATAACCCAAAAGAGTAGGACTCATAAATAGCCAGTGCTCTTTGCCCAGTAGAACAATTTAGGTAGTAGACCACTCAGGGGATAGCCTAGCAGGCGCTTGTTTAGGTCTGGGGTCAGGATCATCTTCTGGCAGCAGGTCCCACCTTTTAGCCAGAGTGAGGCCCTCCTCCAGACTCTTGATAACGAAGAGAGTGCGATTTCTCCTTGACTATCAGTAGCTTAGTAGGGAACCCCCCACGAGTACGGAATCTTATGATTTTGAAGAAGCTTAGTGATGGAGGACAGCTTCCTTCGGGCCTGCATAGTATGCTGGGATAGGTCTGCGTAAACCGAGATATCTGAGTAGGGAGCTGGCAGGGGTGGTTTTTCCTTGCAAACCTCATTAGATCGTCTTTGATGTGGAAGAAGTGAATACGAGCAATCACGTCTCTGGGAACAGCGTCAGGAATGGAACTTGGGTTTTAGGAAGGCGGTGTGCCCTGTCTACAATAACTTCTCGCTCAGGGGCCTCAGGCAACATGGCGCTATGAAACGCTGCACATAACGTCTTAGTTCCTCTGGGGGAACAGATTCTTCCACCCCACGCATCTTAATGTTATTGCGCCTAGATCTATCTTCGAGGTCCGCGATCTTGTCCCTCATATCTTGCATATCCCCCTCCGTGTCATTGTAAGCATAAACTAGCTCGTTGTGAGCAATAGCAAAATCCCCATTTTCTCCTCCACATGGCAGACTCTTTCCCAATAGAAGTGAAATCAGAACTGATCTGCGCTATACAATGCATCATCTTGCCCTATGCAGGGACCCCCTCAGCGTCACTAGCATGTCCTTCATCACAGTGTCACTCAATGGCAGTCCAGAGGTAGGGAATTCATTGATTTGTTCAACAAAGACCCTCGTGCTGTCCTGCGAATCATTGTGGTCATCTTGCTCACCTGCGTATGTATGGTGGTGGAGCGCTCTTCTGCGAGGATTTCTGCCGGGCTGGATATGGGAGAGAGGAATCTGGGTTAGAGCCTCGCTGCCCGTACGGGATGTTGCCGCGCCTGTAACACCTTTCGCTGCTGCTGCGGGCTTTCCGTTCCGCGGCGAGTCACGCCGCGAGGCTGAGGCTCCGGCGCCATCTTGAGGCCCAGGCGTGCTTGTCGGCAGGGAATAGAAGTCGTGAGTTTACGAGGCTTCTGCTCGTTTTTCCTCTTCCCCATCGTGTCACCGTGCGAGAGT